>JAZGLO010005900.1:1372500-1972500 GCA_036873155.1 Biomphalaria sudanica | reverse complement strand
ACATTTTTGAAGGTTCAGTAATGTTTAAATAACTTCACCTTAATGCTAATGTCACACTGGCATGTTGAGTTCTGTAGAGCCCACATCACAGTCCAAACTTGAATGTCTCGAAGTAAGAGCCTTTTCTGAAAAAATACTTTTAAACTAAAAGAATTAGATAAATTCTCCGAAGGACCAAATTAAAAAAAAATGAAATAATAGAGTTGCGCTAAAAAAAATTATAAGAAAATCTAAAATTAAATAAACTTCAAAGAAAATAAAACATTAAACATGTTAATATTTAAAACATACAATATGGTTTTGACAAATAACATTTTTCTGACGGCCGTCAAGACAAAATAATTCACAAACGAATGAAACAAAACATTTATGAAGGTTCAATAATGTTTAAACAACTTCACCTTAATGCTAATGTTACATTGGCATGTAGAGTTCTGTAGAGCCCACATCTCAGTCCAAACATTAATGTCTTGAGGTATGAGCCTCTTCTGAAAAAATACTTTCAAACTAAAAGAATTAGAATAATTCTCCAAAGGAAGAAATTTTAAAAAAAAATTGAAATAATAGGGCTGCGCTAAAAAAAATTATAAGAAAATCTAAAATTAAATAAACTTTAAAGAAAATAAAACATTAAGCATGTTAATATTTAAAACATACAATATGGTTTTGGACAAAAAACATTTGTCAGACGGCCGTCAAGACAAAACAATTCACAAACGAACGAAACAAAACATTTATAAATGTTCATAAATGATTAAACAACTTCACCTTAATGCTAATGTTACATTGGCATGTAGAGTTCTGTAGAGCGCACATCTCAGTCCAAACATGAAAGTCTTGAAGTATGAGCCTCTTCTGAAAAAATATTTTCAAACTAAAAGAATTAGAATAATTCTCCAAAGGACGAAATAAAATAAAAAATTGAAATAATAGAGCTACGCTAAAAGTTAATCTAAAATTAATTAAACTTCAAAGAAAATAAAACATTAAACATGTTAACATTTAAAACATACAATACGTATTTTGACAAAAAACATTTTTCTGACGGCCGTCAAGACAAAATAATTCACAAATGAACAAAACAAAACATTTTTGAAGGTTCAGTAATGTTTAAATAACTTCACCTTAATGCTAATGTCACACTGGCATGTTGAGTTCTGTAGAGCCCACATCACAGTCCAAACTTGAATGTCTCGAAGTAAGAGCCTTTTCTGAAAAAATACTTTCAAACTAAAAGAATTAGATAAATTCTCCGAAGGACCAAATTAAAAAAAATTGAAATAATAGAGTTGCGCTAAAAAAAATTATAAGAAAATCTAAAATTAAATAAACTTCAAAGAAAATAAAACATTAAACATGTTAATATTTAAAACATACAATATGGTTTTGACAAAAAACATTTATCCGACGGCCGTCAAGACAAAACAATTCACAAACGAACAAAACAAAACATTTATAAATGTTTATAAATGTTTAAATAACTTCACCTTAATGCTAATGTTACATTGGCATGTAGAGTTCTGTAGAGCCCACATCACAGTCCAAACTTAAATGTCTTGAAGTATGAGCCTCTTCTGAAAAAATACTTTCAAACTAAAAGAATTAGAATAATTCTCTAAAGAATGAAATTTAAAAAAAAAATTGAAATAATAGGGCTGCGCTAAAAAAAATTATAAGAAAATCTAAAATTAATTAAACTTCAAAGAAAATAAAACATTAAACATGTTAATATTTAAAACATACAATATGGTTTTGACAAATAACATTTTTCTGACGGCCGTCAAGACAAAATAATTCACAAACGAATGAAACAAAACATTTATGAAGGTTCAATAATGTTTAAACAACTTCACCTTAATGCTAATGTTACATTGGCATGTAGAGTTCTGTAGAGCCCACATCTCAGTCCAAACATTAATGTCTTGAGGTATGAGCCTCTTCTGAAAAAATACCTTCAAACTAAAAGAATTAGACTAATTCTCCAAAGGACGAAATTAAAAAAAAAATTGAAATAATAGAGCTTTGTTAAAAAAATTTTTAATTAATCTAAAATTAAATTAACTTCAAAGAAAATAAAACATTAAACATGTTAACAATTAAATCATACAATACATATATTGAAAAAAAACATTTTTGAGTTCTGTAGAGCCCACATTACAGTCGAAACTTAAATGTCTATAAGTATGAGCCTCTTCTGAAAAAATACTTTTAAACTAAAAGAATTAGAATAATTCTGCAAAGGAGGAAATTAAAAAAAAAATTGATATAATAGAGCTACGTTAAAAAAATTTATAACAAAATCTAAAATTAAATAAACTTCAAAGAAAATAAAACATTAAACATGTAAATATTTAAAATATACAATATGGTTTTGACAAAAAACATTTGTCCGACGGCCGTCAAGACAAAGCAATTCACAAACGAACAAAACAAAACATTTATAAATGTTTATAAATGTTTAAATAACTTCACCTTAATGCTAATGTTATATTGGCATGTAGAGTTCTGTAGAGCCCACATCACAGTCCAAACTTGAATGTCTTGAAGTATGAGCCTCTTCTGAAAAAATACTTTCAAACTAAAAGAATTATAATAATTCTCCAAAGGATGAAATTAAAAAAAAAAATGAAATAATAGGGATGCGCTAAAAAAAATTATAAGAAAATCAAAAATTAAATAAACTTCAAAGAAAATAAAACATTAAGCATGTTAATATTTAAATCATACAATATGGTTTTGACAAAAAACATTTGTCAGACGGCCGTCAAGGCAAAACAATTGACAAACGAACAAAACAAAACATTTATAAATGTTTATAAATGTTTAATTAACTTTACCTTAGTGCTAATGTTACATTGGCATGTAGAGTTCCGTAGAGCTCACATCACAGTCCAAACATGAATGTCTTGAAGTATGAGCCTCTTCTGAAAAAATACTTTCAAACTAAAAGAATCAGAATAATTCTCCAAAGGACGAAATTAAAAAGAAAATTGAAATAATAGAGCTACGATAAAAAAAAATTATAAGTTAATTTAAAATTAAATAAACTTCAAAGAAAATAAAACATTTAGCATGTTAATATTTAAAACATACAATATGGTTTTGACAAAAAACATTTGTCAGACGGCCGTCAAGACAAAACAATTCACAAACGAACAAAACAAAATATTTATAAACGTTTATAAATGTTTAAATAACTTCACCTTAATGCTAATGTTATATTGGCATGTAGAGTTCTGTAGAGCCCACATCTCAGTCCAAACTTGAATGTCTTAAAGTATGAGCCTCTTCTAAAAAAATACTTTCAAACTAAAAGAATTAGAATAATTCTCCAAAGGACGAAATTAAAAAAACAAAAATTTAAATAATAGGGCTGCGCTAAAAAAAATTATAAGAAAATCTAAAATTAAATAAACTTCAAAGAAAATAAAACATTAAGCATGTTAATATTTAAAACATACAATATGGTTTTGACAAAAAACATTTGTCAGACGGCCGTCAAGACAAAACAATTCACAAACGAACAAAACAAAACATTTATAAAAGTTTATAAATTTTTAAATAACTTCACCTTAATGCTAATGTTATATTGGCATGTTGGGTTCTGTAGAGCCCACATCTCAGTCCAAACTTAAATGTCTTAAAGTATGAGCCTCTTCTGAAAAAATACTTTCAAACTAAAAGAAACAGAATAATTCTCCAAAGGATGAAATTTAAAAAAAATTGAAATAATAGAGCTACATTAAAAAAAAATTTAACAAAATCTAAAATTAAATAAACTTCAAAGAAAATAAAACAATAAACATGTTAATATTTAAAACATACAATATGGTTTTGACAAAAAACATTTGTCAGACGGCCGTCAAGACAAAACAATTCACAAACGAACAAAACAAAACATTTATAAATGTTTATAAATGTTTAAATAACTTCACCTTAATGCTAATGTTACATTGGCATGTAGAGTTCTGTAGAGCCCACATCACAGTCCAAACTTAAATGTCTTGAAGTATGAGCCTCTTCTGAAAAAATAATTTCAAACTAAAAGAATTAGACTAATTCTCCAAAGGACGAAATAAAATAAAAAATTGAAATAATAGAGCTACGCTAAAAGTTAATCTAAAATTAATTAAACTGCAAACAAAATAACACATTAAACATGTTAACATTTAAAACATACAATACGTATTTTGACAAAAAACATTTTTCTGACTGCCGTCAAGACAAAATAATTCACAAACGAACGAAACAAAACATTTATGAAGGTTCAATAATGTTTAAATAACTTCACCTTAATGCTAATGTAACACTGACATGTTGAGTTCTGTAGAGCCCACATCACAGTCCAAACTTGAATGTCTTGAAGTATGAGCCTCTTCTGAAAAAATACTTTCAAACTAAAAGAATTAGAATAATTCTCCAAAGGAGGAAATTTTAAAAAAAATTGAAATAATAGAGCAACGTTAAAAAAAAAATTATAACAAAATCTAAAATTAAATAAACTTCAAAGAAAATAAAAAATTAAACATGTTAATATTTAAAACATACAATATGGTTTTGACAAAAAACATTTGTCCGACGGCCGTCAAGACAAAACAATTCACAAACGAACAAAACAAAACTTTTATAAATGTTTATAAATGTTTAAATAACTTCACCTTAATGCTAATGTTACATTGGCATGTAGAGTTCTGTAGAGCCCACATCACGGTCCAAACTTGAATGTCTTGAAGTATGAGCCTCTTCTGAAAAATACTTTCAAACTAAAAGAATTAGAATAGTTCTCCAAAGGATGAAATTAAAAAAAAAAATTGAAATAATAAGGCTGCGCTAAAAAAAATTATAAGAAAATCTAAAATTAAATAAACTTCAAAGAAAATAAAACATTAAGCATGTTAATATTTAAAACATACAATATGGTTTGGACAAAAACATTTGTCAGACGGCCGTCAAGACAAAACAATTCACAAACGAACAAAACAAAACATTTATAAATGTTTAAATAACTTCACCTTAATGCTAATGTTATATTGGCATGTAGAGTTCTGTAGAGCCCACATCTCAGTCCAAACTTGAATGTCTTGAAGTATGAGCCTCTTCTGAAAAAATACTTTCAAACTAAAAGAATTAATATAATTCTCCAAAGGACGAAATTAAAAAAAAAAATTGAAATAATAGGGCTGCGCTAAAAAAAAACTATAAGAAAATCTTAAATTAAATAAACTTCAAAGAAAATAAAACATTAAGCATGTTAATATTTAAAACATACAATATGGTTTTGACAAAAAACATTTGTCAGACGGCCGTCAAGACAAAACAATTCACAAACGAACAAAACAAATCATGTATAAACGTTTATAAATGTTTAAATAACTTCACCTTAATGCTAATGTTATATTGGCATGTAGAGTTCTGTAGAGCCCACATCTCAGTCCAAACTTTAATGTCTTGAAGTATGAGCCTCTTCTAAAAAAATACTTTCAAACTAAAAGAATTAGACTAATTCTCCAAAGGACGAAATAAAATAAAAAATTGAAATAATAGAGCTACGCTAAAAAAAAATTATAAGTTAATCTAAAATTAATTAAACTTCAAAGAAAATAAAACATTAAACATGTTAACATTTAAAACATACAATACGTATTTTGACAAAAAACATTTTTCTGACGGCCGTCAAGACAAAATAATTCACAAACGAACGAAACAAAACATTTATGAAGGTTCAATAATGTTTAAATAACTTCACCTTAATGCTAATGTCACACTGGCATGTTGAGTTCTGTAGAGCCCACATCACAGTCCAAACTTGAATGCCTTGAAGTAAGAGCCTTTTCTGAAAAAATACTTTCAAACTAAAAGAATTAGAATAATTCTCCAAAGGACGAAATTTAAAAAAAAAATTGAAATAATAGAGCTACGCTAAAAGTTAATCTAAAATTAATTAAACTTCAAAGAAAATAAAACATTAAACATGTTAACATTTAAAACATACAATACGTATTTTAACAAAAAAACATTTTTCTGACGGCCGTCAAGACAAAATAATTCACAAACGAACAAAACAAAACATTTATGAAGGTTCAATAATGTTTAAATAACTTCACCTTAATGCTAATGTCACACTGGCATGTTGAGTTCTGTAGAGCCCACATCACAGTCCAAACTTGAATGTCTTGAAGTATGAGCCTCTTCTGAAAAAATACTTTCAAACTAAAAGAATTAGAATAATTCTCCAAAGGACGAAATTAAAAAAAAAAATTGAAATAAAAGAGCTGCGCTAAAAAAAATTATAAGAAAATCTAAAATTAAATAAACTTAAAAGAAAATAAAACATTAAGCATGTTAATATTTAAAACATACAATATGGTTTTGACAAAAAACATTTGTCCGAAGGCTGTCAAGACAAAACAATTCACAAACGAACAAAACAAAACATTTTTAAATGTTTATAAATGTTTAAATAACTTCACCTTAATGCTAATGTTACATTGGCATTAAGAGTTCTGTAGAGCCCACATCACAGTCCAAACTTAAATGTCTTGAAGTATGAGCCTCTTCTAGAAAAATTCTATCAAACTAAAAGAATTAGAATAATTCGCCAAAGGACGAAATAAAATAAAAAATTGAAATAATAGAGCTACGCTAAAAGTTAATCTAAAATTAATTAAACTTCAAAGAAAATAAAACATTAAACATGTTAACATTTAAAACATACAATACGTATTTTGACAAAAAACATTTTTCTGACGGCCGTCAAGACAAAATAATTCACAAACGAACGAAACAAAACATTTATGAAGGTTCAATAATGTTTAAATAACTTCACCTTAATGCTAATGTCACACTGGCATGTTGAGTTCTGTAGAGCCCACATCACAGTCCGAACTTGAATGTCTTGAAGTATGAGCCTCTTCTGAAAAAATACTTTCAAACTAAAAGAATTAGAATAATTCTCCAAAGGACGAAATTAAAAAAAAAACTTGAAATAATAGGGCTGCACTAAAAAAAAATTATAAGAAAATCTAAATTTAAATAAACTTCAAAGAAAATAAAACATTAAGCATGTTAATATTTAAAACATACAATATGGTTTTGACAAAAAAACGTTTGTCAGACGGCCGTCAAGACAAAATAATTCACAAACGACTGAAACAAAACATTTATGAAGGTTCAATAATGTTTAAATAACTTCACCTTAATGCTAATGTCACACTGGCATGTTTAGTTCTGTAGAGCCCACATCACAGTCCAAACTTGAATGTCTTAAAGTATGAGCCTCTTCTGAAAAAATACTTTCAAACTAAAAGAATTAGAATAATTCTCCAAAGGACGAAATTAAAAAAAAAATTGAAATAATAGGGCTGCGCTAAAAAAAATTATAAGAAAATCTAAAATTAAATAAACTTCAAAGAAAATAAAACATTAAGCATGTTAATATTTAAAACATACAATATGGTTTTGACAAAAAACATTTGTCAGACGGCCATCAAGACAAAACAATTCACAAACGAACAAAACAAAACATTTATAAACGTTTATAAATTTTAAATAACTTCACCTTAATGCTAATGTTATATTGGCATGTAGAGTTCTGTAGAGCCCACATCTCAGTCCAAACTTGAATGTCTTGAAGTATGAGCCTCTTCTAGAAAAATTCTATCAAACTAAAAGAATTAGAATAATTCGCCAAAGGACGAAATAAAATAAAAAATTGAAATAATAGAGCTACGCTAAAAGTTAATCTAAAATTAATTAAACTTCAAACAAAATAAAACATTAAACATGTTAACATTTAAAACATACAATACGTATTTTGACAAAAAACATTTTTCTGACGGCCGTCAAGACAAAATAATTCACAAACGAACGAAACAAAACATTTATGAAGGTTCAATAATGTTTAAATAACTTCACCTTAATGCTAATGTCACACTGGCATGTTGAGTTCTGTAGAGCCCACATCACAGTCCAAACTTGAATGTCTTGAAGTATGAGCCTCTTCTGAAAAAATACTTTCAAACTAAAAGAATTAGAATAATTCTCCAAAGGACGAAATTTAAAAAAAAAATTGAAATAATAGGGCTGCACTAAAAAAAAATTATAAGAAAATCTAAATTTAAATAAACTTCAAAGAAAATAAAACATTAAGCATGTTAATATTTAAAACATACAATATGGTTTTGACAAAAAACGTTTGTCAGACGGCCGTCAAGACAAAATAATTCACAAACGACTGAAACAAAACATTTATGAAGGTTCAATAATGTTTAAATAACTTCACCTTAATGCTAATGTCACACTGGCATGTTTAGTTCTGTAGAGCCCACATCACAGTCCAAACTTGAATGTCTTAAAGTATGAGCCTCTTCTGAAAAAATACTTTCAAACTAAAAGAATTAGAATAATTCTCCAAAGGACGAAATTTAAAAAAAAATTGAAATAATAGGGCTGCGCTAAAAAAAATTATAAGAAAATCTAAAATTAAATAAACTTCAAAGAAAATAAAACATTAAGCATGTTAATATTTAAAACATACAATATGGTTTTGACAAAAAACATTTGTCAGACGGCCATCAAGACAAAACAATTCACAAACGAACAAAACAAAACATTTATAAACGTTTATAAATTTTAAATAACTTCACCTTAATGCTAATGTTATATTGGCATGTAGAGTTCTGTAGAGCCCACATCACAGTCCAAACTTAAATGTCTTGAAGTATGAGCCTCTTTTGAAAAAATACTTTCAAACTATAAGAATTAGACTAATTCTCCAAACGATGAAATAAAAAAAAAATTGAAATAATAGGGCTGCGCTAAAAAAAATTATAAGAAAATCTAAAAATAAATAAACTTCAAAGAAAATAAAACATTAAACATGTTAACATTTAAAACATACAATAGGTATTTTGAAAAAAAACATTTGTCTGATGGCCGTCAAGACAAAACAATTCACAAACAAACAAAACAAAACATTTATGAAAGTTTAATAAATGTTTAAATAACTTCACCTTAATGCTAATGTCACACTGGCATGTTGAGTTCTGGAGAGCCTACATCACAGTCCAAACTTGAATGTCTTGAAGTATGAGCCTCTTCTGAAAAAATACTTTCAAACTAAAAGAATTAGAATAATTCTCCAAAGGACGAAATTTTAAAAAAAAATTGAAAAAATAGAGCTGCGCTAAAAAAAATTATAAGAAAATCTAAAATTAAATAAACATCAAAGAAAATAAAACATTAAACATGTTAATATTTAAAACATACAATATGGTTTTTACAAAAAACATTTGTCAGACGGCCGTCAAGACAAAACAATTCACAAACGAACAAAACAAAACATTTATGAAAGTTTAATAAATGTTAAAATAACTTCACCTTAATGCTAATGTCACACTCGCATGTTGAGTTCTGGAGAGCCTACATCACAGTCCAAACTTGAATGTCTTAAAAAAAACTTTCAAACTAAAAGAATTAGACTAATTCTCCAAAGAACCAAATTAAAGAAAAAAATTGAAATGATTCTAAATTAAATAAACTTAAAAGAAAATACAACATTGGACATAGTCACATTTAAAAAATACAATATGTTTCTAGACAGAAACATTTGTCCGACGGCCGTCAAGACTAAACAATTCATAAAAAAACAAAACAAAACAAAACATTTATTAAGGTTCAATAATGTTTAAATAACTTTACCTTAATGCTAATGTCACACTGGCATGTTGAGTTCTGGAGAGTCCACATTACTTTCTTGTTTATTGATCTGGAATCATCTTTCCTCAATCTTCCAAGAGCTGTATAAAATATAGGTAAATAAATTGAAATGTTTGACAGACATCAACAAACAAAATTTACAAAAAGACTTTGGACATATCCACTATAACAAACTTTATATTAAAATAAAAGATGTGCAACAAAAATATTTGTACAAGTACTAGTATAATAGGAAAATTAGAAACAAATAAACATGACTGAAAAAAATGGACATGAAACAATGGTTTCGAGTCACTAGCTTCACCTTAACATAATGTCCCATTGACATGTTCAACTCCAGATGGTTATCATCTTGACCTCTATGTTTCTTGGCCTGTATAAAAAAAGATTAAAAAAAACAACTTTTATTTTTGTTTATAAAACAATTTTTTTTAAAGAAAAAAATATAACAAAATGTTTTTCCATGTTTTTTGAATTGTTGGAATGAAGGATAAAAGTTAGTTAAATTCTTGATCTTCTGATACCTCAATAGTTTGTCTAATAATAATTATTAAATGTTTACTACCTTTACTATTTTAACTGTGAATAGACCTTATTTTTAATGAGTTAACTAAATAAAACTTAGCTCTTGTGGTATGAAGGAAAAGTAACCCTTTAGGGATTACGGGCATGACATGGCCTAAAGTGTGCAGATGTGCCATTAACTGAAATGCATACCCCATTAATACAACTTTTTAAAAATGTCTGACACATTTACATTTTTAAAACTGTAAATGGAAATTCTATTTCAACAACATTGTTTTGATCCTAAAATTAATCAATAGCGTTTTGAAAGCTTCTTCTTATCAGTCACATTATGTTCATTGCCCTGAATACTATTTAGAAGTGAGTTTGTGATTTTGGCTTAAGATATCTACACAAATAAAAATAACCTACTTTTATGATCACCTCTGAAGTAATTTCATCCTGTTCTGTATCCATATTACTCTTTAGCACACACAACCTGTCAATAATCCTTCTGATATAATTAGAAACATTTAGTTAAAAAGTTATGTAAGCTAGTTATGTACTTAGGTTACCACTTGATCTTTATATCTTTGACTCTTGTCTTGAAGATTAACTGAAAAATACTTTTAAAAAGTAGATTATTAAAAGCATCTCTATACTAATTTAACATTTAAGCTAATCTTTATGAAATAGAAAAAGTTTAAGAAAGTAAAAGAGGGGGGGGAAGAGTTTAGTTTGAAATCAGCAGAAAGGTTGGAATACAGATTGACACACAAATGTTAAAGAAATTGAGAAACACTAGAGCGTTCTTATCTATTCTGTGTTTTTTTCACAACCCTCAGAGGTCCCCATCCAAAATACTAGTGCATAAGTAACTTTACCAGCAGGAGTCTTATGCCCTTTATTAGATATTGATAAACCTAAAGCAATGGTCAGCCAGATGGTCAGGCACCAGCCAATCAAAGATCATCTTCTTGAGAAAGTATAAGTTCATACATCATGCACTACACACAACACTTACCATGGCCACTGATGGGTGAGGATTGATTGCATGCTGAGGACACCTACATTTAGGACATCTTGAATTATCACCTGGCACTGATGATGTGGTGGGCACATTTCAGGTGAAATGTATTTTGTTTTTGTTGTTCAACATTTATTTATCTCTCGTCACTGCACTTCTGGTTATTTTTTTTTAAATACTTATGGTAATGTCAGGTACATCTGTGCCTGTTTTCATTTCCCTGTTTACTTTGTATATACAACACTCTATACAATCTTTTATGTATTGTATTTGGTTTATTGGTATAAAACTGAGAATTCTTAAGTTTGAATCCTAATGGTGGCTAGAAATTTTAATTCATGATTTAAGATGAGATATTTTTCAACCTTTAAATTCAGCAGAAAATTTCTCACAGGTTTACTTTCCACAAGAATGCTAAGAATGAGATCTGGTCAGAACTCACAGAACATACTATAACAGAGTGAAGGCTTGCAGTGAAAATGTCAAAACAGTGTGGCCAATGAAAGTCAGCAGTTGTATCCTGGGCTAAGCCCTTAAAATAATTGCTGATTGAATTGAAAGTTTTTTAAATTATCTATTGGATATTTAGTTAAGTAATAATTATTAGCTTTTTGTTTAAACCCCTAAAATTCTGTACATTACTGATCATAACCCCCTCTTTCAGACATTATATGATGATCATGGTTTCTAATGACTGCAGGCACGACATGGAATAAATTGTGCCGATGTGCCTAAAATCAAAATAAAAATCAAATCAATCTAATGACTTTTTCTATGATATAAATCATTTATTTATTTCTTTGAGTAAGACTATTCACACTAAGGTTTCACTGCAATAAAAATAAAAGAACTAAGAGGAGAAATTAGAAGTATAAAATGACAATGCTAAGACATTTTTTTTTATCTAAGAAGCGTCCAGCAAGACAAAGAAAAACTAGTGAAAACAGAAATGAGTGTTGAAAGAAAATGTTGAAACTAAAAGAAACACTGAAAATATCAGTCAGAAAAATAAATGAAGAACAAACAGGGAGTAAGACTCTAGTATGATGACATGTTGAATAGCTAGGAATACGACTGAGATGTCTTTTAGTATGCAGAGAATTCAGCTAAAATTTATAATGCTGAAGACAAACTTTCATATGGAGAAGAGTTTAGCATATCAAAAATAGAATATAAAGAAAAGAATTTAATGTTTGAAGAAAATGGCATGAAAATAACAGAAACACAAAAAATACCAGCAAATCCTTTCAGAATAAGAAATCAATCATTGAACACCAACATTGGGTCCAGTAGGATGAAGTAGTTTAATCAATCAATATAGGGCCTATCTAGAAAAGTTCATGTTTGTTAGTAGGTGGATAGTTAGTCCAAAATGAAAGCATGCTGATTTAAGACTTAGCCTTATCTGGCCTTGAACTATTTTTTTTATAAAGAAAGAGCTTGTGATTGTCAAAGAAAGAAAGAAAGAATCTTTTAATTGAGTTAAATTTAAGTTGTTTGTTTTCTGCTGTAGGATAGTGTTGGTAGTCATGAAAATGTGTCACTGTTCAATTCATTGATTTTGATGTTTACTAAATGCATTTTTTAAAATTCCAGTACAAGCTCACACCCGAAAGAAAAGTAGAATATCAATTTAGACAACTTTCAAACTTCTTGAAGAAAAAAGCTTTCCAGTTCAAACGTGTGTATGTCATAAAATGCATTTCATGATGTACTGTTCTCTTTCATAATTCTCTTTGCTTTAGAAAAAAAAAGAAATACTTGATCTTTGCATAAACTTCAGGGCAGCACTCCAAAGTTCATATCTCCTATATTTCATTAACACCTTTTAGGAAAATCGTATTCCATGCTCTGGACAAAAATCTATTTTTGGCTCTAAAAAGAACCTTTCTTTTGGTATTAAAATGACCTTATCTTGTTGGACCACAGTTAATGGTTTTCTTATGGCCCTAAAAAGGACCTTTCTTTTGGTATTAAAATAACCTGTTTTTGTTGGACCATAGTAAATGGTTTTCTTATGGCACTAAAAAGGACCTTTGTAACATCTGTACTTGTCAATAAATGTACTTTAGCATATTTTCCCTTTGTTTCCTCTTGATTAGCTTCATGTGCATTGAGCCCACAAAAGGGACCTGTTTAATTTTTGTAGCTGTCTAAATTAGTCTACACTTCTCTTCATAAAGAGATGTATATATCAGTTGAGACAAATCTTTAACAAAAATTGTTGAAAGGTTTTGATGTTATACTATGATGATAGAAATTGTCTTCAGTTACTTTTATAAGGCAGTTAACAGTCCTAAATTTTGTTTAACTTTTCCCCACTGAAGCAGAAATCAAAATGGTCAAAATCATATAAACATAAAATAAATAAGAAAAATACTTGTAAATTTGTGGTTAAATCATTTGAATATCAAGAGGAGTATCAGTTTATACACAGCAGGCATTAATAACTGACACTGCTAGTCTAAGGTTTAATCTAATTGATAGTTTACATAATATATATTTATATGTTGTGTTAGTCATTATGTTGTCAGCAGAATTCAAAGAAAGTCCCTATTCTACTTGTAGCATCTAAGTTGGTCAGAACTCCTCCTCCCCAAGAGAAGAAAAGATCAACAAAGCATGAATCAAAATGGACACATAACAAAAGAAATGATGTAGTTAGCTATTGTAATAAATGGAATCATTCTTTTAGCTTGAAATAAGAAATCAAAAATTCAGTCTAAGTTGGTCAGAACCCCTCCTCCCCCATGAGAAGAAAAGATCAACAAAGAAACAGCAAAGAGAAAAATTAAGGAAAGAAATGCTTTACATACAATACTTGTAATGAATGGAATAAGTAATTTAGTTTTAAAATATGGCACATCAATAGAAAAGCCATTTCACCCGCATGACAGTATTAAGAAAATGAGATTGAAATTCAGAATCTAAGTTGGTCAAAACCCCTCCTCCCCAAGAGAAGAAAAGATCAACAAAGAATCAGCAAAGAGACAAAAATAAGGAAAGAAATGCTGTAGTTAAGACTCTGCTAACTGAAATAATGACGCAAATCAAACTAATTGTAAAAAGAAAAGAGACTTCACAAATTTTGAAAGATTTAAATCAATCAAGAACAAATGTTGAATATTTTTTTATTTGTGAACTCAAAAAGATGCTTGAAAAATGTTTATAACTAAACATGTACAATTCTTGACAACAATATTCTCTGTTAGAGATATATTATTTTAGAGTTGATAATCAGAACTGACTGAGCATGCTGATACAGTCCTTACAGAGAGCAAAAAAGAATGAAGTGGTCTTAGGAGGATGAAGGCTGCCCTGATAGCTATGAGAAAAATTTGTCACACATGAACTGTGGCAATGAAAGTAACTCCAGCTTTGACCTGTTTAGATCCAGCAAAATCTACTCCAATTCAGGTGAAACAATGATAAACAGAAGGAGCCAAATGTCATCAGAAATCATTTGAATATATTTTAAGAATTTTCTGCACAAATATTGCTTAATTTTTTTTCAAAGAAATAAATACTGATAAATATAATAGACAAGTCCAATGACAATGATATAATAAATCATGTTATTAAATTCACTCTGTCTAAAAAGCCCTTCAAAATTAGAAAGGAAGTCAATATATTCCATTTAATGCTTTTATAATTCTATGGCCTTTTATGCCAACTTTTACACTAAAAAAATAATAGTTTCTTTTTTAATTTTTGTGTGAAACTAATATTTAATGTTATATCTACTATGCATTCTAAATTATTTTTTAAAAAGATATCAAAAATATTTTTTATGTAAGAATGTAATCTACATGTGCAGTTTCCATAAAGCATAAATCTTTTGTTTATTGGTTTAACATGTTTTGAATGTTCCTTCGAATTCTAAATTATAATACCCTAGCCTAAACCTGCCCAAGGACAACAGGGGACGACAGTGGACAGGGTTGAAACCCAGAACCATTGGGATGACAGTTCAGAACACATATCACTTAACCTGACAGCCATCCTCATCATTGACTTTTGACTTGCATAATACTAGTGCTGTAATGATTTTTAATACTAGTTCACCACTTTTATGGATCAGTTGCAATCCCATTATATTATCAGGAGAAGAAAACCAGCATCATTTATATTGTACTGACTACAGAGCCTTCAGCAAGGCTCTTGGCTACTTCTCAATCTAAATGGAATCTGAAAAAGCCCATTTTGAATATATCCCTTCTTTTAAGAGTACTGTGATTGATGTATTGTATGACAACAGATACCACACAGAAAGGTGATAATGTTACCCTTGAAATATTAGACTTACCAGCAGTCTTTGTACAAGTCTCAACTCTGCTGTGCTAGGCATTTTGAATTATTTCTTCAAGGACAACTCACACCTGTACAATTCTATATCTCCTTCAAGGTTGACAACTAATGACAGTAACAATGAAAAATTTCAATTCAGAACAAATAGCATAAATGCATGAAATCTGCTACCAAACTAACTCAATTTGTCAAACATGTTGTCATAACATATTCTGATAATGTTTTTATTCACATTTTTTATGTTATCAATCTACAATATAGTTAAGTTCCCCTTTCATACCTATTGATCTATGGGGCTGATGAAGTAAAGATCATCTGTTTCTGTAACCAATGGTTAATGGGGGTGTCATGTGGTCAGCACAATGACCAACCACTTTACTTGACTAATGTCAAGTACCTATTAGATGTTCCTTTAAGATCCCATAATTTAAAAATCCAGGTCTTCACCAGAATTCAAACCCAGAACCACTTACTTTCGAAGCCAAGCCCTTTATCACACAGTCACTGTGCCTCTAACCTACAATATAGAAATGTAATTATATTATCTTTGATGTATATTATTTTTTACAGTGGCTTAAACTTATAACTGTGCTTTTTAATTTTAATTCTTATTAAGTTTTAAAATGCATTTAGGTCCACTTCCACATGTTGCTCAACCAGGATTTGCATGGAAATCAAGCATCATGATTTGCATTCAGAATATCTGTTTTCATCGTCATTGCCTACAGACTGAAAACCATTTTGTCTGATAGGGTTTTTGCAGAGCATAAAGGTATATAGCTTGCTCTCTCCACCCAACAATTAATTTGGTGCTGGGTATAAAGTTACATAGCTTGATTCCTTCACCCAACAATTTGTTTTGTGCTGGGTATATAGGTATATAGCTTGCTTTCTCCACCCAACAATTAGTTTGGTGCTGGGTATAAAGGTACATAACTTGATTTCTCCAACCAACAAATGGTTTTGTGCTGGGCATTTAGGTATATAGCTTGCTTTCTCCATACAAAAATTAATTTGGTGCTGGGAATAAAATTACATAATTTGATTCCTATACCCAACAATTGGTTTTGTGCTGGGCATAAAGGTAGGCTACATAGCTTGCTTCCTCCACCCAACAATTGTTTTTTGGTGGGCATATAGGTATATAGCTTGCTTTCTCCACCCAACAATTATTTTGGTGCTGGGTATAAAATTACATAGCTTGCTTTCTTCACACAACAATTAGTTTGGTGCTGGGTATAAAATTACATAGCTTGATTCCTACACCCAAGAATTGGTTTTGTGCTGGGTATAAAGGTACATAGCTTGATTCCTACACCCAACAATTGGTTATTGCTGGGCATAAAGGTAGGCTACATAGCTTGATTCCTCCACCCAACAATTAGTTTGATGCTGGGTATAAAATTAGATAGCTTGATTCCTCCACCCAACAATTGGTTTTGTGCTGGCTATAAAGGTACATAGCTTGCTTTCTCCACCCAACAATTGGTTTTGTGCTGGGTATAAAGGTACATAGCTTGATTCCTCCACCCAACAATTGGTTTTGTGCTGGGTATAAAGGTACATAGCTTGATTCCTCCACCCAACAATTGGTTTTGTGCTGGGTATAAAGGTACATAGCTTGATTCCTCCACCCAAGAATTAGTTTGGTGCTGGGTATAAAATTACATAGCTTGATTACTCCACCCAACAATTGGTTTGTGCTGGGCATAAAGGTAGGCTACATAGCTTGATTCCTCCACCCAACAATTAGTTTGATGCTGGGTATAAAATTACATAGCTTGATTCCTCCACCCAACAATTGGTTTTGTGCTGGCTATAAAGGTACATAGCTTGCTTTCTCCACCCAACAATTGGTTTTGTGCTGGGTATAAAGGTACATAGCTTGCTTCCTCCACCCAACAATTGGTTTTGTGCTGGGTATAAAGGTACATAGCTTGATTCCTCCACCCAACAATTGGTTTTGTGCTGGGTATAAAGGTACATAGCTTGATTCCTCCACCCAAGAATTAGTTTGGTGCTGGGTATAAAATTACATAGCTTGATTACTCCACCCAACAATTGGTTTAAGCTGGGCATAAAGGTAGGCTACATAGCTTGCTTCCTCCACCCAACAATTAGTTTGATGCTGGGTATAAAATTACATAGCTTGATTCCTCCACACAACAATTGGTTTTGTGCTGGGCATAAAGTTACATAGCTTGCTTCCTCCACCCAACAATTGGTTTTGTGCTGGGTATAAAGGTACATAGCTTGCTTCCTCCACACAACAATTGTTATTATGCAGGGTATAATGGTATGTATTATATAGCTTGCTTTCTCTCCCAACAAGCATGAACAATATATTTTAACAATGAGTGTCTCTGAAAGTTCTTGCTGTCTTTGATTTGATGAACTTATAGCATAACTCATGCAAATGTCAAGAATGGTGTTTCCAAAATACTAATAACTTTAATGTCTTTTTTCTATTACAAAGTATTTTTGAAGTATTTTTTCATTCAACATTGACCTTTAATTAATATTGCCTGATAAATTTTTGTATTCCTGGTATAAAGGTATGGAACTTACTACACAATAAGTTCAGGTGAACTGTATTTCTTTATGATGTACCAAAAAAATAATGATTTTATGCATTTCCTTTTTTAAAAACTAAGAATTTTTCTTATGTATGAATTATCTAAAATGTCTTAAGTATTGTGAACTTTTAATATGAGATACTGGTTTTCTTCTCCTGAAGTGTTGGACAACAAACTTTAAATACTCTGCACCCTATATATACCCACCACTAGATCAGTAACAGGTAACAAGACTTAATATCAAAAACAGAGATGTTAACGGCATGCTTTCAATCTTTACCCAAGAGTGACTATGATAATAGTCACACGAGTACAAAATGTACTACCACTTTCATCAAGAAAATATACTGATGATCTTTGAAGGGCTAGCTCCCATCTAGTCTGCCACTGCAGGTTCATCAATACCCACAGAGGGTAAAGACCCTTACTAATAAAGCCACTATATGCTACCAGCATTAAGGATGGTTACCTCAAATCAGATTATGAAAAAAAAAAAAAAAAGATAAGACAACTATTAAGTGATTCTCTATCTGGGCTGATCAAACTTGATCAAGAAAAGGAAAGTGACAAGTGATAAAAAGGGATAGGAAAGATCAAACAAAAAATAAATGGAAGAAATTAGTAAAGATCCATACTTAGTTTTCCAGTTAGTGCAACAAATCTAAACACAAGCAGTTAGTGTAACAGCCCTCAACACAAGCATTTAGTGTAACAGTTCTCAACACAAGCAGTTAGTGTAACAGTTCTCAACACAAGCAGTTAGTGTAACAGCCCTCAACACTATCAATTAGTTCAACAACCCTAATACTAGCAGTTAATAGCACAAACCTGAACACTAGCAGTTAGAATAATAATACCTAAACTACTGCAATAAAGGAACACAAATAATTAACAAATTAAATGCATGCAACAACCCAAAACTTGTTGCAAACGTATAGTAGAAATAGCAAACAAGAATCAATAGGTGAAATAGTATGATCAGCAATGACAAACACTTGTGTGCCAAAATGTAGCAATCTTAAATGTAGAAAAACAAATAAAGTAGACAGAGTACAGATATGAAAGAGTAGAAATTAGTACAAATCTTAACTTGAATAGTTTTATAGAAAATGTTTAACATGACCTTTTATTTTTATCACTTGATTGAAGTCCTCAAACATCAACATGTAAAGTACCAATCAAATGAGTAGATCAACAGCTTGCCTTAAAGTTCCAATCAAATGAGTAAACAGCTAGCCCTTATGTTCCTAAGGCACTGAAATACAGAATATTTAAATTGATTTTGTAATTTATTTTGTTTATCTTTCAACTAGTCACTAGGGTCTAATATACAAATAAACTTAAGGTCAACTCAAAGATCTTAATAAAATGATGCTTTGTGCCTAAAAAATTCTGAAGCTTACAAGCTTAAATTTTGTGTGAAACAAACAAAAAAACATGTACGAAACGGTTTAAGTTTCTATTTGAATGAAATGAAACTCATCTACGTTAAACGCCCATACAATGATACGATTTAAATACAAAAAGTGTTTGAAAAAATTCACCAATATCTAGATGCCGTGTGTCTTGTCTAAATAATATTGATGTTTATAGATTCTAGACTTTGTTCAGCAAACAAAAATTTAAGTGACGCATTTTACACAAGTTACTGTTTACAATAATGTTGTTGTTTGAAATGAATAGGTATGCCTAAATTTAAAAATAAATATCTTAGGAAATATCTAGTAAACTGTAATTATTTGATATAAACACAAATATAAACAACCTGCAAAGTAAACAACTGTCCAGTTCCGCTAGCCATTCTGGTCAACATGGAGGTTCTAGTAAAACTGATACTGGGAGGTGAGAACAACTCACTTAACAAAATAACTTAGTAATGTAGTTATTAAAAACCTGTTTGTGTGTTTGGTGGGAAAAGAAGGCGGGAGGGGGGATAATGTTGACCAGGCGATCTAATGCACAATTTAAAGCAAAGTCTGTGTGTAGTTTTTTAGAAGGCTTACACAATGTGTAGAAAGAAACATTTGAAACAGGGCTACTATTCCGTGGATTCTTCTTCCGTGTATTTAGATTTTTAAGAGGCAGTATGAGAGAACAGAAGATATTAAAGAATAATTAAATTAAAGAACAACAGAACATAATTGATAAAAAGAGATAAAGTGCAAGAAAGAGTGAAAAAGAGCCATTTAGAAAGAGGTTAAAGAAAGCAAGCAAAAAAAGAGAGAGTATGGATCAAACACAAATCAGAGAAATCAAAAAGGTTAGAAGTAGAAAAAGAGAGAACCAAATTTATATTCTATGAAACGGAGGGGCGCGTTGGCTGCAACAAGCGGTAAAGCGCTTGGCTTTCGAACCGAGGGGGGTTCCGGGTTCAAATCATGTTAGTGAAGACAGGGATTTTTAATTTCGGGATCCTCTGAGTCCACCCAGCTCTGATGGGTACCTGACATAAGCTGGGAAAAACTAAAGGCGTTTGGTCTGGGTTGGTCGTTGTGCTGGTCACATGGCACCCTCGTCAACCGTGGGCCACAAAAAAAAAAGATTATCGTTACATCATCTGCCTTATAGATCACAAGGTCCAAAAGGGGAACTCTACTTTACTATGAAAAATTAAACATTGTTTAGATTTAAAAAAAAAGAACGAGAGAATATAGAGAACCGCAGGGGGGGGGGGGGAGAGAAGGATAGAAAGAGTTGGACTGACAGACAAGACAGACAGAGCGAAACGAGAAAGACGATGGAATGAATTAATCTTTGCTTCCCTTCAGTTATTACAATACAATTTAAAACATACACATAACTATGCATTTTTAAATCCATTCTTGGTACTTGAATATGGAGATAATAAATATCTTGCCAACATTTCACCCAGAACAGAAACAATGTCATCAGCTGTGGTATGTCCACAGAAAAAGTAATAAAAGTTATCTTATTATCGAGTAACAACTTAATTTGTGAAATTGTGAACATATAATATTTACACAAGAGTGTTACTAAATTATTAAATGTTCACTACCTTAACTACTTTAACTGTGAATAGACCTTGTTTTTAATAACTTAACTAAATAAAATTAAGCTCTTGTCCCGGTGGTATGAAGGGAGAGTAACCTTTTAGGGATTATGGGCACGACATGACCTAAAGTGTGCCGGTGTGCCAAAATCTAAAACTCTAGTCTAGATATAGGCCTACAAGATCTTTCAATTTTTTTTGTCAGTAGGCCTAATATTTTATTTTTCATTTCAATAATAATAAACTGTTAGAAAAAAAAATTCATGTTTCATATGTTCCTTTAGAGTTTAACATAGTTTACTTCCTAGTTCAAACCTCCCGCAGGTAGACGGGGGATGGGAGTGGGCAGGGTTTAAACCCGGGCCAATCGATGAATCCAAACGACAGTCCAGCGTGCAAACCGCACGACCAGGCAGCCATGCTCTTATTATGTAAAGTGACCTATATATTTGTGATGTAATGAATAATTAATTGCAGTCTAAGGTGAAAGAAGATTAACGAGTGCAAACTTTTGTATAAGCTTAAGGATACTTTCATGGCTTATGTTAAAGGGATTTAGTCTGATGAATTGATTTAAAATTAGATTTTTTAAATATATAAACTAGCTAGATGATACGCTAGATCTAATCTTGATCTACAAGATCTAGTAGCCAGTTTATTTGTGAATGTATTGTTATTTTTTTAAATAATTATTTGTGATCCCAAAATAATGACCAATTAATAAAATGCTATAAGATGAAAAAAATTGTTTAACTTTCTTTTTGTGTTTTACAAAATATGTGCATATATAAATATATATATAATAGTATTTTTTTGGTAATCAAACCACACATTTGCAATATACAATACAAAATAATTAAATGACAAATAAAAGATGGTTCATTTTGTTAATTTAATATGTAATACATTTGTATACTTTTTTAAAACAATAAAACATTATGAGTGGCCAGGAAAATACAATTCATTTAATTGTGAAATTACAGATTTCATTTTTTTCTCTTCTTTGAAAACACTATGGCCTGGAGAAAAAAAATAGCAGAATGTAAGGATTAATAATTAATAATGTAATGTAATGTGATTAAAAAAACATTATTAACAATGTTCAACAATTTAATAAGCTTCCTACCAATCTTTAAAATATTTTTAAAAAAATTCATAGTAATAATTAAAACAATAAAAAGTCTACCATAAAAAACAGTCACTCAAATTGTACATTCAAACATTTTCTATCTATAAATACTAAGACATTTTATTTTTTCTTTCAAACAAACCAATACAAAAATCATCATTTACAAAAGATCCTTTTCAAAACAAATTCCAGTACATTTTTAAATGAACATTTTGATAAGTAAAAAAAGGAATTTCACTCATGTATTTAGACAGTCAGCCAAGACTGTTGTCCAGGGTGTGGCACGAGGAGCCATACATGAGCTAGGTAAATGGAAATTTCAGGTTTAGGACTATTCTTAAGAATATTGTTGTCAAATCACATTTAAGGTTTCTGAATATTCTCAAGAATATGGCTGTCAATTAACCTTTCCCTTTACCCTACACCCCATGTCACAAGCAGTCTGTCTAATACAAATCAAGTTAACAGATATCAAACAATCACAGAAAAAAAAACAACAGTCTGTCGGACATATGCAAACAAAACTTTGGAAACGTCCAAAAACAAATAGAACAATATCAACAATAACAAAGCTAGACTTAAACAAGATGACATATAAATAAAAATAACCTAACAACTTAAAACGGACTACAGCTTAAAAAAAAAATTTTAATGAAAAAGCATTGCTACAAAAATACTAATAAAACAAATTATAAGAAAAACTAAAATTAAATAAACTTCAAAGAAGATAAAACATTAAACATGTTAATATTTAAAACATACAATATGTATTTTGACAAAAAACATTTGTCTGACGGCCGTCAAGACAAAACAATTCACAAACGAACAAAACAAAACATTTATAAATGTTCAATAATGTTTAAATAACTTCACCTTAATGCTAATGTCACACTGGCATGTTGAGTTCTGTAGAGCCAACTTCTCAATCCAAACTTGAATGCCTTGAAGTATGAGCCTCTTCTGAAAAAATACTTTCAAACTAAAAGAATTAGACTAATTCTCCAAAGGATGAAATTTAAAAAAAAAATTAAAATAATAGAGCTACGCTAAAAAAAAATTATAAGTAAATCTAAAATTAAATAAACTTCAAAGAAAATAAAACATTAAACATGTTAACATTTAAAACTTACAATATGGTTTTGACAAAAAACATTTGTCCGACGGCCGTCAAGACAAAACAATTCACAAACGAAGATAACAAAACATTTATGAAGGTTCAATAATGTTTAAATAACTTCACCTTAATGTTAATGTCACACTGGCATGTTGAGTTCTGTAGAGCCCAAATAACAGTCCAAACTTGAATGTCTTGAAGTATAAGCCTCTTCTAAAAAAAAAATACTTTCAAACTAAAAGAATTAGACTAATTCTCCAAAGGATGAAATTTAAAAAAAAAATTAAAATAATAGGGCTACGCTAAAAAAAAATTATAAGTAAATCTAAAATTAAATAAACTTCAAAGAAAATAAAACATTAAACATGTTAACATTTACAACATACAAACGTATTTTGACAAAAACCTTTTGTCCGATGCCGTCAAGACAAAAATATTTACAAACGAACAAAACAAAACATTTATTGAAGTTCAATAATGTTTAAATAACTTCACCTTAATGCTAATGTCACACTGGCATGTTGAGTTCTTTAGAGCTACATTAAACATACACTTATTTACTAGTTTTATATTATGATAGCATTTTAGTTTGAATCTGTAATTTTATATCTACTACATTTAGGGAAAATTAATACTACATTTAGTTTTAAAGTTACACTAGTTAATGTTTACTTTAAACCTATATATATATTTACTAGTTTAATATTATGCTAACATTTTAGTTTGAAAGTGTATTTTACAAGCAAACAGAGTCATTGTGGACAGCTAACAATGACAATGTAGCTACTAGGCTATTAAGCTTTGAATTCTACTACATTTAGGTTTAAGTTTAACTACACTTTGTATTAAATTTGAAATAGTTTACATCTACATTAAACCTACACTTATTTACTAGTTTTATATTTTGATAGCATTTTAGTTTGAATCTGTAATTTTATATCTACTACATTTAGGGAAATTTAATACTACATTTAGTTTTAGAGTTACACTAGTTAATGTTTACTTTAAACCTATATATATTTACTAGTTTAATATTATGCTAACATTTTAGTTTGAATGTGCATTTTACAAGCAAACAGAGTCATTGTAGACAGCAAACAATGACAATGTAGCTACTAGGCTATTAAGCTTTGAATTCTACATTTAGGTTTTAGTTAAACTACATTTAGTATTAAATTTTGAATAGTTTATGTCTTCTTTAAACCGGCATTTATTTACTAAATTTATTTTATGCTAACATTTTCAATTGAGTCTGTATTTTTATTTCTACTACATTTAGGTGTAAGTTAATTCTACATTTAGTTTTAAAGTTAAAATCTTAATGTCTTCTTTATAAACCTATATATATATACATATTGGCAAGTTTTTTATTATGCTAAATTTTAGTTTGAATCTGTATTTTTAAGCAAACAAAGTCATTGTTGACAGTAAACAACGACAATGTAGCTACTAGGCTATAATGCTTTGAATTCTACTACATTTAGGTTTAAGTTAAACTACACTTAGTATTAAATTTGAAATAGTTTACGTCTACTTTAAACATGCACTTATTTAGTAGTTTTAATATTTATCTTAAAATGTTTATGTTCATTTTATTATTTGGTGAAATATTTAGTGTATACTATATTTAATATTAATTGTTGCTATTTATATTGAAATTAATATTATAAAATTGGGATATTATTATACAACTTAATTTTCCACTCCACCAGATGTCCAAGCAATCACAACACAAGCCCTTGAGCTAAAAAAAAAGAAGAAAAGAACGCAATGTTATAATATGTTTTTTTTAAAGTATAAAACTAATAAAAGCAGATAAAGCAAGTAATATATTTTATAATGATATAAACAAGCTCAAGAAATAATAATTTAATACATTATAATTAATGACATTTTTAGAGTTTAATATTTATTACATAGTTTAATATAATTAACTCTTTCTCTCATAATTATTTTCCAGTTCCAACAGAATTTATATATCATTACCCTGTTATGATAAATTAAACTTTAGAAATTATATAATATTATATTTAATTATATAGCCTTTTTTATCCCCAAGTTTTTTAAAACATCAATTGTTTTTTTTTTTTTTTTTGTAAAAACACAATGAAAATAATCCATATTTTTGCCAAATAGAAATTACTAAAGATTTATTTATAAGCAATTAAAAGTATCTTGTAATAAAAGATAACACAAAAACTGACTTATTAAGCATCGACAATAATATCGTTGATTAGGTGTCAGAATGGAGTAAAATAAATGATAATATCGTCGATTAGGAGAGAAAGAGTTATGAATATAACTTTAATTAAACTATTAATGTTCATCAAAATATATTTCATAACTTAGCATTTGATAACTACAATAGTACAGTTAGCTTATAATATAATATTAAATTGTTTACAATCAACTTTTATAATACTGTGATTGGAATATAACTGATCTTATAATTGATATTATAATTATATCTTAGATACTAAGCCAGGCAAAACTGCTCTTAATAACAGGTTAAAGCGTGAATAACTGGAAAAACACGCTTTTTTTTTTCTTCTAGAGCTGAGGCCCAATAGTCCGGCTCCTCTTATCACCAAGCAAAAAACACCTTAACCTGTGTTATATAGGACTCTACAGTCACAAGAAAAAGTGTTTAGAGATGAATCATAGTCGTCTATGACTGAAGGAGGCAAACTGCATTCTTTTAGACTATGGTAATGTAAGAAATGTGCAGTACCGGTACTTCTAAGAAATCTAAGAAATTATTCTGATACTAGCAGCATTACAAATTAGGAATATGTATTATTTTTAAAAAAAATTGTAGATAAATAATTTCAAGGTATTTTACAAATTAAGCATTTTAAACTAAACACAATTTTAAAATGTAGGTATAAAAGTGAAAACCTGAAATATCCTCTTGCCAATACCATCTCAATAGAAAGCACTCCAGACATCAGAAATCTTCATTGTATACTATCATTGACCTAAGAGTATAAAAAATGACCTAAACCACACTTCAGAACCAATTTTAAAAAAATATATAACCTTATGTATTTAAGGCATTTTATACCTAGGACATTTATTCACATATATTGATTTTGATTTTAACAAGTATTTCAGACTAGTCATTACATTCATTCCAAATTCCACACAACGCTTCATATTATTTTAAATGGGTTTTAGCACTTTATTGTCCACAGTCTATTGCATGTAAGCATGAAATAGATTTTACCTTATTACTATGTTTGAAATTTTTAAAATATGTTTATAATTTTGTTTTTAGGGCTACATTCAAGATTTTGTTTGAATACTAAGACAAAGACGTTTATTTACACGAAGACATGACAAACACAAAGGGGCATCTGCCTTGAGCACAGCAACTTCATATTGACTCTCTACTTGGGCGGAAATCGTTTTTCCTTATGTCAACATCCGACTTGTTTAGTCACGGATAGTGTGCACCTTCTTTCTCAATATCTTGGATGGTGGTGCGAATGCCAAAGTCATAACATTGCCCTGGTTTTAGCACTTTTCGTCCAGAAAAGAAACACTGCAGCTGAGGTTTGACAGTTCAGGTGGAGGTCAATCAGTGGGAGCCACAGGCAGCAGGGAGCGTGTTCCCCACGAAGCCATCCGCATTGTTTTCCTCCAGTGCTGCTTTCTCTTTCTCCGGTTGACCAGGCTGTTGCGAGGATGATGTTGTCGTTTGACACACAAAGAGATAGTGTCAAAAACCTTAAGACAGTTATACACTGGATACATCAGATCTGTAATGGATAACTGTCTCTCCATACAAGTAGCTGCCAACAAAACCTATCAATCATCATTAGATACAATCCAAAACCAAGCCTTGCGGCTAATTAGTGGAGGTATGAGAACTACTCCCACAGCAGCCTGTGAAATAGACTCTAATATTGAACCTCTTAAGTTAAGGCGCAACAGAGCAGCATTAGAAGCTATTGAGAGATACAGAAGGTTAGAGGACAATCATCCAAATAAATTACTAACACAGAGAAATAGGAAAAACAACCAGAAAAAGCAAAGGACTCTGATCCAACTTACTGGCGAACGAGCCCTAAAACACCACCTACCCAATAACAGAGAAAAAATTACCAGATTTTCAAACATTACACCCGGACTAAACTACAAACAACCAACCATCAAAACACATTTACTAAATAACACCTTAACAAAAGAATCAAATCCACTGGAGCTCAAAGTAGGCAAGCTTGAAACATCTGAAAGCTATCAAAAAACAGCTATCCATATTTATACAGACAGATCAGCTTTCAAAGCCACCATCAATGCTGGTCTTGGTGCCTTCCTGGTCTTCCCTAAAAATAAACACTTTGTGATAAGCGCACCCTGTAGTGATTACTGCTCATACTTCCAAGCCGAAATTGAGGCAATTACCATAGCACTACAGACAGTGGAAAACAAATTATATGAAGGAGTGCAACCACCATCAGATATTGTTGTCTTTACAGACTCCCAACCTACTCTGCAAGCACTTAACAGCAGCACCTCAAACAGCCCAAGAGAGTTGACAACACTCATTGGGATAATACATCAGATGATATCAAAATTAACTATCAATATCACACTACAGTGGATCCTTGGACACATTGGCATCATGGGAAATGAAAAGGCAGATAAGCTATCAAAGGCAGGTTCATCTATGGAACAACCAGATAGACCTGTTAACTACCTCACCCTAAGATCAATGTTAGTCAACAATCACAAAGAGGAGTGGCTCAACCAATGGGCATCAGGAAACTCAGGCAGAGCCATGTACAAAGAAATTACTACGCCTAACAAACTGGACAGTATTAACTTCCTCCCCCGCAAAGAACAATCTACAATCTTCCAACTAAGAACAGGACACACACCACTATTAAATTACCACCTGAACAAAAGAAACTCCACACAACTCCCAGTCTGCAGACATTGCGCCCACCCCTTTGAAACCGTAAACCATATTATTATTATTATTATAGCTTTTATATAGCGCTACTTTCATGCTAATTGCATGCTCAGAGCACTTTTGGTCCAATCTCATTTGTGGACCGGTGGTATCTAGGAGTTGGTTTTCCGTGCTGCCTTTAGGCGCTCAGTAAACACAACTCTGCACGAGTGGGGTTTTGAACCTCGAGCACCCTTCTAGATAGCCAAGCCAAGCCAAGCCAAGTTCAAGCGCACTTGGCCTCTCGACCACGCTTCCCACCATATCCTCTTTGAATGCCCCTCCCTAATCCACCTTAGGCAGACCCTACTTACCGTACAGTCCAACATAACCAACACCCTGTACGGCAGTGTTGAACAACTGAAGAAAACAGCACACTTTTTTTCCTTGGCACAGTCTGCAAAAGAGCTCACAGCAATAAAGCTGGCTAGAAGAAGACATTTTTAAACAATATTTAACTCTACCAGACCATGAGACCACCTTTAAGGAATTTCTTTAAATACCTATATCTGCAAATTGCATAAAGAGGAGATTTTTCACCACATGAATTTTTGTCAGAATCTAAAAAAATGTAACAACATGTGCCTAAACTATTTTTATAAGCTATTACAAATGGCTGCCTCCATGTTGTCAAATTAAATGTGATTTTATGTGAAAAACATATGAAATATTCACAATGAAAGTATGATTGATGAACCAAGAGCTTCAACAGGAAAATGAAATAATAAAAATTTCTCTCACATCAATATAAAAATTTTGATAGGATAGAATAGGTCAATTCCTGGATCTATCACAGCTAATGTGATGCAGTTGCTAGATTTTTGCTTTAAATGCTCAGGAGCTTATTAATAAAGACAATTAATTTCAGGAACTTTGGGTTGGTGGGATTAAGACATTGGTTTACAAATAGAGATTTATATTCAGAGCTTTTAATTTTCAGTGTGACAAGAATTAGGGATAATAAAGCATACAAGAGGCACATTTCTTGTTCTATACACTACTACAAATTTGTACAAGTGATCCTTCTTCCCTAATGCCATTAGAAAGTAGAATGGGCTGCCTGAATCAGCAAGAGAAAAACAATGACTTAGTAGAGTTTAAGTCATTGATCTACACACAAGACCAGATTTGAAATGAGTAGGACAAAATTTTTTATTTTTTTTTTGTAATGTCTCTAATGTATAAAATAAGTTTTAAGAATAGAGATGATATAGAAAATTAAGTATTAGAAATTAGTAATTGCATACATATACGTTTAAATACATGCACTGTTTCTCATAATGCTTTTTTAAAGAGTTTAATTGTTTATGATTTTTACATATTAGCACAGAGAAAAAAAAGAAGCCTAAAGACCTGATTGATTTTTCTGTTTGATCCAATATTTTTGTTAGAACTTTTTTTTTTCTATTAGGTTCTTTTGTCTGGCAGATTCTGTAGGGCTAGTATAATACTACAGGGGGAGAAGATCCTCAATGCAGAACACCTGACTAAACTGGGAAGTAGATTTAGTAAAAAGATGGTGGAACTGATGACGATATACAAAATTGGTTTAATAAAGCTAGGTTTGCCTTTTCACTCTTTAAGCAAATCTGGTGCTCCAAGACACTGTCTTTACAAAATAAGATCTGAATCTATAACAGAAATGTTAAGTTGGTCCTTTTGTATGTATCAGAGACATGAAGAGTCACAAAAACAAATATGAAAAAGCACCAGACCTTTATTAACAGGCGGCTCTGCCAAATTTAGGGAATTAGGTAACTGGAAAAAGATAACTATAGTTGGAGAGACCAGGCAGAAACACATAACCCAAGATATCAAAAAGTGAAAGTGGAGCTGGATAGGACACAACCTGTGAAAATCAATTACCAATGTTGCAAGGCAGGAACTTTATTGGAATCAACAAGGAAAGAGGAAAGTGGGCAGACTCAAGCAAACCTGGAAGAGGTCAGTGATAAGTGAAGCTGAGGATACTGGAATGACATGGGAGCAGATGAAGAAAACTGCTCAGAACTGAGTTTGGTGGAGAGGTGTGGTTGTGGCCCTATGCTCCCCTGGGAGTTCACAGGATTAAGAAAATGAATGAGTGTTGAGGTTGAACAGCTATCATACCCCCTCATTTCTCAAATAATTACCTCCCAGTATTATTATTCATAAGAAATATGATGGAAAGAAACCAAATGTCAAATAAAGATGAAAATAGCAAATTAAAACTGAATGACAACATCACAATAAATTAAAAACGCACATAAAACTTGTATTAAATAATGACATGAATGAGAGCTAACCATAAGAATGGAAAAAAAAAAGGATGATATCTAATTAAGTGGACACTGAGAATTGAACAATAAAATAGACTTTTTCTTTGATGACAATGATGATGATGATGGCATTTAAGTTCAATGAGCAAATATAATTCTAATCATAGATGATTATAAATAAAACAAAAGGAATGATGAGTTTTTTTTATTTAAAGTTGCAATTCAACTAAATGAATACAATTTTAAGATAGTGAAAATGATTAAATTTATGTATATTTCTGGTTCAATATCATTTTGTATCATTAATCATTCATTTTAATCATTTCATCCTCATTTTCATCTTCAATTATCTTGTTCAATATCATTTTGTATCATTAATCATTATAATGATGGCATCTAACTAATTAAAAAATATTTCAAAGTGATGATGATAAGTAACTTAAATGAATAAAATGAATTAATAATACAAAATGATGATAATAATGAAATTCAACTAAATTCATCAAATGAATGTTTAATGATACAATATGATATAGAACTCCATATTTGAGGATGATAATGAGAATGAAATGAATGATTAATGATACAAAATTATAATAATAATGAAATCAAACTAAATGAATGAAATGAATGATTAATGATACAAAATGATAATAAACTAGATAATTGAAGATGATAATGAGGATGAAATGTAACTAAATTAACATAATGAAAACTATATATGGTAATAATGATGATGATATGCAACTTAAATGAATTAACTATACAAAATAATAACAATGAAATCCAAATAAATGAATGAAATAAATGATTAACGATACAAAATGGTATTAAACTAGAAAATTGAAGATGTTGAGGATGAAATGAATGATTAATGATACAAAATGATATTGAACTAGATATATTAAGATGATAAGGATGAAATGATATTGAACTAGAAAATTGAAGATGATAATGAGAAAAAAAGAATTATTAATGATACAAAATGATATTGAACTAGATATTTGAAGATGATAATAAGGATGAAATGTAACTAAATTAAGAAAATGAAAACTATATGAAAATCGTGATAATGATAATGTGTAACTTAAATGAATTAATGATGCAAAATGATAACAATGAAATCAAAATAAATGAATGAAATGAATGATTGATGATACAAAATGATATTGAACTACATAATTGAAGAGGATAATAAAGATGAATGATTAATGGTACAAAATGGTATTGAAGTAGATAATTTAAGATGATAAGGAGGATGAAATGAATAAAATGAATGATAAATGATACAAAATGATATTGAACAAGATAACTGAAGATGAAAATGAGGATGAAATGATTAAAATAAAAGATTGATGATACAAAATGATATTGAACTAGATATTTGAAGATGATAATGAGGATGAAATGAATAATTAATGGTACAAATTAATATTGAACTAGATAATTGAAGATGATAATGAGGATGAAGTGAATGACTAATGATACAAAATAATATTAAACTAGATATTTGAAGGTGATAATGAGGATGAAATGAATGAATAATGATACAAAATAATATTGAACTAAATAATTGAAGATGATAATGAGGATGAAATGAATGAATAAAGATACAAAATAATATTGAACTAAATAATTGAAGATGATAATGAGGATAAAATGTAACTAAATTGGCATAATGATGATGAAATGATTAAAATGAATGATTAATGATACAAAATGATATTGAACTAGATATTTGAACATGATAATGAGGATGAAATGAATGATTAATGATACAAAATGATATTGAACTAGATATTTGAAGATTAAAATGAGGATGAAATGAATGATTAATGATACAAAATGATATTGAACTTGATATTTTAAGGTTATACTGAGTATGAAATGAATGATTAATGATACAAAATGATATTGAACAAGATTATTGTAGATGATAATGAGGATGAAATAAATGATTAGAGTAACAAAATGATATAACATCAGGACTGTTTGATTCCTTTGATGCGGACACTTCTAACCCATACAACATCCTAAACACCATCACAAAACAAACTCACCAAACACTAGCCAGATCCACTCCTGTTAAACCTAAATCTACTAAAATTAATACAGCAGCCTCACTAGACAGACCTGCTAAAGAAGTAATACCAAAATACCTTAAAACCTTAGTAATAAATTTTTAAAGCATTAGGAACAAAACAGCAGACTTAGAAATTTTATTAGAATGTGAGAAACCAGACATAATTGCAGGAACAGAAACTTGGCTACATCCTGAAATTTATAATGCAGAAATTTTCAATAGTGATTATGAAATTTTTAGAAAAGATAGGGCTGATAATCATGGAGGAGTTCTTTTAGCAATAAAAAACACTCTTATAGCAGAAGAAATTACCTTACTTAACTCAAAAAATATTGAATCTACATTTTGTAAAATTAATACAACCTCAACATCCCTAATAATAGGCAGCATTTACAGACCACCAAATTCTAGTTTAGAATACATGCAGGAACTATGTAAATCAGATTACTACACTTAAAAAGACAAATAAAAATGCAGTTTTTTGGATTATGGGTGATTTCAACCTACCTGATATAAATTGGAAAACACTAACCATAGATAAACACCAAAACCTTGAGGACATAAATGAGCTTTTCATAGAAACTTTACACAACCTAAGTTTATATCAAATCATTAAAAAACCAACTAGATTAAACAACACATTAGATCTCTTCTTAACCAACAGACCTGGATTAGTAGTTGATTATGATATTATCCCTGGTCTATCAGACCATGAGATCATAAAAATACACAGTCAGATAAAAGCAGTAGCCAATACAAAACCCAAAAGAAAAATCTTACTCTGGAATAAATGTAACCTAACACAACTACACCAAGCTGCATTAAACTTTCAACATTCTTATTAGAAAAAGACATTAACCAACCAGTCGATGACCTCTGGAATTTCATTAAAAACCATCTTAAAAGCATTATAGAAAATCATATACCAACTAAATACACATCAAACAAAATAAATCAATGCTGGTTTAATAATAGACTAAAGAAGCTTTGTAAACAGAAGGAAAACCTATATAGAAAATTTAAAGAAACCAAGGCAGAAAGAGTTTACAAAAGTATATAAAAATTAAACATCTAACCCAAAAAGTAAGCAGACAGCTGCAGAGTGAATACATAAACAATGTAATATCTAAAGATAACAACAAAAACCTATGGTCATACATTAAGTCTAAGAAAATGGAAACAACAGGCATAGCGCCATTAAAAGATGAACATAACATAATACATAATGATAATAAAACTAAAGCAAACATCCTAAACAAATACTTTGCATCAGCATTCTCAGCCCCAGGAGACAAAGTCATAATTCTTAATTTGAACCAAGTAGACAACAAAAGATTTTGTAGTACAAAAAAATGGTATTCAAAAACTATAAGCCAACACCAAACCAAATAAAGCGTCTGAACCTGATGGTATTCCAGCTAGATTACTCAAAGAACTAAGCAATGAGCTAGCCCCAGTGTTCAAAATACTCTTTGGGGCATCGCTTAACCAGGGCAGAGTACCAAAGGACTGGAAAGAAGCTAATGTCACCCCCCTATTTGAAAAAGGAGAAAAATCTGATCCAGGAAACTACAAACCAGTATCACTTACCAGCATCACATGTAAAATCCTAGAACACATAATATGTAGCAACATCATAAACCACTTAGACAAACATAATGTCCTCACCCCATACCAACATGGCTTTAGGAAATATAGATCATGTGAAACACAACTAATAGGACTAATTGATGATTTTTCAAAAGGTTTAGATAATAGTAAACAAATAGATCCTATCTTACTAGATTTTTTTCCAAGGCTTTTGACAAAGTTCACCACCATAGTTTGCTTAAAAAATTAAAATATTTCGGCATTAATGGTCCACTGCATCAGTGGATTAAAGATTTTCTGATAGGGAGAGAACAAACTGTAATAATAAATGGCTCTAAATCAACACCAATAACAGTAAACTCAGGTGTACCTCAAGGAACAGTCTTGGGTCCACTACTATTTTTAATTTACATAAATGATTTACCAAATTGCATTAGTTCAGGAACAAAAGTCAGATTATTTGCAGACGATTGCATAATATATAGAACAATAAAAACAATACAAGACACAGATATTTCACAAAGAGAATTAGATGAATTACAGAAATGGGAGCCAAATTGGAGCATGTCTTTCCACCCAGAAAAATGTCAGTTGTTAAGAGTAACAAAAAAACTAAAACAAGTTAATTCCACTTATCTTATTCATGGCAAACCAGTAACACAGACTAAAAACTCAAAATACCTAGGTGTTATAATAAATGAAAAACTATCATGGAATCCACATATTGATGAAACTATTAAAAAATCAAACAAAGCATTAGGGTTTATTAAAAGAAATTTCTATAAATCAAAAAAGAACATAAAACTAAAATGCTATTTAACCTTGGTTAGGCCAATAATAGAATATGCATCCATCGTGTGGGACCCCTCAACTCAAGAAAACATTAAGAAACTGGAACAAACACAAAATAGAGCAGTGAAATTCATAACAAACAAATATTCACATTTGACTAGAGTAACACCATTAGTAAAATCACTAAATTTAGGAAGCCTTCAGGACAGAAGAATCAAAAGTAAAGTAGCAATTATACATAAAACACTGAACCATAATCTTCAAATACAAAAACAAAATCTAATAAAATACTCTGAAAGACACAAAAATAAAGGAACATTCCTCGTCCCATATGCTAGGACAAATTTGTACAAATACTCCTTCTTGCCTAGTGCTATTAGAGCATGGAATGGGTTGCCTGAGCTAGCCAGAAAAACCAGTGACTTGGCAGAATTTAAGTCATTGGTTAATATGCATGACTAAATGCATGACGCATAGGACGTAATCATCTTCTTTTTTGAAGTAACGTCTGTATTATATAAGATAAGATATTGAACAAGATATTTAAAGATGATAATGAGGATGAAATGAATGATTAATGGTACAAAATAATATTGAACTAGATAATTGAAGATGATAATGAGGATGAAATGAATGATTGATGATATAAAATGATACTGAACTAGATATGTGAAGATGATAATGAGGATGAAATTAATGATTAATGATAGAAGTAATATTGAACAAGATATTTGAAGATGATAATGAGGATGAAGTAAATGACTTATGATACAAAATAATATTAAACTAAATATTTGAAGGTGATAATGAGGATGAAATGCAACTAAATAAGCACAAAGAGGATGAAATTATTAAAATGAATGATTATTAATACAAAATGGTATTGAACTAGACATTTGAAGGTGATAATGAGGATGAAATGAATGAATAATGATACAAAATAATATTGAACTAAATAATTGAAGATGATAATGAGGATGAAATGAATGAATAATGATACAAAATGATATTGAACTAGATAATTGAAGATGTTAATGAGGATGAAATGAATGATTAATGATACAAAATAATATTGAACTAAATAATTGAAGATGATAATGAGGATAAAATGTAACTAAATTGGCATAATAATGATAAAATGATTGAAATGAATGATTAATGATACAAAATGATATTGAACTAGATATTTAAAGATGATAATAATGATGAAATGAATGATTAATTTGAAGGTGATAATGAAGATGAAATGAATGATTAATGTTACAAAATGATATTGAACTAGATAATTGAAGATGATAATGAGGATGAAATGTAACTAAATTAGCATAATAAGGATGAAATGATTAAAACAAATGATTAATGATTAGATATTTGAAGATGATAATGAGGATGAAATGAGTGAATAATGATACAAAATAATATAGAACTATTAAAAGATGATAATGAGGATGAAATTAATGATTAATGATACAAAATAATATTGAACTAAATAATTGAAGATGATAATGAGGATGAAATGTAACTAAATTAGCAAAATGAAAACTATAAAAAAAAATGGTGATAATGATGATGATATGTTACTTAAATGAATTACTGATACAAAATAATAATTATAAAATCCTACTAAATGAATGAAATGAATGATTAATGATAGCGCTAATTCTAGGTTTATAAATTATTAAATTAGACCATTTTATAACATAACATATTTCCCACGGCCTTCTGATTTGCCAGGACCTCCTGGAAATCTCCTGAAATCTCAAAATATAAGAAAAAGTCCTGGAAATGTCCAGAAATTATTTAACTCTTTTGAAAATTCATACAAAGCTCCTGAAATATATAGACAAAAATTGTCATTTTGGGGTGTCATTCAATATGGAAAACGCCAACCCTACTCGCGATAAAAAAAAAAACGGCATTATGCAATACCCGGTATCTATGTAGGAAACAGAATTCTTATGATATACTGTATGACTTCGCTATATGCAAGGCTCGTTTAGTAATTCTGTACGTAGTAAAGAATGAATAAAATGCAAAGACAAATTTATTTTCTAATTCAAACAACTCTTAATTTTCACTTATTTTCACTATTCCTACCCAAACGTGGCCCGCAAAATCCATTTCGCATAGGGCCCCACAATGGTTGAGTCCATCCCTGCTATTTAGTGACGGGTGAATACAAAGCAGATGACTTGTTCTCCCCCGCCCCTCTTTTTTCCACCGCTAAAACTATATGGGGTAGAAATAAAAAAGAGTGATCTTTCTTGGTCACAAAGGTTAAGTCCAGCGTAGCTATTTTGTGACGAGGTGAATACTACTAGTTCTAACCCCTCTTTTTTTTTTTTTGTAGGGCAACTCTAGTCCGTCCAACTTGCAAAAATAAAAGAGTGATCTTTCATTACGTGGTGTCCAAACTCTTAAGCCATGAAGAAAATTATATATATGTGTTGCATGTAACCATATAAATAAAATTCAATTATGAATTACTAATTGTAAATGCAAACACTACTAGTATCACTGACCTAAAATCAGAGAAAATAGGGATAGCCAAAGTGTTTTCCTTACCATAAAATAAATAAATGCATATAACTATTTGATCAGGTACAACTGTCAATCTTAAATGTCGATAGGTTTTATTATTCTCAACAAGTTTCTAGACAACTCCATACAAGACAACCTTGCATATATCTTTACAAATTTGAGAAATTTTAAGATTTTAGTTAGGGTGAAGATCAGTCAATACAAGATGTTATTGTGAAATTTAACACCAAATTTTAAGACCATGTGAAGATGAACAGATATTTGGCTGTGACATTAGAGTTGGTTAGGGTGGAATTATTGGAGGACAAGTAAAGGCAGAGGTCACATTAGACACAGTTGGGGGGGGGGGGGTTGAGATCACACATCTTAGTTTAATGAAGTATGAAAAAATGATAAATCCAGCTGGTCATTTTTTAACATGTATATCTTGTGGGGCAGACCATAAGAACTCGCTGGACATCGCTGTTTATAGTGCGGTCTTGCCACCGTATGTCCATCATGGAGCGCAAAAATCGTTGGTGAAAGCACTTTAGTAGTCTTAGTTGCTTTCTGTATAGTACTCATGTGTCAGATCCATAAAGAAGGGTTGACAAAATCACCACATCACGTATGGGAGGCGAACGTATACCAAAGGCAGTTTTTTTTTGTGAGCTTAAAGGTGGTCGACATAACAGATGCCCCATGGAAACCAACTTGCCTTAGCTGACCGAAAATAGCAGCTGGCTGCATGCATCCTCGGAATGAGACAGCTGGAGGTCACTCACAAAGACTGCAGGACACACATTTGAGACCAAAAGAAAATCCGCTGCCGAGGACAGGCGTAAATAGTGAAAAGAAAATCTTAATCGACCACCGGCGGACAATGGTTATCCTTGTCCTAGATGTAGCAAAATATATAGATCACAGCTGGGACTGTGTAGCCATGGGAAATACTACATTCCTCAATCTTTGGACTCGAAGACAAGCCAAATTATTATTATCTTGTGGGGCATAGTGGCTGAGGTGACTCGAGTTAAAATCCTGACAAAGACTGGGATTTTATTAGAGATTTTTAGGACACCCTTAAGTCCACCCAACTCTATGGGTACCTGACTGATTTTAAGGCATTGACCATAGAAATAGACGAGCTTTACATCATCAGCCCTTAGATCACATGGTGTGTAGGGTTACCTTTAATGCACTATCTTGTGGGAAAATGTCAAAGGTCAAAGTTGTAGAACAAGAATAAGAAACTTATCTGCTCATGAAAACAATGAATATATTTTATGCCTTGGTTTAACTCTTTCAGTGCGAATTTTTTTGATCGAAAAAATTGAGTTTTCCGGAACGAACACAAATTTTCAAGGGGGGTAGAGTTACTAAAACAACTATAACTTTTTTATTTTATTGAATAATCTAACATATTTGATTTTATTTTAAAGGAAAATGAATAGGCTACAAAAGTATAGTAAATTAAATAAATTATTCAAACAACAATTTTTTTCATTAATTTTAAACTGAGTACGGAGGTCACTCACAAAGGCCAAAACAAAATTTTCTGCCAAGGAAAGATGCAAATGGCCAAAAAAAATCTTAATCGACCGCCGGCGGACAATGGTTATACTTGCACTGGATGTAGTAAAATATGGATTTTTTAAGATTTTTTTTTTTTAGATTTTTATTTTAGGCACATCGGCACAATTTAGGCCATGTCGTGCCTGCAGTCGCTTAAGGACTATCCTCTCTCTAAACAACAAGGGCCAAATTCTATACAGTCATATCATTAAAATCAAGGTCTATTCACAGTTAAAATAGTAAAGGTAGTAAAAATTTAATTATTTGGTAAAAATCTAATGTAAATAGTACATGTTCACAAATTCATAAATCAGATCTTTGTAGATAACCCCACTTCCCGGATAAAGCCCAGTACCTTCCCAGGGTCGACATTATCAAATAGTGTTTTTAAGTTAGTGGCTCTAAAATATTTCTCCCTGACATCCTGGTATCTGGGGCAATCAACGAGGATATGTTCCACGGTGAAGTAAAATATGTAGGTCACAGCTAGGGCTGTGTAGCAACGGGAAATACTGCATTCCTCATTAATCTTCAGACGCGAAGACAACCCTTATTATTATCCAGACAGTATCATTTATAGAAAGGATTGGTGGGAGACGGGTTTGTTGGTTGAAGAAGACAAATTACAAAGAAGGACAGGTACAGAGTATTTAACTTTGGTGGTGAGACATCAAAAAGTGAATTTTATGTACCCATCAGAATGACTAAATAAAAAGTTAAGCTTGTAAACTGATGTAGCTGAATTAGAAATACTATTGTTATTGTATGGATCTGTTATGAAAACATCTGGATTAAAAATGGACAAAGAGAAAAATAAAGAGATTGTATTTCAGAAAAATAAAGATGTATTGTCTTGCATTAATTTTAAAAGCACTTTGTCTGATATACATATCCAATGAAGAAGGCTCCTCTTCTTGACACAAGGCATGGACACAGCAGTCTCTAACTTTATTACAGCCATATATTTTATTGTTACTGAGTGATTCTTAAGCTTTCATTAAGAATTTGGTTTATGACAAATTTTTAGGTTACGTTTTCTACTAAATGCTTTATATTACCGTAATTTTTAAAAAAGGCAGCATATGATAACACTAATGGTTGAACATTTCCAAGAAATACAATTAGCTAATCATCAGATTGTATGTTCAAATGTGTCAGAATCAACTAACAATATGAATTATAAGAAATTTAGTTTCATGTATGAGACCCATAATGTATAGGATGACAGCCTAGTTGTGTGGTATGTGCTCTGGATGGGTTAATCCCCAGTCATCCTGAGAGAAGTTTGGGCTGGGATGAAATAATCCCGTCATCTTGAGAGAAGTTTGGGCTGGGATGAAATAATCCCCAGTCATCCTGTGGGAAGTTTGGGCTGGGAAGAAATAATCCCCAGTCAACCTGTGGGAAGTTTGGACTTAGATGTAATAATCTTAAAATCTGAAGGAACATATGAAACATGTAAAACAAACTAAAAACTAAGGGAGATAATAAAAGTGAATACATGACCTGGATCTAGTCCTCTTGAACTATTGTCTGTACAGCAAGAAGACATCAGAACTCTTGTTCCTTAGTTCACAACATTCTTGTGTGTCATGCAAATTAAAAAATAAAAACAAAGTCATTGAGCTGCAGTATTATTTTCATCATCTTAATTTTAATTACAAAGCAAATCACAATTTTTACTAATAATGAATTCATAAAAAAAACATCTCCTATATAAGGTATACCGTATTTTTCGCCGTATAAGACGCACTTTTTCTTCTCCAAAACTGGGGGGGAAAAGTTGGTGCGTCTTATACGGCAAAAAATACGGTACATTCAGAATCTTTTTTTTCTAGATTTTCCTCCTTTAAAATTGGGTGCGTCTTATATGCCAGAGCGTCTTATACGGCAAAAAATACGGTAAGTGCCTTTTCTTTTAGTAATTAACATGTAATTTCAATTGTTACAAAAACTACTTTTATCTAATTACTTTTCAACATCTCTCTTCCCTTTTAAACACTTTTGAGCTTTAGCATTTTTCCTATATTAAAATGTATCAGGAATAAACTCTTGGCTGGCTATATGCTATTTTGGCATTAAGCCCCTTTTTTCTTTTACCAACCCCAACCCCAAGCAACTACCTGCTTTCTAAAGCTCAACCTTGAGTGACTTTTAGTATCCCATTCATGCATTGTTTTGTAGTTTGAAAAAAAAAAGTGTTTTTATAAAATGTCTAAACGAGCTTTTTTTTTTATGCACATCAAATAGAGAGCCACTGTTTTCTAAAAAGAAATTGATCCTTTTGTGCTACTAAGCATCAGTTATTTTCCTTTGACAAGTTTGAAAATAAAATACTAAGCCACTTAATTTTTTTATCATTGGCCAATAAGTGTAATTTCTAGTTTGAAAACATCTTGTCTAATGATATCCCATTCACGCATTGTTTTGTAGTTTGAAAAAAAAAAAGTGTTTTTATAAAATGTCTAAACTAGCTTTTTTTTTATGCTTTTCAAATTGAGAGCCACTGTTTTCTAAAAAGAAATTGATCCTTTTGTGCTACTAAGCATCAGTTATTTTAGTTTGACAAGTGTGAAAATAAAAATACTAAGCCATTTAATTTTTTTTTCATTGGCCAATAAGTGTAATTTCTAGTTTGAAAACATCATGTCTAACTCTGAGAGATAACTCTTAAAATATATAAAAAACTATTTATTTAACATTTAGAACAGTTTCTTAAATTCTCCATTTCTATATGTGATCCAGTAAACTACAGTATAAGCTTTCATTTTAATAATTGTTTTACAAAAATAAGAGCTATATACATCCAATTTTCACCACAAAAAGATTAAATAAGTGTATTATCTTGTTCTGAATGAAACCGTTTGATGTCCGTAAGAGCTGAGCCGAAGGCTCTTCGAGCTCTAAGTTTGAAAAAAAAAAACCTGCTTGGTCGTCCAGCCAGAACAGTAAAAAAAAAAAAAACCTGTGTGAACGCACAGTTCTGTTTGAGAGCGACCCGAGTCAATGCCTATATAAGGCATTGCTGTGTCCAATGTCTTCAGCCCCCGACACATGGCCGAAGGCCTAGGAGCACTGGGAGCCTCCGTCATCTTCCTTCTTTGTACCAAGCTAACCGTGGGGGACTCGCCATTTATGGACGGTCCTTTGAGGAACGGCGCATGGATGTGTGACAGTTTTTGTGAGGACTTTTTTGCAACCCCGCCCGTGCAAGGGGTGGACTCTCGTCTACCCGTGGGCATCCCCACGGGAGTTATATTTTGCCATTCATTTCGCCTAGCTATCTCCTCATATAGCCGTTTCCACCCGGGTGCCACGATGAGGCAGAACAGCGAACCCGGGCTGAATGAAACCTAAAGTACCGGTAGGTTTTAAAAATGTGTTGGTATTTTTCTATCACAATGTAACTTATTAGAAGTAAACCTTTTGCAATAAGAGCTAATGTGTTAAGTAAAATTATTACCTGATGTAGATTGATGACAATTACTGTTTCCGTATCAACCACTCAGTTCAGCAGAAGTCAGAAATCTTGATCACGAAAAATTATTTAAAAAAGCAACAAAACAAAATACATTTGCAATAGAATTAAATATTCTGAAACTATAATTTTAATTCCATAAGTAGAGATGAGATGAGATAATTTTAGTAATAACAAAAGCAAAAATCTGACCTGATGTAGATCTATTGTTGTTACCATCACCACATCAAATGTTCAAGTTAGCAAATGTCATTGATATTATATCCAATTGATGATATCCAATACTTGTGTAATTCTTAGCCTGAAAATTAAAAGATTGAAAAGACTAATTAATTAATTAAATTTAATATTATACTTGTATGTAATAGTAATACATTTATGAAAATGAATCTTATGTCCTTTCTGAATTGAATAGGATGGCATAAAGAGAAAAGTATTAACATTAAAATTATGTAGGCCTGTTCTATATTAATAAATCAGGACTAAAAATGTTATTCAATTCTTACATTTTTTTCAAGCAAAATATTACATTATTTTATTTTGTGTCAGAATGACTTTTCAAATAAAAAGCACTATTGGAGAATGTATCAAATCAAATATAGCCTTCAACCGACACCATGCCTGAGTTAAAATAATAAAGAAGATGGCAATATTGTACAGAACTGACCTAGAGACTATACAATATCCTTTGATGTTTAACATTAGATTTTATCTGTAAATGTTGACATTATTTTGGTGAGAAGGATGAAAAACAAGATTAAGTCATGGAGTAAAACTACATGTGATAAATTTCATCCAGCCAAAACATTTTACAATTTAAAATAATTACAGAAGATTAGCCCATATGTTCATGATTTACATCATCTCTTCTTTGACATGTAGAGATCTTATTTTAGATTTAATATAAGAAAATTTTTTAATCCTCTTTGTCCAATTCCTTATCTTGGCATTTAAATATATTTAATCCCTAACTCACTCTCCTTCTTATATTTCTTAAATATGAATGTAAGATTTGCCTCAATACATGTGAGGCCCATAGGAGCACATTGGAAGACTTTTTTATTATTTAAGCTATTCCCCTTAACTAAAAATTGTCAAGCTTTAATTAAGTGAATAAAAAATAAATAAAAACCAGATTCTTTGAACAATGACAATACAATGAAAGAATATTTTAGCTGTATGATAAGAATGCTACTAGTCACAGAAATAATACAAGAGTATTATAGTTTTTAAGACAAAAGATGGAATAGAAAAATCAAGCTAGTGAACACAGAAAGCAGATCAACACTAAAAATTGACTTACTTGACTTGTTCCTGTGTACCCCAGGTGAGCATAGAGCGAAAACCACAACTCTCTGCCAAAGTCTATTCTGAGCAGCTTTCTTTATCTGCTCCCAGTTTATTTCATAATCCTTAGCTTCACTGATGACTGACCACTCCCAGATTTGTTTGAGCCAAAAACTTTTTTTTTGCTTGGTTCTCTCTCACAATTTAACAGTATATGTCCTTTTGGGTCACCTGATTCCCAGTAACCAGCATAGGTAACTGTTGGTAAAGATCTAGAGTTTTTATATTTGATTTTTTACTCTCTACATTTGTGTGAAGGATTTGGTTCTTGTTCTTTATAGACAGTGCTTTGGAATGAAAGGCAAACCTAGCTTAACCAATGCAATGTCCTTTATTGTCTTTAAGTTCACTGTTTTGATTACCCCCACTTTCCAGATAACAAAATGGTATGTATCTTAGGTGTTCTCCAACTGTTGTATGACTGGGCTCTCTTGTTTGTTATTAATTCTCATAACTTCAGTTTTCTTTTGTTGATCAGTAGTCCAATCTTCTTTGCTTCTTTGAACTATCAGTTTGGCCTGAGCACTTTTTTAGTATGGGAGAGGAGACAGATGAAATCAGAAACACTGTATGAGTACTTTGTTGTGTATGGGAGAGGAGACAGATGTCATCAGGTCCATTGTATGAGCACTTAGTTGTGTATGGGAGAGGAGGCAGATGCCATCAGGTCCATTGTATGAGCACTTTGTTGTGTATGGGAGAGAAGGCAGATGCCATCAGGTCCATTGTATGAGCACCTTGTTGTGAATGGGAGAGGAGACAGATGTTATCAGGTCCATTGTATGAGCACTTTGTTGTGTATGGGAGAGGAGGCAGATGTCATCAGGTTCATCATATGAGCACTTTGTTGTGTACAAAAGAAGAGCCAGATGCCAATAGGTCCATTAAGGTCACCCAGTCCATTGCATGCCATTTTATTGTCATAGACATTCTCATGACCCAATCAATGAAAAAAAAAAAAAAATTACAGGTCAAAAAAAATGATTTCTTGTCTTATTCCTTTTACTGGAAATGGATTATTAAGCTTAGTTGTCAACCATCATGTAACAGCTAAATGATGATGGTGAATATTGGTGGAACCCTGTAATGGTATATCGACTTTTATGTCTCCATCAATACTGTTGAAAGCTTCCTCAAAATCCACAAAGATGATGTACAGTGGGGTTTACCAGTCAATGGATCTAAAAATTAAACAAGATTTTTGTATAAAATTATTTATTGTATCTAATTACAACTATCAAAGATGAATCTTTTTATTTATTTAACATTATGTCTATTTTCATTTCATTTACTGGAATACAAGATATTAGATACAAACATGTTCAGTGTCACCACTTTGGGACACGGGTAATAATAAAAATATATTTTGAAGATTAGGTGGTCCATCTAGTGGTATCTCTTACTTACAAAAACAAATAAGGTATTTATGGTGAGCACATTTATTAATTGCTGGGAATGCACCACATTTTATTTCAACTTGAACAAGTATGATGATAAAATTAGGGCTCTTGACTATGTACTAACTGTCTTGCTATTTGGTGAGTCTATTCTAATAAATCTAGTGAGATTATCAGAGAAAAAAAAAAGGAGGGGGGAGGGAATATAGCTTTCAAAGAGACTAACCTAAAAGACATGTCTGAATTACATTTTATTGACCATAATAGTAACTTGGATATGTGCATTTTGTTTTAACTTTCAATGTGTCCACTGTTTGAAATTAAATGTTAAGCTTTCATCAGACCTACAAGCAGAGGTTCTACATTTCTTAATCTAAGTCCCCAGTTTGTTCATTTACCATCATCATATCATTAACTTAAATATGTATGATGTGCACACCTGTTTACACTAAAGACATAAGAAGCCTCCAGGTCTCAGTTTAATTTGTTAAATTTGCTAAAGATGCTGCCTTAATAAGTTTTATATCAAGAAACAAATCTCAGTATCAAAGTTTGATTTTTTTAAATTTACTAACTGATGTATGGGCAACTTTTTAGAACTGAATTCAACAAAAACTTAGTAAAGTTTAAGTCTATAATTGACATTCACAAGATTAACACATTCAGTGTTTTGAAAAAAAAAAAGTCATTTGCCCCCTGTACTGGTAGAAATTATATTCTTTATAGAGATAAAAGAAATCTTAAATCAATCCTACATTCATATGTTTTCATGTCTTGATATTTATTTTGCTAGATCAAACTTTATGTTCTACTTTATAAAAGGTCTTCAATGAAGAGATAAAGTGAAGTGAAAATGAATGTTTGGAACACAGAATCCTACAAGAAAAAACATTAAACAAATATTTTTTAGAAAAAAACAAAGCTTATATTAAGTTTAATTTTATCTATTAGTTTGGATCAGTCATGGACTTTGATGTATGATTGACCTAGAGGGAAAAAAGAAGTAAAGTTTCCCTTTCAGACTTGTTGATCTAAGAGGCAGATGATGTTAAGGTCATCTGTTTCTTTGGCCAACGGTTAACTAGCAGGGTATTATGTGGCCAGCACAATGACTAACTGCCTTAACTTTCCCATACTTGTCAGGTACCCAATAGAGTTGAATGTACTCAGGGACACCCTAAAAAATCCTGAAATTCAAAATCCCTGTCTTCACTCAGATTTGAACCCCAGGACCTCAGGTTTGGAAGCCAAGCGCTTAACGACTCAACCACTGCACCCCCATGATTGACCTAGACTCAATAAATCTGTGTGATTATAAATATTTATACCAATGCTTTTTGTTTAGCTTTTAGCTTTCTACTATCACTAGTCTGGACCAGTTGTAGAAGGATCAAGGAAGAAAGGGGTATCTTGGTGAATGTTTACATGATCATTTTTTTTTTAATGTATTAAAAAAACAATGTTCACTCAGAGCCATCAAGGAGACTAATTCAACTAATACCACCACATCTGTCAAGTATATTTCATTTTCTTTCCCTTTTTCAAGATACCAAACAAAATATTTAATTGCCCATATATATAGTGATGGGAACTAAACTAAATTTTAAAAGTTAAACTAAGTTAAGTTTCAACTTAAATAGAGTAATTAAACTATTATTTTATCATGAATTTTAAATTATAGTTCAACTAAACTAAAGAAAATTAATTAAACTATGCAAACTTTTTCAAAACTTTTTTTCGGGGGGTGGGGTGGGGGTGGATGGAGAGTTGATCTAGAAATATTTATTCATTATAAAATAAGTAATAAGGAAGATAATTTCTTACATAAACGTTAATGCCCAATAACATTTGAAAAAAAAAAAAAAAAGATGTCTAAATAAATATGTGTGCTTGTACTTTTGCCTTATATTAAAACTTTTAGAACAAAATAGTACTTAAAAAAATAATAACAACTTGTTATATAACGGAAAATCTTACTTATACCAATAAAGTTTAAAATCTCATTAAATAACAGATTTAGAATTTCACATTTCACATTTCTAGTAACCAAAGAAATATAAACGAAATTGTTGGAGTTTTATGAAATATTTTTTAACATGAACTGTGGCAAACTCTGCTACAATGGTCTACAAAGAAGGAGTTGTGTGGAGTTAATTTTGTTCAGATGGAAATTTAACAGAGGTGTGTGTCCTTTTCTTAGTTGAAAGATTGTAGATTGCGGGGAGGAAGTTAATACTGTCCAGTTTGTTAGGCATGGTCATTTCTTTGTGCAAGGCTTTGCCTGTGTTTCCTGAAGCCCATTGGTTGAGACACTCCTCTTTGTGATTGTTTACTAACATTGGCCTTGGGTGTGGGTGTGGTAGTAAACAGGTCTATCTGGTTGTTCCATAGATGATCCCACCTTTGATAGTTTATCAGCCTTTTCATTTCCCATGATGCCAATGTGTCCAGGGATCCACTGTAATGTGATGTTGATAATTAATTTTGACATCATCTGATGTATTACAAAAATTAGTGCTGTCAACTCTCTTGGGCTGTTTGGGGTGCTGCTGTTAAGTGCTTGCAGAGTGGATTGGGAGCCTTGTAAAGACAACAATATCTGATGGTGATTGTACTCCTTCATATAATTTATTTGCAATTGCAATGCTATGGTAATTGCCTCAATATCGGTTTGGAAGTTTGAGCAGTAGTCACCATAGGGTGCACTGATTTTAAAGTGTTTTTTGGGGTGAAGACCAGGAAGGCACCAAGACCAGCATTGATGGTTGCTTTGAAAGCTGTTTTTGGATGACTTTCAATTGTTTTGAGCGTGCCTACTTTGAGCTCCAGTGGATTTGATTCTTTTGTTATTTTATTATATTATTTAATAAATGTGTTTTAATGGTTGGTTGTTTGTAGTTAAGTTATTTGGTAGATGGTGTTTTAGGGCTAGTTCGTCAGTAAGTTGGATCAAAGTTCTCTGCTTTTTTGCTCATTTTTCCTATTTCTCTGTGTTAGTAGTTTATTGAGATGATCGTCCTCCAAACTTCTGTATCTCTCAATAGCTTCTAATGATGCTCTGTTGTGCCTTAACTTAAGAGGTTCAATATTGGAGTCTATTTCACAGACTGGTTCAATATTGGAGTCTATTTCACAGGCTGCAGTGGGAGTAGTTCTCATGCCTCCACTAATTAGACTCAAGTCTTGGTTTTGGATTGTGACTACTGATGATTGATAGGTTTTGTTGGCAGCTACTTGTATGGTGTATAAATGTCTTAAGGTTTTCTATTCAGCTCCCCAGGATGTTCCTGCTAGGTGTTTTATTATGTTTAATTTTTGTGATGCTTTTTCTTTTAAATCTGTCTTAAAGTGTTTTAGAGACAGTCTTTGGTCTAATGTTACACCCAGATATGTTGGATTTTCCTCTATATTTATTGGAGTGAGCAAGTACTTTCTGGCCACCAATAAAGTCGGTTTTGATCATTTTTTCTGCCATTTGCCAATATTGGATGTTAGAGATATTGGCCAACAACTTTTTGGTTCTCCTTGTGGTTTAATTTTCTTTAAAATGGGTATTATATTTGCATTTCTCCAATCCTGTGGTATGTCTCCAGTTCTCCATGTATGGTTGATAAAGTAAGTATATATTTTATTTTTGAGTCTGTGATCCTAGTCCCCAGATCATTTTATTTATTATTTTTTTGGGTCCAGGGGATTTCCTTGACAAGATTTTTTTAGGGCAGTTTTGAGCCCATATAGAGTAAAGGGGGTGTCAAAGATCTGACAGTAGACAGTTGGAGATTTTTCTTGCTTCTTTAGGATATTGCTAAAGGCCTGGTCAAGATGATATAAAGTATTTATTCAAGACTTTAGTTTTTTTAAGGTTTTCTGTTATTAGGTCATCAGTGCTTTTTATAGGTTGGGGATTTGTTATTTGTTTCTTTCCTGCTAGGGTCCAGTCCTTTCGACCACCCTTTTTTTAGATCTAGTTTGCATGTTGTGATTCATTTTTTCTTTTTTTCTGTTTTAATTTTGTACCTAATAAGCCCTGTCTTTGATAAACAATGGCTTTTAATCTATTCTGGATTCCTTACAAAGCTAACATCAACTTGCTTTAACTGTCCAAATACCTTAGTTCTTATCTTATCTTATATAATACAGACGTTACTTCAAAAAAGAAGATGATTACGTCCTACGCGTCATGCATTTAGTCATGCATATTAACCAATGACTTAAATTCTGCCAAGTCACTGGTTTTTCTGGCTAGCTCAGGCAACCCATTCCATGCTCTAATAGCACTAGGGAAGAAGGAGTATTTGTACAAATTTGTCCTAGCATATGGGACGAGGAATGTGCCTTTATTTTTGTGTCTTTCAGAGTATTTTATTAAATTTTGTTTTTGTATTTGAAGATTATGGTTCAGTGTTTTATGTATAATTGCTACTTTACTTTTGAGTCTTCTGTCCTGAAGGCTTTCTAAATTTAGTGATTTTACTAATGGTGTTACCCTAGTCAAATGTGAATATTCGTTTGTTATGAATCTCACTGCTCTATTTTGTGTTTGTTCCAGTTTCTTAATGTTTTCTTGAGTTGAGGGGTCCCACACGGTGGATGCATATTCTATTATTGGCCTAACCAAGTTTAAATAACATTTTAGTTTTATGTTCTTATTTGATTTATAGAAATTTCTTTTAATAAACCCTAATGCTTTGTTGGATTTTTTTATAGTTTCATCAATATGTGGATTCCATGACAGTTTTTCATTTATTATAACACCTAGGTATTTTGAGTTTTTAGTCTGTGTTACTGGTTTGCCATGAATAAGATAAGTGGAATTAATTTGTTTTAGTTTTTTTGTTACTCTTAACAACTGACATTTTTCTGGGTGGAAAGACATGCTCCAATTTGATTCCCATTTCTGTAATTCATCTAATTCTCTTTGTAAAATATCTGTGTCTTGTTTTGTTTTTATTGTTCTATATATTATGCAATCGTCTGCAAATAATCTGACTTTTGTTCCTGAACTAATGCAATTTGGTAAATCATTTATGTAAATTAAAAATAGTAGTGGACCCAAGACTGTTCCTTGAGGTACACCTGAGTTTACTGTTATTGGTGTTGATTTAGAGCCATTTATTATTACAGTTTGTTCTCTCCCTATCAGAAAATCTTTAATCCACTGATGCAGTGGACCGTTAATGCCGAAATATTTTAATTTTTTAAGCAAACTATGGTGGTGAACTTTGTCAAAAGCCTTGGAAAAGTCTAGTAAGATAGCATCTATTTGTTCACTATTATCTAAACCTTTTGAGAAATCATCAATTAGTCCTATTAGTTGTGTTTCACATGATCTATATTTCCTAAAGCCATGTTGGTATGGGGTGAGGACATTATGTTTGTCTAAGTGGTTTATGATGTTGCTACATATTATGTGTTCTAGTATTTTACATGTGATGCTGGTAAGTGATACTGGTCTGTAGTTTCCTGGATCAGATTTTTCTCCTTTTTTAAATAGGGGGGTGACATTAGCTTCTTTCCAGTCCTTTGGTACTCTGCCCTGGTTAAGCGATGCCTGAAAGAGTATTTTGAACACTGGGGCTAGCTCATTGCTTAGTTCTTTGAGTAATCTAGCTGGAATACCATCAGGTCCAGACGCTTTATTTGGTTTGGTGTTGGCTAATAGTTTTTTAATTCCATTTTCTTGTACTACTAAATCTTCTATGTTGTCTACTTGGTTCAAATTAAGAAATATGTCTTTGTCTCCTGGGGCTGAGAATGCTGATGCAAAGTATTTGTTTAGGATGTTTGCTTTAGTTTCATTATCATTATGTATTATGTTATGTTCATCTTTTAATGGCGCTATGCCTGTTGTTTCCATTTTCTTAGACTTAATGTATGACCATAGGTTTTTGTTGTTATCTTTAGATATTACATTGTTTATGTATTCACTCTGCAGCTGTCTGCTTACTTTTTGGGTTAGGTGTTTAATTTTTATATACTTTTTGTAAACTCTTTCTGCCTTGGTTTCTTTAAATTTTCTATATAGGTTTTCCTTCTGTTTACAAAGCTTCTTTAGTCTATTATTAAACCAGCATTTATTTATTTTGTTTGATGTGTATTTAGTTGGTATATGATTTTCTATAATGCTTTTAAGATGGTTTTTAATGAAATTCCAGAGGTCATCGACTGGTTGGTTAATGTCTTTTTCTAATAAGAATGTTTGTTGAAAGTTTAATGCAGCTTGGTGTAGTTGTGTTAGGTTACATTTATTCCAGAGTAAGATTTTTCTTTTGGCTTTTGTATTGGCTACTGCTTTTATCTGACTGTGTATTTTTATGATCTCATGGTCTGATAGACCAGTTCTCCCACTTTCCCTTCTGGAATCAAGTTGAAACTGCAAAATCATTTATCGTCACTAATAAAATGAATCGATTGAAAAATTTATACATTTTTTAAACAATTAGTTGTAATTAATTAATTTTGTTTTTATATAGAATAGAAGGAAAAAAGAAACACCAGACTTAAGATAAGAATTCTTAGATAAGGGGAGATAAGCTTTGGGTAAATAATCACCGGAATTAAAAGATAGCTTAAGAAAAATGAAATGAAATAATTAAATATTAGTGATTAGATTATATCTAAGACTGTATGTTAATGTAAGGTTTATATCAAAGACTGTATGTATATTACCATAACCACCTTAAAGTCAAGTACATTTGGTTTAGCAGAAATGCAGTTTTGACCAAGCCCCAAAACATGAGTTATAACAGAGAGAATAAAACTTGTGCAAAAAAAAAATAAAAAAATCACAGTAACATTGGTTTAGAATCAAACACTTGGAAACAATGTCAGAAACATAGCAAACATCAACTTTTACATCAACATAAAGGGGAAATTGGTGGACAGCATAATATACCTTGCAATGCCACATGCAGTGCAGTTTGCCTACAGCTGTCAAAGATAAATTTTATAAAAGAATATGATATAGAGACAGGAGGACTTGTTGAGTTATTTCTTCATGAGATATGAGGCAGCCAATATAAATACTAAGACTGAGAAACAGAGACTGACTAAAGCTCTGAAAGTAACATCTATGTATGAGAAAGAAAAAAAAAGTGGAGCAAAAGATGACCTAACAACCTGAGATTACACTTTTTTTTTTTTACACATGTTGCACTTGGAAATAGATTAGACTTTATTAATGAAATATAAGAGGCTTAAAGATGAGTTATTGAATACTTTAGACAATAACCTATAAATGCTTAATCAAGTTAATTACATTTTTTTTACTTTTAATGAAAATGTCACTTTTTTGTTTTCACCAATACAGAAGTTAGGATAGGGTACAAAGTTTTTTTGTTTTTTTTTCATATTAGATATCATGCCTGGCTATAATTCTACCAAGCTTTATCGCTGTAAGTCTCTCACTGCGTTTACAAAAGTGGAAAATAATAATGGCCATGTACAGTTTTGGTGATAGTCTATATAGAAAATTTTTTATTAACTCTTTGGCTCCACAACAATGCACAGGACGTTGATTTTTAAAAAAGGGGAAAAAGTCGGACCAACGCTGGGGGCATCGGCTATTTCAAATTTTTTTTTTTCGTTTCGATTTCTCCAATTCTTGTTTTTTATTGCTTAATTTTTTATCTAGAATAGTTTCCCTAGGTCTAGGTCTATTAATGATGAAGTTTATCAGCTGATGAAGCAGCTCCATCCCCAGCTAATGTTCAATGTAGATCTAGAACTAGTTTAGCTGTCTCTAGATCATCTAGATCTAAATCTAATCAGATAGATCTCTAGATCTATCATCTAGGCACTGAAACAGATCAATTTCAGATTTGTTCCACCAAGAAATTGGGTTGTCAACCTAGACTTAGCACTGCATCTATTGAGCTGGAATGTTTTTTTTCATTGACAATAACATTGTTGATACTCTTGTCAGCAAAATAAATAGCTATGCTGACCCTAGGATTAAATTTAACACCCCTGCTAGAACAAGATCCATTTTCAGAGAATGGAAATAGACAGATGGACGACAAACGCATCTCCGCATGTAGAGTGGTCGTCTATGCTGTACAGTTGGACTAGTTTTAGGGTAAAAGTGTTTTGTTCCAAGAGTGTTGCTTTTTTTATGGGCTTTTTTGTTAAAGTAGTGACATTGGATTATTAGTTCCAGTTTGTTATTTTTTGCATCTATTGCTGTTTCTTCTATGGTGTTCTGTAAACAAATGTATAAAAATGAGAAAAAAAGCTATTTGGATTCAATTTGAACAATCAATTTTTTTAAACATGCACTTGGATGGATATTTTTAATGTCAGTTGGTGAGTTTTTCATTTTTAATTTTTATATTCAAAACCCAAAATTACAAAAAAACAACATGATTTGCAAACTAGAAAACATAAGAAATGGATAGAGCATCCATTTCTCTTTAATTCTATATCAAATATATTATTTTCCGATAATAAATAAAAAGGTATACAAGTAATATCGAAGCAAAGTAGCGCACTCTGAAATGGCGGAAAAATTAATTCCGTCCAAATGTGGAAAATAATTCCGAAGTAATTCCGGAGTCAAAGAGTTTTTAAAAAAATATGTCAGGCTTTGTAAAGCCTAATATTCTGTATATATTCAAATAGATTTTTTTATTTCAAATTCACTGATTTTTCAAAACAAAATTCTTTCATAACTTTTTATTACAATATTTAAATAGTTGGTCAATAGTTGCTCAAGACCCCAGAATTTATCAATTTCCTTCAATATTTACATTCTAAACTAGTAAGAATCATCAATACTAATGATATCAGCTTTGTGAGCTAGAAATATACTACTAATACTAGATCTACTATTAAATTTCTTAACTAATAAGTAAATCTGTCATCTACTTAACTCAATCTGAACTTTGAACTTTTGACCTGAGGTGGGGTGTCTTAGTTCTGCGTAGTCAGTGACATCTCACACAGTTAATGACAGTTCCATTGGGCTTAGTGTTAATTTTGGTTAGGTAAAAACAGGACCAAAAAAAATCATAACTTTCTAACTGCTGAACATATAGTCATAATTTATACATCATTGGAAAATTCAAATGAAGTAGTTTAATGATGTATTAACAAAAATTATGTTTTTAAGATTTGTTTTCCCATCCATATAAACATCACTATCAGAAAGATGACTGAGTTAAAGTGTTCAGAAAAGAAATGGCCGCCAGGAGAATATAAAGAAAGTTTGTAAAGCACCATCCTAGAAGTTGTGTATGCAACAAGCGACAAAAAGATAGTCATTTTTGACTGTGTAGCATAATAATAAGTCCGAAGATTAATGAGGAATGCAGTATTTCCCATGGCTACACAGCCCTAGCCCAATATATTTTGCCACATCTAATAAAGGCATATGTGTAGCATACTATGGATATAAATCATATTTAGAGATAAGAGAATGCTTGCAACTATATTGATATCAAGAAAATAGATTGAAATATTTGCCTGCAGCCTTGCCTGCAGCCTTGATCACATGATACCAAATAATATGTGACAGAATGGGGAAAATCTCATTTTCATTTATGTATTGAAGATCATTTGTTGTTATCCTGTTGGCATGGACAATGTCCATTGGTGTGGACAATGTCAACACTAGTTTAATCCAGATGTTGTTGTTTGATGGAAACTCTTCTGCCATATTGAAATCTGTGTTGCAGTTGTTTTCCACTGTGTCAATGTCTCAAAAGAAATCTTACACTGAGTCGAAGGTTTTTATGAGATTTTGATCATTCTGGGTTCAGAAATTTGTAAATGACCTAAGGAAAAAAAACAAAAATCAATAAGTTCATCAAATGCAACATTGGGGAAATTGATATTCTGAAGAAGTTTAAAACATCAATAAAACTTTGCAAAAAAAAATTCGACCAAGCTATGAAAAATTGTTGTGTGTATTAAGTGTATAAACTAAACAGATTAGAAGAAGTCAACATTATTGTTTTTATTCACCCACTTCCAAACAAGAGACATTAAGGCAACATTTTCAACTTTCTTTTGGTCTGACTGTTTAGACATTGATGGAACATCAACTTTATATTGGTCTCACTGCTTTATGGCAACACTTTAATTGGTCTTGGCTATTGGCTTGAATGGTCAATCAGCTGTGTGCTAACAATCTTGGTAGCTTTGACTGACTAGTAGCTGTATGACAAAAATTTGATTGCTTTGATGGACTCCTAGCTGTATCATAAAAACTTGGCTGCCTTGATAAGACTACTTGTTGAATGACAAAAACTTGCCTGCTTTGATATATATATATGTAGCCTCTCCGTTGTGGTCGAAAATGAGCACATTTCTCATTTCCTAAGGACTTGAAGATGACTGTAAAGTCCAATCCTTGCTTTAAAAAGCCGGAAGCAAATGTGGCATGAGTAGGTTTGGTCAGTTGCAGATAGATCTGCTTCTTCTCTCAGTTTTTTGTTGCTTCGCCCAGGCCACTCTTCGTGCTTCAAATGTGGAGACTCAGAGACTCGCAGCTTCACGCCATAAGGAGCGAGCAAGAGCAAGTGCTTCCCAGCTGTGAATGTCGATATCACATTCCTTGAAGGTGCTCTTAAGAGTATAGCGCTTGTATTGTCCTCCCTGGGAGCATTTTCCTGCACACAACTCCATGCCTTGATAGACTACATGTTGAATAACAAAAACTTGATAATGCCTTGAAGGACAATGAGTTCATAAAACCTTGTCTACTTTAGTGGGTTATTTAAAAAGTGCATTTGGCTATGACTATTTATCTCACTATTCCTCCAAATTTTGAGCAATACATATAGACCAAGCTAATGATTTAATGACAACATGAATTAGCTGTTAACAGTTAGTGCTGTTTCTTGGCTACATTGATAGTAACTTGAATGTATGAAATAAAATCTGCTTTAAATGCGCCACATAATTGTCTATATTTACTGGGCAGCATATAGCTTTTCTTTCCATTTTGGACAATGTGGTAGCAACTGTTCAAAGAGGAGGGATGATTGTGTTTACTCATAAAAATAGTTCTGATCCCATCAAGGTCTAAAGCGTAAGCCGTAATCATCATCTTTTTTAAAATCATGTTTGTATTATATAAGATAAGAAGAAGATAAAGCCATCTTAATATACCCCTCATCTTAAAACCCAAACCATGTATAGCAATACTATTGGTGCAACCACTCTTACCCATACACATAGGACTTATATAATAATTATTTTGCTTTCCTTCTAAAGACCCCCTTTACCAAATCCCACCTGCTTCATAGAAACACTTATTAACCCACCCCTGCCCTTTGTTGACTACACTACTCAGTAAATAGACAAAAGATTTGAAATAAAAAAATTTGGTCCAAATAATGTTTGCATGGCTCAGAATCTCTCCTCTTTCCTCCAACCCCTAAATCTAATCACAGAAGTCTCCATTATATTATATTAACTGAAATCAGAATTAATAAAGACAAGGGAAATTTTGAAAGAATATTTTCATGAGAGATTGATTAGTAGTGAACAAGATTGGAGGTAAACCAAAACAGCTGCTGATTACAGAAAGGCAACAAGTTTTGGTGTTACTGACATTCAAGGATAAAAAAGTCTTAGAAGAAACAATTCTAGAACTAGATTAAGAGACCTAGATAGTTTTTGTTAAATGTCTTAGAAACATCTAGATTTAGGATTACTTTTTGTTATATGTCTTAGAAACACAATCTCAAATTTTTTTAAGGGTTCTGGTTTTCTTTAGTTTATACCTCTAGTAAAGTTCCCCATTTAAACCTAGTCATCCCTGAGGCAGATGATGTAAAGGTCAAATGTTTCCATGGCCCATGGTTAGTGAGTGTGTCGTGGCCAGCACAACTACCAATCGCCTTTACTTTTTCCAAACTAGTATCAGGTACCTATTATAGCTGGTTGGACTCAAAAGTGCCCTACAGATCCTGAAAGTAAAAATCCCAGTCTTCACCAGATGTAGGCCCTCTATCCAATTTAGACTCTAGATCTGGTCAATCATCACTAATAATACATGCTATGGTTTATCATTGCGTTATTTTATGAATACCTTTTTCTTCTACAAAATGTAACAAACTGCAGGAATTTTAGATTTAGATCTTTTACTACTTTAGTTAACTTGAGTATAGTTGACAAGAATTGAAGGTATAGAGATCTAGATATATCTATATAGATCTAGTATTATAGTCTAGATATCTATACCTAAGTCTAGAATTCCTTAGGTCAAATCTTGATTGCTCATTGTAGTGTTGGTTAGATATCATGATCATCTGGACTAATAATATCGTCAAAGATATGAAATGTGAGAGTGCTAACTTCTTTTGTCATGATCATATTCTAGATCTAGATCTATTTAATTATTATTATATTATTCAATAATTCATTATCAATATCATATATTATGATATGATATTCCTGTCATCGGTGTCATCCATTCCAAATCCAAGGATAATAAATAATTATATGAATATGATAATATGAATCATTGAATGACTATCATCACAATGAAATTATGATTGGGTACTTACATTATAATTATATAAAGTAGTGCAGATTTATATACTTAAAGTAATTAAATAGATTAACAAGAATGAGACTTGAAATATTGATCTAGATTTCTAGGGTAAGCTTGCTAAAATGTTTCTTGCGTATGGCCTTCTTAGCCTTTTGTAGTAGGATCTTCATAAGGGGGGTTAGGAAGGGGCATTCAAAGAGTTTATTGTTTCATAAGGGTGGATGCAGTGTTTGGCTTGGTCATTTATTTGTACATAGCTCTGCCTGTGTTTCCTGATGCCCATTGGTTGAGCCACTCCTCTTTGTGATTGTTGACTAACATTGATCTTAGGGTGAGGTAGTTAACAGACCTATCTGGTTGTTCCATAGATGATCCTGCATTTGATAGTTTAGCAGCCTTTTGATTTCCCATGATGCCAATGTGTCCATGGATCCACTATAATGTGATAATGATATTTAATTTTGACATCTGATGGATTATCACACTTAGTGTTGTCAACTCTTTTGGGCTGGTTGAGGTGCTTATCCATAACAGATCTGATGTATCCAATGTATAACTGTCTTAAGGTTTTCTTTTCAGTTCCCCAGCATCTTCCTGCTAGGTGTTTTACTATGTTAAGTCTTTGTGATGCCTTTTTCCTGCCTTTTTGTGATACGTTAAATTTTTTATTTTTTTTATTGGCTTTGAGTCTATTTATAAACTGTAGAATCTTTTTGCTGTTTTGTTGCTGTGTTTAAAGATTGAATAAAATGACTTTTCTTTGTTTATTTCCGTTTTCCATAATTTAAAATACTTGGAGATAGTTGTGAGGGCTCTATTTAATTTGGATCTTGTCAGCACTGGATATTACTCTGTTGTCCAAATTTTATCCAGAAAAGAATTACAGATGTTACTTCAAGAGAGAGAGATTTACCAGTACGTCCTACACATATCCATGTTTCAATCTAGTCAAATACAGTTTAATCAGATACTTAAAACTGCTAAATCATTTTTTTCGGGCTGATTTAAGCAATCCATTCCATGCTGCTATTGTAATCATCAGCTCCCCCCCCTTTCTTTTTAGACCTTGCAGTCTATATGGAAAATGATATAAAGCTTATCTGTTTCTATGACCTAAGCTTTCCCCAACTAATGTCAGGTACCCATTAAACTTTAAAGTAACCTAGTCTCACAAAGCTCAAAATCCCAGTCTTCACTGAGATTCAAACATATACAGCCAAAGGCTTTACCACTCACACCTTTTATTCATCAGCTTGGCTTTTCATTTAGTGCTTAATCTGAGATGCACACAAGTAACTAATAAAAAATGTTTTAGTGCATTGAAATGTGTAAAGAATAGGCTAAATAGCATTGTGAAACAAGAATACTTTCAAGTTTTCATATTGAAGACTGTTGATAAAGATGTTCTACTAGAAATTAATTTGATTACAATCAAAAATAATCTATCATCAAGTAGTTAGCTCTTGAGGTATCCTCATATATTTTAAATATAGATAAGTTATTGTATACAGTAGAAGAAACATTTAGTTGCTCAATTTTAAAGTGTATGCTATACTTAGCCTGTAATAAAGTATTCAGTTAAAAATAAAATAATAAAGGTGAGTGTACTGTACATTTTGTGGTACACATTAAAATTTTTAATATACCTACAAATATAAATACACATCAATACGGAATTCCACTTTTGTTTTTATATTAAAATGTTTTTTTTTGCATTATATAACTTTATTGTAAGGTCAGGAACCAATAGATGCACATCATATCATATGTTATTTGTGGACCGGTTCCTGGATCATATGATAATCATCTCATCTCACCTATGCCTGTGGTCCCTTCTGGGGCATAGGCCACCAACCGGCGCAGAGATCGCGGTGATAATGATAATGCTAGGGCTGAATATGACATCCATTCCACGCCTGAAGTCAAGCACTTTATCACAAGGAAACCATGCTCCCCTTTGACAATGAAAGGAAGAAATTCATTTTCCTTGTAGACAGTTGTAAAATGTACCACATGCTTTGTTTCCATTCCTTTTATACTGTTTCACTTTGACCTTTGCAATGTTTACCAAAATGTTTAAAGAATGCCATAACTTTCTATGTTGCAGTCAGTAGCAGATGTCAGAGAAAACAATCCATGACTTTGTTGGAGCACCTTTTTAGTGGGCACTGGTGCACTGGGTGTGTTATTGTTTGCTTCTGTAATTTTTTTTTTATATATAGGCTATAGGGCCCTAGTTTTATTTCAATTTTTAACCTTGTTGATTATATGAACTTGTACTTTATAGATTGACCTGCATTGTTGCATAAAAACATCTTAATACTTCTTTGCCAGATATTGAATATCATCTAACTTGAGTTTGAAATATTATAGTAGTTAATGAAGTTAAATTGTTTCTATATCATAAAGATTTGTGCAGACTCCATCCTGTGGGTCAGTTCATGAACAGAATGATATACACAAAATGTCAGGAGGCAGGATTGGCAAAGTGGCATTAATCTTCTATATGTCCAGGTAGCAAAATCTGTTATATATGTCATACTTTAAAAACAGAATTTGCATATCTTTTCAATGTGAATTCATCATTAAATAAAGGAAAACTCAGATGGTTTTGACAATTTTTGATATATATGTGTTGATATAATATGTGTTTGGATTTACAGATAATGAAAATATTATTTTTTCAATTTTTATTTGCAATAATAACTTAGTAATGAATGTTTTTCCATCAAAAGTTTCCTGCGCACCCAAAATGGTCAGACTTTTACCGGGTTTCTATGTGACATCACACAAACCTATTATTTTCATCTATTGACTTTCTGTATAACGGAAAACCATACAATAAAGTTTTCATTTTTGTAAAAGAAATATATCTTCATCTATACAATTAGATCTAGATCTTGTAAGCAAAGAATAACATGCATGTTATAAGTAGATATACATGCTTGACTAACCACGGCAGTGTGTATTTTCTTGCCTGACTATCAACACAAAACAAACTCTATTTGACTGACTACACCTAGTCTAGATCAGCCTTACACTGACCAGTTTGTTAGAATCAGACACATGATCTATTTACGCTTAGGGACAGGAGAGGCTTAGATGAAATGTTACTTTTTTTCTTGAGTTGGTTATCCTTATGCTTTTAGATCTATCTATATCTATATATATAACTGTACCATATAGCTCAGGACTAGGCCGTCACAGCCTAACTGCTATTGTAAGAATGAAGCAATATATGATTGGTTAAAACTAGTTTCCCTTTCAGTATTGTTTAGGGAAGTGCCTAAGTTTGCCTAAGCTAAAAACAAAAACTCAAAGAACCCTGTATTTTTTTGAGATGTCTAGAATATACTGAATAATTTTTTAATTAAAAATGTTCATAAGCATTTATAACAACTTTTTACGCAGAATTTAAATATATCAATAACTCATATTTGAAAAACCATCGGAGTTTCCCTTTAAGCAACTAACATTTTCTTGCATTTAAACCTGGTGTCTACAGCATACACTTAATCTTAGTAAAAAAGAAATCAGTTCAAACAAAGAAAGGAATTGCTATTAATTTTAATTTCATTTTTAAAATGTAATCAAGTTTCACTTATACTGATAGGAGATATGAGAACCTTAAAAATGATGGCTGTAACACACAGTGGTAAAGATTTTTTAAAATTAAGGTATCTCTTTCAGTCCTAGCAATCTACATGGCAGATGATGTAAAGGTCATCTGTTTCTATGTTTGACATTTAATGGGTTTCATGTGACCAATGACCAACTGCTTTTACTTTCCCAGTTTGGAAGCCTAGTGCTTTACCACTCAGCTTGTTATTTAAAAATTAATAAGATAGAGAAACAAAAATTGTAGGCAAGAAATGTATCAACTGTCTGTGAACAGTTTGTAATCTTAGACCCTGTAAATTATTCATCAGTCTTTATAAGGTTGATTTTTACTATAGCTCTGACTGTTTGAAAAGGTATTTTGAATTTTTTAGTAATGACATGTCAGATAAACATTAATTAATAATCTAAAAATAAAAAAAATAAATAAATAAAAGACAAACACACACTTATAGCAAAAAGAAATTATTCTATCAAAAAAGAAATGATATTGGACCAAAGGGCTCTGAGCATGCTATAAGCATGAAAGTAGCGCTATATAAAAGCTATAATAATAAAAAGAAAACTGAATGAAATATGAGCAAAATTATACCACCTCAACATCTGAAATAATTGGCAGTATATATAGTTAGGAGTTCTAGTTTAGAGTAATACCTGGGAGACCTGTTCAAATCGAGATCAGTGGTGGGTACATGTGCAGGTGCGTATGAGGGTTAGGTGTGGTGTGTGTGGGGGGGGGGGTAGGTGTGGTGTGTGGGGGTTAGGTGTGGTGCATGTGAGGGTTAGGTGTGGTGTGTACATTTTTTTATGTAAGAAATTTTATAAACTTTAATATTAACTTGCAATAAAAGCATTTGAAAATTTTTAAACAATAATTTGCCTTTTCTGGTAGAGGTTAAATAACATAGAGGAAAATGGTTCTATCCAAAAGTAAACATGTCACTGGGATATTGTGAAAAAGTTTGAAAGTATTCATTTCAGATGATGTTCCTACATGAAGTTATGTAAAGTACATGGATGAAGACGTGCATAGAGAACTCAACATGGCATTGGGACATTGGAATTAAGGTTGTTTTAAGTTATTAGTTTAAGTTATTGTATTTTATGTCAGTCTTGTTTTGTAATTGTTGTTTGTGGATGTGTCCAAAGTAACCTTGTAAGTTTTGTTTGTAATGTCTGATATACTGTTGTTCATCTTGTTTGACAGTCATTGAAGTAGTTGTTTTTTTACTGACTTTAATGTAGTTCTCTTATGTATTTAGCTATTTAGTATCAATCTCTAAGTCAGTAATTCTAATTCTTTGAGTTTGAAAGTATTTTATTTCTTCCTTTAATCGAGTATTTATTTGAGAAGGTCTTCTCATTTAAAGTCTATCTTGTTTGGAATGTGAAACAAGTTAGTTTCTTAGTTATCTTTTATTTTTAATTTTAAAAAGTAATCTATATCAATATTTGTTTAAGTTCTATTAAATATTTTTTTATTAAAGAATAATAAGTCTTTTCTAATAAAGGTGAAAATAACTTCGAGAAAATATTCATGGCCTTTCAAACTCAATTTATCACTGAGATGTTAGGGTAAATGTGAAGATGGTTTAAAAAAACTGGAACTTTGCAAAGTCTTATTTGTTTATTTCTGTATTTCTGAAAGTCTTTGACTATACACATGTTTCCTCAACTTACAACATGTTAACCTGACAAAACATAGTAACTGTGTCATACTGCATGTGACCAGTCAATACATTTCCCCTGTTATTTACTGCATGCTTACCTTACTATACACTCACATCGCAACTGATTGTGTTTTGTACTGTTCAAATATCTAGAAAAATAATTTTAATTCTTTGAGATTTTCAGAAGAATAATTTGTCTCTTCTGATACAGATAAAAAAACATGGAGGAAATGTATTTCCAGAACTAAACATGCCTCCTTGCCATTGTGATTGAGGTGAAGTTTAAGTCATTAGACTTTTATTGAATGTTTCTTCAAGCAATATGACAAAATAAAAACATTGCAACATTGCATGTTGACTTGACAATACAATTATTTTTAGACATTCTACCTGGCAATTTACATATTAAGGGACTTGTTGCATATGGACCTGATTTCTACAACATTTAAGGAGACAGACTGTATATTGACATGGGGTGTAAGGTAGTTGAAAAGATTATTTGTCAGCAAAATTCTACTTTAGAATAACCAAAAGCCTAAAGTTGCCATCTACCTTAGCTCATCTATGGCTCCTCGTGCCACACCCTGGCAACAGTCTTGGTTGGTTGGCTGAATACATGAGTGAAAACAGTTACTTAACAAAAGGATTTGTAAAGTGAATTTTATTTTGATAATTTATGTATTTGTTTTTTTTTTAACAGTTAATTTTGTTTAATGCTGTTTTAAGTTATTGGACCTTTGTATATTGTCTTTTATGTCAGTCTTATTATGTTATATGACAAATTACAAACAAGACAGACATGGATTGTATTTTAGTTAATAAGTTGAATTGACAGCCATATTCTTTAGAATTGTCAGAAGCTTAAAAGGTGATTTGACAACTATATTCAAATCCCTAAAATTCTTATCCACCCAGCTCATGTATTGCTTGTTGTGCCACACCCTGGGCAACAGTCTTAGCTGACTGACGGAATACATGAGTGAAAGTATTTATTTACTTAATGTTCTGATTAATACATAATGTCCTAATAATTGTTTTTCAAAGTAATTGTGTATTGATAATGTATGTATTTGTTTTATTGCTGAAATTTAAAAAAACTAATTATAAGATCTGGAAATTTATGGATTACTGTATTTGACTTGTTGACTGCTGTAAAGTTTGATCTTTCTCTTGCCTAAAAAAAAAATGAGATTGACTATCATGATAAATTTAAATGATTGTTAGTTTATCACTTATTGAGTTATATGTATTTATGTAAAAAAAAGTGCTTATTTTAAAATAGATGGTTCCTTGTAAATAATAAAAAAAAATGGTACCCCTTTCAGACCTTGTGATCTATGAGGGTAGATGATGTAAAGCTCATTTGTTTCTTTTGCTAAAAATTAAGGAGGGTGTCATGTGGCCAACACAATGACCAACTGCTTTTACTTCAATAGTGTATGTCATGTACCCATTAGAGTTGGGTTGACTCAGGGGTCTGAGTAAATATGCCTTCTTTTATTTTTCTACAGAAATTCAAATTATGTGAAAAAAAATTGTTTGTTAATAACACATTTAGTGAAAAAAATGTTGACCTGATTAATTGAGACTAAGCTTGTTCTAATACTGTCAGACGTTGGATACCATAAAAACTCATTTGAAGGTGAAACAGCTAAGCTCTTCCCAATAAAGTTTTATAAAGAATAAATGAAATGCATTCTACATTCTAACTCTCTCCATTTTGTAATAAGATTTGATATCAATTTTTTTGTTTTCCTCAGGCCACAATGAAAACAAAAGAACAAAAAAAAATGTGAATTCGGGCTACTCTACAAGTTTGATTGTTTTGAAATTGAATACAAAGTGTCAGTTGATTTTAAATTTATTAAATTGATAAAATAATCCATAAGTTGTTTGGCATTTAATTATTTGGGATATGTAAATAGTTAAAGAAGTTGTATAAAAAGACATATACTCTAATATTTTGGTCCAAACACAAAACGAAATTGAAAGATTTTATTTAAAAAATTAACATCCAACATGTCACTCTTTACTAAGCAAGAAATATGTATTCATTTAGGATTGTTTAAAATAAACTGATCTTTCAAATATTAATAACTAGTTGTAAATTATATTTAAAAGGTTTACATTGTATCTGATACATATTTAATTTTTTTTTACATCATTGCATATCTATAAATTTATAGTTTAAAAAGTAATTTGTTAAAGTGGGTTTTACTGGCCTCGGAAGACCAATGTATTAATTAAAGAACAACATCAAGCCAAGTTACATAATAACCGAACTGTAAATGTGTTATCAACCATCATTGAACAATAACAATTTTTTATACTAAATACAAACATTTTATATTCAAATAATTTTCAAAATATGTACAAATCAAGTTCCAGCTTCTCGAAGAGCTGCTAGAAGAGGAGACAGTAGAACAGACGTGGCAGAAAGGTAAAGAAACATGCCAAGAAGTACTGGGTCCTAAGTCATACACCAACAAGGAGTAGATTTCATCAGAAACTCTTCAGATGATCAAGGAAAGAAGAGAGAAAAAAGCAGGCGTGAACAACAGTAAAACAAGGGCAGCAAAAGGAAAAGCACAAAAAGTATGCTGAAATAGATAACAATAAGGAAAATATTCGAAACGCAATCAAGCAATTGAAGAATTGCTGTTTTAAGATGCTGTGGATCTCTGTGACTAACACCTACCCCCCCACACGCAAACCTGCATATGTGCAAAACATGCACCACACCTAACCCCCCTACATACACCTGCATATGTGCATCACATGCACCACACCTACCCCCCCATACGCACACACCTGCATATGTACAACACATGCACCACACCTACACACACCTATACGCACAACTGCATATGTACAACACATGCACCACACCTACCCCCCCCACATGCACACCTGCATATGTACAACACATGCACCGTACCTAACCCCCCACATGCACACCTACATATGTACAACACATGCACCACACCTAACCCCCCATACACACACCTGCATATGTACATCACATTCATCACACCTAAACTCCCCCCCCCCACACACACACATCACCTCAAAACGCTCTGTAGGGGTTTTTAAACTCAAAACCATCTGGAGGGGTTTTAAACTTTAAAAAAAGCCATCTGTAGGAGAGGGATATAAACTTAAAACTCCTTTTGGCAACGCTCATAGCATTCTGAGTGCGCAATTTGCTTTTTTCTTACATTGAAGATGTATTTTTTAGCTTCAAACTCCACTCGAGGGGAGTAAAAACTCAAAACCCCTTTGAATACACTCATAACATGTTAAATGTATGATTGGCTTTGTTTTTAATATTAAAGAGGTATTTTTACCTTCAAACCCCGCTGATGGGGGGTTTAAACTCAAAATTGAGTCAAAACCCATTTAGCTACGCTCATAACATTTTGAGTGCGTAATTTGCGTTTTTTTTTTATACCGGGTATTGAAGTGGTATTTTTTTAGCTTCAAACCCAACTGAAGATGGGGTGGGGGTTAACTCAAAACCCCTTTGGCTACGCTCATAGAATTTTGAGTGTGTAATTTTCTTTTTTTATATTGAAGAGGGGGGTTATCGTAAATTTTGGAGAGGGGTTAAAAATCAAAATCTTTCTTAACTGTGCTCGTGAAATTTGGGGCATTTTTTTGTTTTGTTATATAGAAAAGTGGAATTTAACTGCGAAAATCCCTGGTAGGGAGGTTTTTAACTCAAAAACCTCTGCTAGGGGGGTTTGAACTCAAAACCTCCTTTGCTGTGCTGGGGCAAGTGATAGTTTAGTATTAAAATCTCACATAAATAAACAAAATCAAAGCAAAAAATCAGTCACTATCGGGGGGTGGGGGTTAACCCCCCCCCCCCAGCTACGCCCATGGGTTAGGATAGGGATAGGGTTTGGGGAGGATAGGTATGATGTGTGTTAGTGGATGGGATGCGTGTGTGCCAGTGGTATGCGTACATGTGCAGATGCACATGTGGGGGGGGGGTAGGTGTGGTGCATTTGTGCTACTGGTGTGCGTACAGGTGCAGATGCACACTTGGGAGGGGGGGGTAGTTGTGGTGAATGTGTGTTACTGGTGTGCCTACCTGTGCAGATGCACATTTTGGAGGGGGGTAGGTGTGATACATGTGTTACTGGTGTGCGTATATGTGCAGATGCACATGTTGAGGGGTTAGGTGTGGTGCATGTGTGTTAGTGGTGTGCGTAATTAATTAAATATTATTTATTTAATAATATAATAATAATAAATAAATAAAATAATAATAATAAATAATTGTAAAAAAATTAATGTGAATTTTAAAAAATTATATTAATATTTAATATTATTTAAGTTTTTTTAATAATAAAAAAAATTGAAGTCACATTTGTCTTTTTTTTTTTTTTAAATATAACAATTTCTATAAAATATTTATCAGACGTGTATTGGGATGCAATAGAACTGTACAAAAAAAATTTGACAAAAATCTAAAACCATTTGCATAGCTGTTTTACAAGTATGGTAAATGTGTTTGTTACTATTAATGGTGAATAGTTGTAAAAATGGTGTATTTTTATGAAAAAAACTGTTTGCATAGTTGATTTTAAAAACTAAAGTTTTCGCTTTCAGAAAAGAAAAAAAAAGTAGCCTTTGCATCTCTGAAAGGTCTAAAATATAATAAGGTGGGATTTTCAATATCTTTTCTAGTTTACGAGATAAAAACCGGACGGACAGACCACACAAAATTAATAACGTCTATTCCCTTTCGGAGCGGGGGGGGGGGGGGGAGGCCGGTACGTTACGTTTTGACGTAGCCGTTTTTGCGCGATCATTTCGGCGCAGCCGTTTTGCCGCGAGACGTTTTGGTGCGAGCAGTTTTGGCGAAGTTGACTTTTGGCGCGAGATATAATTTGACGATAATTTAATAACTGCGCAGCTTTTATAACAATATTTATTTCCCTCTAGTATAATATTTTATGTATAGTATGAATCCTAACACCATCCAGCGAATTTTTTTTTATAAAGGTTTTGCTAATTTCACGAATATATATGTCAGATTCAGAAATGGTAATGACATGTTACCCCCCACCCTCTTTCCCTTTAACTGTATATGATTTCTGCTAAGCGCGCTGGATGACATTCTTTGATTTCTTTTCAGAAGACATAATTTTTTTTTACATCAGTTTAATATCAGAACAAGCTAAGATAATTTTTAAAAATATCGGTAGGGGTGATTAGGGTGACACATCTCCCTTTGACACAGGTAAATTGAAACAAATGAAGTCAAGACCAGCACCAAGCACTTGACTGGTCATTGCCTGTGACACCTATCCCGCCCCATCTCTTCTGAGCACATTTCACTCCTTGCATAGACTGGCAAAACTTTCGCCATTTCATTCTATTATATTTTTAACTGAAAACCTGGTGGCAGTCTATATAAACAATAGAAAACGTTCAAGCAAAGTGAGGAAAAGACAATATTCGCATGAATATTCGCATCTTTTTGATAAGTTTAAAGCAGACCACTCTTAGAAGTTCTGGCGATGTGGACAGCTAAAAACAATGGTCATAAAGATTATGTGAATTCGCACTTCATCCATAGGATAATTTGTGATCTTCTGTTGTTGTTTTTTTTTTATTTTAACACAATTCTTATTCTCCTGAAATAAGCGTGGAAATAGTGAAAAACATTTTCGACCCCTCAACAACCAGGCATCGTTTCTACAAATTAGATCTAGATTTTTTTAAGAAGTCAAATTTAATAAAATGATAATCAGAGTGAGCTCTCAAATTCATTGTCGTCTCAGGAGAATTAATCAGTGCAAGTCAAATTTTGTTTAAAAATTAAGAATTAAATACCTTTAGTAAAATCACTAAATTTAGAAAGCCTTAAGGAAAGAAGACTTAAAAGTAAAGTAGCACTTACACATAAAACACTGAACCATAATCTTCAAATACAAAAACAAATTTAATAAAATACTCAGAAAAACACAAAGATAAAGGCACATTCCTCGTTCCATAGGATAGGGCCAATTTGTACAAATGCTCCTTCTCCATTGCGCTATTAGAACATGGAATGGGTTGCCTGAGCTAGCCATGATAACCAGTGACTTGGCAGAATTTAGGTCATTGTTTAATATGCATGATTAAGTGCATGACGTGTAGGACGTAATCATTTTTTTTTTCGAAGTAACGTCTGTATTATATAAGATAATATATCCGCGCTGTTTTAAAATAATGATTGATCCCAATTTATATGCCACTTTAAATACCTTCTTGCTAAATGAGCTAGACGAAAATGAACCTCAAATTGGCATTGCTTTAAAATCTCATAACTAGATTAAAAAGGAAAAAAAAAAGTTTTCTATGTAAGTTTAGCGCAGATAGATAACATAAAATAGACCTCTTATTCTTGTCAAACAAGAAAGACATTAAAAACATTTTTTTTAAAGACTAGGCCCTATTTATAGACTTTATTCACGTGGAGGGGGTTTTAAACTCAAAATCCCTTGGCTACGCTCATGCAATTTGTTTTATAGAAGAGGTGTTTTGACCTCAAACCCCCCTGGAGGAGGATTTTAAACTCTAAACTCGCCTTGGCTGTGCTAGAGCAAGTAATGTTTAACTCTTTAAAGTGAAGTTTACCCTTTAAAAATATCTGAAAATCATATTTGGGCCTTTGAAGTCTAAATCCGGCCTTGTATAAATAGATGTAGGTCCAACTGAGATTTTGTTACTCATTCGATATGCTATTCCTATGAAAACCATATGAGGTATTGAGTGTGCAGGTTGATATTAAATATCTCGATGTTTTGTTGTTGTTTTCAAACTATTTAATAATTGTACAACTAGCTCGAGCCATCTTGACATTTTCTGCCCATTATTAGACCATCTCGTTGAATCCCAATTTTTTTTGATTGACTTGATTTTTTATTTTGGGCACTACGGCACAATTTAGGCCATGTCGTGCCTGCAGTCCCTCAAGGGCCACTCTCCCTCCACACAACCAGGGCCAAATTCCATACAGTAAAATCATTAAAATCAAGGTCTATTCACAGTTAAAACAGTAGAGGTAGTAAAAATTTAATAATTTGGTAATAATCTAATGTAAATAGTACATGTTTACAGAATTCATAAATCATATCTTCGTAGACAACCCCACTTCCCGGATAAAGCCCAGTACCTTCTCAGGGTCGACATTATTGAATAGTGTTTTTAAATTAGTGGCTCTAAAATATTTCTCCCTGACATCCTGGTATCTGGGGCAGTCGATGAGGATATGTTCCACGGTGAGGCGAGAGTCACAATACTCACAAAGTGGGGGCTCTTCTTTCTTCAGCACAAAAGAGTGCGTGATGTAGATGTGGCCAATCCTAAGTCTGGACATGGTCGTGCTACCACGCCTTGTCAGATCGTTAGATGTGGACCGCCACCTGACATCCGACACAATCTGCCTGAGTTTATTGTGAGTCTCAGCCTCCCATCGGTCCTGCCACTCTTGGTAGGTGGCAGAGGCAATACTTTGTCTCAGGTCCGAGCAGGGAATTTGGGTTCCTGACACCGCATGATTTAGGGCTCTCTTTGCTTCTCTGTCTGCGGCTTCGTTTCCCTCAATGCCCACATGGGAGGGGACCCAGATGAAGGTGACATCCCTATGGTCGGCTGTTATTTGGTCCAACAGCTTCAGGCTCTTATGTACCAATGGAATGTCAGTCTTCATCCGCCCCAAAGTTTGCAATGCAGATTTGGAGTCGGAGCAGATTATAAATTTCTTCCTTTCTGATGCTTTGACGGCCATAAGTGCAAGCGATATTGCATGCAATTCGGCCGTAAAGATGGAGCAAATTTACTGATTAAATCAAATTTAATTTCTTACTTTCCATAGAATAGTATTGTTTTGTATAGTTTAAATACACGATAATTTGCGTTAAATAAATGTGCAAAACTTTTTGTCGTAGTCAGTCACAAGTTCATTATCAAGTTGAGTCCAAGTCCGTCTCTTCTTAAGTCTTTGTTCTGTCAAGTTCTACATGTATGTGTGGCTTAGGGGTTACATCGTTTGTCTCTCTATCAAATTTCATTCTAGGGGTCACGAGTACGAATCCAGAATAGGGCAGTGTTATATTTCATGGTTACCAGTAAAAAAAAATTATATTTGAAATATAATTTCAACCATTAATTATTACCTTATAGATGCGCACCAATGAATAGATAATTTATAGTTTATGGGAGAGAAAATGTATACATGTGAGGATAGGGCATAAATGCATATGGGAGGGAATAGATGAGTAGACAATATAACAGTATAGCTAGTATGCCCGCACCGCACCCGCACACATGTACAACAACACATGTACAACACCACCCACACCGCACCCGCACACATGTACAACACCACCCGCACCGCACACATGTACAAAAACACTAGTACAACACCACCCGCACACATATACAAAAAACACTAGTACAACACCACCCAAACCGCACCCGCACACATGTACAACAACACCCAAACCGCACCCGCACACATGTACACCACCACCCGCATCGCACACATATATAAAAAAAACACTAGTACAACACACGCACACTATTACAACACCACCCGCACCGCACACATGTACAAACAACACTAGAAGACAACGCCGCTTATTTGGTGTCCATGTTAGCCAGATGGACGACAAACGCATCTCCGCATGTAGAGTGGAGAGTGACATTTACCAAGAAAGCTGTAAATGCGAAAAATGGTCTCTACCACCAAAGCAAAAGTCAGTTCTACGACTGAAGGAGGTCAATAATTTCAGAAATTGTTATTAACATATTTTGTATGATTTTAAGTTGTGCTTGTTAGTGATAGTGGAACGTAGTTTTCTAGGTCAACTTTACTCTAGGAAGCTTCTTTCCAGTCCTATGAACTCTTCCTGAGTAAATGCCAGTTATATATAGATGGAATACCATTAGTTTTTACATCTCCTTTTCTTGTAACTATGTTGTCGTTTCGATTGTCGATGAGAATGCTAATACAATATATTTACTTTGGACTATTTAGTTTCAATGCTCTTTTTAATGGTGCTCCTCTTCTAGTTTTTCTCCTTAGATTTTTACATTGTATATTCATTCTGCAGCTGTATGACTATATTTAAGGTTAGTTTAATTTAAATCTTTTTATAAATTCTTTCTGTCTTAATTTCTAAGATTCTAAGATTTTTCTAGGCGTAAGTTTCAACTGCTACAAACACAAAACACTAGGTTATTTAATGTAAATACGAATATTCTACATGGTGTCAGAAAAAAAGACAAAGGTTTGTTATTAATATTTTATAATGGCTGCTTTTTATTTTGAGCAACCAATCTTGAAAAGGAATGCAAAAATGTACTCGAGCAGAAGTCTAAAGTCAAAGACAACTCAGATAAATTATGTAGTAAATGCGGTCAGAACCACGAAAAAGGGAATGTCCAGCAAAATGCCATTTCTGCAAAAAGAAAAACAACTAGTTTCAAATGTGCAGAAAAAGACGCAACGTTAATCGCAACGATGATACAAACAGTGATAAAAATATTGTACCTGTTAGTATTGCAAGTAGCCAGTATACAATAGGGTAAAATTTAGAAAATGTCCTTGAAGACAAGTGCACTGTAAAAACTAGTGCATGGCAAGACATTAATTTTGAGGTAGTAGACAGTTGCCACATGTGAGTGGTGACACAAGCAGAATGCTTAGATCGCTAGAACGCAGAAATGTGAATTTACTACATAGCTACCACTACAAGTAAAATTCCATACTGTACAATCAACTTTCAATGCTTCGGAAAATAATTATGAAGTCAGGTCATATTGATCAACTTCTGATACAAAGGTCTGAGAATAGTCAAGCCAACAAGCTTACGTAAATACATGCTAAATCTGATCTTATCTTATCTTATATAATACAGACGTTACTTCAAAAAAGAAGATGATTACGTCCTACGCGTCATGCATTTAGTCATGCATATTAACCAATGACTTAAATTCTGCCAAGTCACTGGTTTTTCTGGCTAGCTCAGGCAACCCATTCCATGCTCTAATAGCACTAGGGAAGAAGGAGTATTTGTACAAATTTGTCCTAGCATATGGGACAAGGAATGTGCCTTTATTTTTGTGTCTTTCAGAGTATTTTATTAAATTTTGTTTTTGTATTTGAAGATAATGGTTCAGTGTTTTATGTATAATTGCTACTTTACTTTTGAGTCTTCTGTCCTGAAGGCTTTCTAAATTTAGTGATTTTACTAATGGTGTTACCCTAGTCAAATGTGAATATTCGTTTGTTATGAATCTCACTGCTCTATTTTGTGTTTGTTCCAGTTTCTTAATGTTTTCTTGAGTTGAGGGGTCCCACACGGTGGATGCATATTCTATTATTGGCCTAACCAAGGTTAAATAACATTCTAGTTTTATGTTCTTATTTGATTTATAGAAATTTCTTTTAATAAACCCTAATGCTTTGTTGGATTTTTTTATAGTTTCATCAATATGTGGATTCCATGACAGTTTTTCATTTATTATAACACCTAGGTATTTTGAGTTTTTAGTCTGTGTTACTGGTTTGCCATGATGTACATAAAGGAATAGTGAAGCGTTAGCAGAGAGCCATAGAAATGAAATGCAGACATTGAAGTGACAGGGATTGTAGCAGGTGTTGAACATCAGAATAAAAATGTGTCAGAACGTTCCATACAGCATGGTTAGGTGTGATCTCTTTAACTTTGAGGGGAGAAAGTATGAAAAAGTTTATTGATGTCAAAGAATTGTCCCAGAAAACTACATCATATATGATCGAAGCAATGAAGAGTATATTAGCATGCCAACAAGGTTCGCTTGAAGAGAATTCCTGAACTTCTGTAAATCATATACAGACAGTAAAGAAACTGCGAAAGAAAAGCGAAGACAAAATCCACAAACTAATATTAATTTGTCACTAGCGCATTAACTCATGGGGCGCCAACCCAGAAATGTGTTGCCGAGTCCCTTCTTTCCCTACAATTCAAAGGTACATAACAGGAATTTTCAGCTGGTATTGACATCTCCCGCTTGAACAACCTAAAACCCTAAGCTTATTACATGGATAATGAGAGACAAAAATAACGGGACAATAGAACATCAGAGCTGCCTAATAAACAATGTTAAGTTTGTTTTGAAGTATGAAGCTTTATTTTGATTTCTTTAGGTTTAGCATTTTCTTACCATTGTTTTATTTCTTAGTAAAATTTGTTGGATTGAATATTAATCCATAAGAGATTAATATATTATTTACCAACCCGTAATGCAAGTTGGTCTATTTTTCTAAACAGAAAAATGTTTAATGTAGGGACCTAAAACCGATGCAAAAATCACGCTTTTTTTTTAAATTGCGAAACATTTTCTAAGTTATATGCGTTTTCCACCCAATCTTCAAGTTTAAATATCCGACTACCGAATCTGTGAAAAATCTTTTGGCCTATTACTGGCTTGGAAGAAGTGTAACTTTACAAATTCATGAATTTAATATTGCAATAAGTATATGGTTTATATGTTTTTGCATTCTCTAACAAAGTAAAAGCGCATTTTTTTTTCTTAAGACATCTAATTGACTATCTCAGAACTCTCTTCGGATTATTCGGTGCAGTGATGTTAGGCACAAACGATTATTTCTCTTTTGATCAAAAGGAAAATGATATAAATAATTGTCGTGCGGTGCGCATCTAGAGTTGCTTCTTGTGTCATGTCTCTTTTGTGCACCATAAAATGGTTTGTGCGCTCTAGTTCCTTGGGTCGCGCTTTGTGGATGTCGTTGCCTCTTTGCCTCTGTTGTGGTTGTGCTGGTGGCGGATCTTTTGATGGAGTTTTCTTTGGATAAGTTAGTTTATTTTACTTTATTTGTCGTGGTGTAGCTCTAAGTTCGTTGGTCCTATCATCTTGTGAATGGCGATCTCAAGGAATGCGTATTTTTCTTGTTTAGTAGGGGACACAGGCTTGGGACTGTAGTCAAGCCTGATTTGTATTGGTGTGGACTTCGCGAGCCCTGACCAATTGTGGCACCGAGCTTAAGGTGTGCTATATTTCATTTGCATAATATGTATAGTTGTAAATGCTACCAATTAAAACCTTTGTTTTGTTATATGCAATTTCGTTATTCACTAGTATAAGTTACTATTTATTTTATTCGTTCTTTTGATACTCAATTGATTGCTAGGGGAGGCCCAGACAGACAAGCCACGGCTAAATTACAACCCCGACAGGAAGTTAATAAACACTGTTTAGGTGGGGAGCCCGGAGAGGTACATCATACCCTAGAAATGAACCCTGTAAAACCCACCCTGACAATAACCTTACTTACTGTACCATTTTACATGTAATCGGATTTTACTTCTGTTTTGGTTGCCTACATTAAACAATTTATTCCAATTATTACAAATACCAACGCGCATTAGATTCAAATAGGTATGAAATAGTGGGCTAAAAATTTGTGAGCAGGTCAGGCAGGCGCGAGTGGGAGAGACCTATTCTCTTCTGCTCAACATTAAAATTTACCAACAGTAGGCAGATGTTAGCGCTACTGGGTGGGCTCAATCTGTGCACCTCGGTATGGTGACCAAGGGGCTAGAGTCGCCTAAGTAACCAGACAACTAGCTATACTAACCTAAACTAAAGGAAAACAAGATAACGAAACTTTAGTTAGGATAAATAAACAAACGAAACTTTATTTACATAAAAATAAAGGAATCAATAATAAAATATATACACTAAAATGACTAACCACTACTACTGAACCCATCAACTAACTAAAACTAAAACCCTCTAAATCTACACCACTACAAACACTAACAAACTAACCAACTATCTAACACAAACTGATCAACCCAACTATCTAACTAAATCATTAAAACTACTACACAAGTCTAGACCTAGATCTACACAAACAAACTACAATAAACTAGTCTAGATCTACAATATTCTACTACTACAACCAACTCATAACTAAAACTAAAACTAAAACAAGAACACCTTAGTTAGTACCTTACTATAGTATTTGTAGATCTATTCACTAAGAACAGAAACAGACTATAACTAAGTTTACTAATAGAACTCTAAGGCAACACTACACTAGTATCTACAGAAACAAAATAAATCTACAACAGCAGCTTAGAACAGTTAAAAATCAAGTTAAAACAGCAGTTACTTTCAGCTGCTAAAAGCAGTAACAATAGCAAACTTACAGGCCGTCCCAGGTACAGGAATAAAAATAAGTACACGACAGACCACAAAGATCTTCGGCTGTCACACAGACATACTATACTGACCACTGGTCAACTGTACACTGAACTGTTTTTAAAACAGCGTGGCACACTTTTTATACACCCCACCCTAACTTACACAAAAAGCGGAAGTACAAATAATACATTTGGCACTAGCCTATAAAAAAAATAGAATACACAAAAATATAGCCCTGGGAGCGCAAGCTCACAAATTTAACAAGGTTAACCCTGTTTCTGTATTCTACATTACTTATGAAGCCATTGATGAACCAACCACTGATGGTTCCCTATATGTCGTCATAAACTACATAACTACACAATCTTGAATAATATCACAAAATAATAATATCATAGAAATATTATGATATTGTTTAAAATTTGATTAAAATTAAAATACAAAAAAAAGCGAAGCATTTTTCTAAGGCTACAAACATATTGTTACGAATCTCACACTATCCAGGCACTCTGCAAACTGCACCATACACCACCAACTTAAAGAACTTGACAACTCAGGGCTCCAAAGTAACGTAACACTTTAATAGTTGAATAAATAACAACCAATACTGTACAATTGGCAACACGTACACTAAACAAATATCTCTCCGATAACACCGTACCGCCGTATTAACTCTTGCACTGGCCTCTCCGTCTCGTTCCGGGCTTGCACTGGGTTCAACAGTTCAGGACTGACTTCGCACACTAGGCTCGTTGTGTCGGACTCGATCGCAGACCAAGATCAAGACGCCAGTCGTCTTAACTGTACTTGACAGTACTCCGCACTGAACCGTCGTAATGCTCCGTACAGAACCACACCGCTGAACTGTGCTGTAGTCGACCGAACTGTAGTGAACCGGTAGTGTTTTTACTATTGTTTGAATAGTAGAGTTTCATATGTGTTAATGAATGTTCTTAAATTATTTTTAAGCTTCATCTAAAAATGCAGTTATTCAAAGTAGAAGATTGGAATACTTTTTATTTTGTCAATTCACTTAAACTTATGAAAATAATGCATACATACCAGCAATGACGTTTTTATTCAATACAGCAGCCTGAAGAAATACTTTTGTTATTATTAAACAGCGTGTCATTAAATAAACGGTTAAATGTTTATCAAATCAGTTTATAGAGTTCCGTTTCAAAAGAAATATAAAAATATAAGTAAATTTATAAAAAGAATTATACTATTATTAATATGCTATACCCCGGTACACCTGAAGAATTTTAAGTAAATAAATATAATAATTTAATTGCTAATGTTATAGCTTTCAAAGTATTCAGCTTTCTATATGATCGCATTTTTTGGGTGGTCCTACTCGTAGCCACTCCTCTTTAAGATATTTCTGTACTTCAGCAGATATAAAAGCCTGTCGGTATGGACATAGGCAGCTCATTGAGGCATTTGATAGCAGATGATATCTGGACATGCAAAGGCAAAATTAGCTGGATGGTAAAAATATATTTATTGCGTGAATTAGAATGAAGAGGCTTGTGCTTTCGAATGGCTGCGTGGCTTTGATTATATGTCCCGCTGGTTGCCTGAAGAATCGTGGTTAAAGGTCAGGACGTTTCTGGCACTGGTCAATGTAGCAATCAAGTTACACCGTAATAACACAATGCACTATTGTGCAATAACTTTAAGCCTACGAGACGACGGATAAGTAGTGATTTCTGCTGAAAGTTTCGGTAGCTGAGTTGTGTGTACCGGTACCTGTTCTGTAAACGATGACATAATGAAAGCAATTTGGCTCTAACCCCCACCTTTGGATTTCATTCTTGAGCTGTCCATTTATTTTGTCTACAATACATACAATACAAGTACACGTACGAAAACGAATGATCAAGAACTCTAGCTTTCTCAAACGCATCTGTGACAAGAGAGAAGGGTCTTCCGGTAAGAAAGTGTCACTTTCTCAAACATTTTACTATTGCAAACGCTTCTTTCACCGATGACACAAAAAAAAAAGCCACAGGCAGGCCATCTTGGTCAAGAAGCATCTGTCTCAACTGTAAGCAGTCGATTATAATCTCTGGCGCACTCAAGTTCGCCCTTTAGGTCCTTAAATGCTTGCTTGACCTCCTCAGCTGATTTTGTTTAATAAATTAGGAATTCATTTCGCAGGTTCAATGGAGCATTAAATTCCCACAAGGCTCTGAATCTTTCTGGATGTGGCTTGATCTGAGTTGACCCTTGATATTTCGCAGTGGCGTCACTAGGGGGGGGGGTGAGGCCCGCACCGGGCGACACCCGTTAGGGGGGTGACACCCAAATAAAAAAATTCACTTTGTGAATATCTGACAATAAAAAGATATTGGCTAAATCTTGGACCATATTCTTGACGATCTATCTACTTTTTTTTTTATTTCGCCTCAACATTTTTTAAATGGAATTCTATCAAAATATTTAAAATGCTATATCATATTTAATATATCAAGGAAAACGTCAAACCTTAATTTCAGATGTATACCAGCTGCGTCTATGTATATGAGCTTTGATTCCAAAAAATGTTTTAATCCATCCAATAGTCACCGTTTAACAAATGAATAAAATATTGAAATCTCACATGTAGTTTAATGTAAATTTTGTCCAATTGGAAAGTAAATAAGTGGCCATTGGGAATTCTGGTGATGATGTTATTTCATTTTTTCTGTAAAAGAAGCTTCCTAGAAGGAGATGTTACAATGTGTCATTCGAATGATATTGAAATATTAAAAGACGTATGAAGAATTCATCTGGATTTTTGGACAAGAGTATCCGTCTATAAATACATTTGATAAGGAAGTCGTTGCTCTATGATTGATGAAAAGAAAAAAACAACAACGGAAGGATAAAGTGCACGCTGTTTCTATAAAAGCAGAATATTTGACATTTTGTGAGATATTAACCACGAGTCTTTATTGAATAAAGAATTTCCATGAGATTATGGAAATAGCATATCCATAAAACCGTAGCTTTAATATCTGTAATATTTAAAAAGTTTATAAATGTTTTAGTAAAGGACGTAAAAGATATTAGAGTCAGAGTGACCCAAGAACCTTTGTATTTTGTTTGACAACACACCTGACATAGCACACTTTAACATAGCGAACACTGATCAGATTCAGAAGTTATACGATTTTAAGGGAAACAAAAAAAGCTGATGAGATTAAATTAATATCTTAAAATGTCTAGAAAAGGTTGAGCTTGAATTAATATGTGGAGCTCAAAGATATGAAAAAAATAGCTTCAATGTCTGGAACCATGGAGGAGTATTAGAAACTTATTAAGAACCAACAGAATAGCTATTTAATAAATGTGTATAAAATTCCCTCGATCTATGTGGTCAACATTTTTTTATTCAGAAATTAGCTTTTTGCCTGCTTAGCATTTTCTGAAACAATCAAGCTACTTTTTCGTTCTGAATTTATTGCCACTAGAAGCGCAGCTTAAGATCTTTTATTTTCCCCATCTTTACTTTTTTTTTTGTCGGGGGAAGGCCAAAGATACACAAGAGTATGTCTTTCTTTGAACTATAGACAATGTGGTCAATAATTAAACCTTTTTTTAACATAGCATAACACGTTAGTGCAAAGTGTTATATAAAAAAGGCTCTTCTAAAAAATAAAAGCACTGTGATTTAGAAGAAAAAAAAATCAAGAAGAAAAAGGCGAGTAATCACAAGATGCCGGACTTACTACTGAAAAAGAGAAAAGGAGGTTCATTCTTATGTGCATTGATTGTTTTTTAACTCTGAGCTTCAACTCCTACCGGAAGAAATCATTGATGCAAACAGATTTAGGTAATTCCACCGAAAAATTCTTTAGTTCAACAACCAACGAAGTATTGTAGATGTCAGTTTCAAAGTATTGGCGTATATGATAATTTTTCAAAAGACGAAATTCAAACAGAAATACCATGACTGAGAAGAGATCTAAAGACAGCATAAGATCTTCTGTAAAAGTTGACATTGCATGGTTTATATGCCACCAAGGGCTTTAAAAATATCTCTAACTCATTAACAAAGCCTTCTTACCATCTGCTTATCCATGACTTCATGTGAAAAAGTATTTTAAAAATTAAAATTAAAAACTTTTTGAGTCGAAAGAACAAATGACACTTTCACAAATGTAAATTTTATTAAAAATAAAAAAAAACTTTGATGAAGTTAATGATACGTTTTCAAACAGTCTAACTTACTTGACTGCATTGTTGCAAAATTCAACTATAGATTAATGGAAGTCTTTGATTCTAAAGATTAAGGATGCGTGCAGTTTCACATGGCTACACTAAACAACTGAATAGTTATAGTTGTTGAACAATCAAATTATAAACTATATGTAATACAGCGCAACAAAAAAATGGGAAAAATAATATTTTTTTAAGGGGGGGGGGCGACACCATGAGCAGACCGCACCGGGTGACACCCTCCATAGTGACGCCAATGATATTTCGTATCCAAGCAGTCGGAAACTATGTATAAATTGAAACATAATCCTTCTTTTTAAATCAAATGGTAGCAAAGATATGGTCTTAACTCGAAAGTAGAAGTCCAAGAAGGTTTTTATCGGCCATTTGTAACTTCTGGCAACCCGTGTTGATAAATATCACATGTTTTAATTGATGCGAATTAACTGAGGCTCGTAGATCAGCCAACAGGGGCAACTGGGGAGCGACAGAATCAGTACAGCATTTTTAGTAGCCCCACAAGTGGTTTCTGGTTATAACTCGTACGAAAGGGGCGTCCCTGTTTGAGTGTAACATATTGGCTTTCCTCCTAACCCCATGTCATCGCAGCTCTCGGTATGCTAAATTACTTAGGGGGAACATGCCCCGCAAACCTCCTGCGTCGCTCTGTCACAACCTCACTAAGTGGTCGACTCCAAGTTCGGCACATGATTTCCTTGTTTTAGAACCGATCTCTATAACTGACTCCTAAAGTCCTATTTATTTAGTTTCAATATTCTCTCGCAATATCATTTCCTTTAGAATGTCAGATTTAATCATACAAGTGTTGGTATAGATACAATCATCTATGTTTATACAAAGTTGCATTAGTTAAGCATAGTATATTCACATGTAGTTTGGAAACTGTCCCAGCTATATGAATTATATATTTGTGCTACACCACAGGCGAGCATCATTCGTTGATCTCACTTTTATTTTCATCCCACTAGTTTATGCTATTCACCGTGACTATTGAACATGTACTGCATGTACACAATTATTATCTCCCCTGATACCATTCTTTATTATTAACTTGTTACAACTTGGCTACATTAAAATATTACATATTGTAGAAACTGTTGCATTCGTGATGTTAAGCTTGTCCTTCTCAGAAGGGTATCTACATCTCCGCATTATCATTATCTTGTATCGTTGTGGCCTATATCTAGGCAACCAAACTTAAACCTGACCAAACTGAACTGAACCCAAGCTTTAAAAGTTGGGTTTAATTCCCATCTCCTCTGTGTGCCTGTTTCCCTTATCTTCGTGAATAAATAAATACATTTTTATATAAGTATTAATAATCAAAATTCATTAAAAAATGGCTCAAGATGACGGAGTCAGTTTTTGAATTCAGTTGTTTGCTGTACAATACTGTTTTCTTCATTAATTATTCCTTCTCTAAGTAAATCTATAGGCTCTTTAACTTCATTTATTGCCGAATGTTTATCAATAAAACACAATGAATCTATATTGAAAGATGAAGTTGATGCTAGAGATAAGGTAGATGTTGACATTGGTGATGAAAGAAGGGGAGAAATATGATTAGGAGAAGACACCCTCTGTTGGTTATCCAAATGAATGTCCTCAAAAGTCACTTCCATGGACAATGAAGATGGTGGTGAGGTCAAATTAGTAGGTGATTTATCAAAGCCATTGGGATCAATTACATAAACAGTCCCAATAGATGTGATTTCTTTATTTGTCTCAGTTTCAGGAGATGTAAAAGCTTTTTCTTTTGGTGTCATAGAGGCATGGTTTCTTTGTTTAGCTGAAGCCTTAGAGTACCGATAATCTTGTTTTTCATCTGCTGACATTATAAAACATTGCTGTACCAAAGGTAACAGTTTATTTGGTTCAATATTTGTGTTATGAATTGACTTTGAGATGAATTCATGAGTCAGCAACAAATCTCGTAGCTGGGACGATGATCTAGTAACAGACTCCACGCATAATGACAAGCGATCCTGATTTCGTTTTGGTGAAGGAGCATACACAAGGTCACGAACAGCTCTGCAGATTTGTATGTTGGCAGAAGCAATACTCATGGACAGTCCTAGAAAATATTTTTAAAAGAGAAAATTCATTATCACAGCTTTATTTAATTTGAATAACATTAGTCAAAAATAATTACAGGTTTAATGACATCATACCGTATACATAAAAGCCAAAGCCGTGAATAACTGATTGTCATAAAAATGGATAAAAAAAATATTTCTTCCATGATTTGATTGATTTTAGGCACATCGGCACAATTTAGGCCATGTCGTGCCTGCATTCCATTAAGGACTACTCTCTCTCTCTCTACATAACAAGGGCTAAATTCTATACAGTTAAATCATTAAAATCAAGGTCTATTCACAGTTCAAATAGTAAAGGTAGTAAAAATTTAATAATTTGGTAAAAATCTAATGTAAATAGTACATGTTAACAAATTCATAAATCAGATCTTCATAGACAATCACACTTCCCGGATAAAGCCCAGTACCTTCCCAGGGTCGACATTATCGAACAGCCTTTTTAAGTTAGTAGCTCTAAAATATTTCTCCCTGACGTCCTGGTATCTGGGGCAATCAACGAGGATATGTTCCACGGTGAGGCGAGAGTCACAGTACTCACAAAGTGTAGGCTCGTCTCTCTTCAGCACAAAAGAGTGGGTGATGTAGGTGTGGCCAATCCTAAGTCTGGACATGGTCGTGCTACCACGCTTTAGATGTGGGCGCCACTTGACATCCGCCACAATCTGCCTGAGTTTATTGGGAGTCTCAGCTTCCCATCGGTTCTGCCATTCTCGATAGTGGCAGAGGCAATACTTTGTCTAAGGTCCAAGGAGGGAATTTGGTTTCCTGGCACAGCATGATTTAGGGCTCTCTTTGCTTCTCTGTCTGCGGGTTTGTTTCCCTGAATGCCCACATGGGAGGGGACCCAGATGAAGGTGACATCCCTATGGTCGGCTGTTATTTGGTCCAACAGCTTCAGGCTCTTATGTACCAATGGGATGTCAGTCTTAATCCGCCCCAAAGCTTGCAATGCAGATTTGGAGTCGGAGAAGATTATAAAGTTCCTCCTTTCTGGTGCTTTAACGGCCATAAGTGCAAGTGATATTGCATGCAATTCGGCCGTAAAGATGGAGCAGCCATCGGGGAATCTACAGGAGATTGTTTTGTTCCGAAAGGAGCAGGCACATGCGACCTTTCTATCCATTTTGGATCTGTCTGTGTAGAAGGTGCCACAATCTCCGTAGCTCTCCTGCAGTTCCCTTAAGTGGACTTGTAGTATGCTTGGGCCTGTATTTTCTTTTTTGAAATTAAGGAGGGATAAATTTAATTTGGGCTTATTCATTAGCCAAGGAGGATTCTGAGGGGTTTCTATTTTAGAGATTTGGTCAATGGGTGGGGTTAAATTTTGGATGGGTTCTCTCATTCGAAGGCCCAACGGCTGCATGACGTTAGGCCTTTGATTGTATAATTCTACCTCTGTGGGGTTAAATATGGAGTCGAAAGCAGGGTTCGTGGGCTCGACTATATACTGCATTGCAAGCTTTTTCATTCTTATATCCACGGGGAGTTCTCCAGCCTCCACATGGAGACTTGGGATAGGTAATGTACGAAACGCGCTGAGACAGAGACGCAGGGCAGCATTTTGTATTGGTTCCACTATTTTTAAATAAGACTTCCTTGCTGCTCCATATATTATGGATCCGTAGTCTACCTTGGATCGAATTAGACTCCGATTTAGCAGCAGCAAGGTATCTCTGTCAGCTACCCAGTCCGTATGGCTGGGTACTCTAAGTATGTTAAATGACCTTTGGCATTTATTCTTAAGTTCCTTAATGTGGAGGAGAAAATTAAATTTGGAATCTAGGGTGAGGCCTAAAAAGTTTGTACTTTTCACGACAGGGATCTTCTTTTTGTGTATAAATAGTTCAGGGTCTGGGTGTTCATGTTTTTCCCATAAGTAAAAATGACAAAGTCATCAACATACAACATGTGTCAGGGGACAGAGCATTTATGATGCTGTTTATTTTAATGCTGAACAGGGTGACTGACAGAATGCTGCTCTGTGGCACACCCATTTCCTGGTCATGAGTGTCAGAAGTGGAATTGCCCACTTGAACCTAAAATTTTCGTTTTTTCAGGAATTCCCCCACAAAGCGGGGAAGGTGTCCCTTAAGCCCCATAAGCTCCAGGTCACGTAAATGCCCTGTTTCCAGGTTGTGTCATAGGCCTTTTCTATATCGAAGAATACAGCTACTAGATGTTCTCTTCTGAGTAATGCATTTCTAATATAAGCTTCCAACCTTACTAGGTGGTCAGTTGTTGTCCGCCCCTGCCGGAATCCGCACTGGTAGTTGGAGATCACTTTATTCCTATCCAGGTACCAGACCAGCCTACTGTTAATCATTCTTTCCATGGTTTTGCAGATGCAGCTTGTTAGTGATATTGGTCGATAGTTAGCTGGGTCAGAGCCGTTTCTTCCCGGTTCAGGTACCGGTATCGGTTCTCTGACCTGAAATCAATGGTGTGTCTTTCCTCCCTGGTTTTGACTTTTTGGAACTCAGCGTGTAGTGTGCAGCGGATGACTTTTCTGCTATTGAGGATGCAAGGCAGTCAGCTATTTCTCTGGGGGACGTGACGAACTGTACGTTGTTTTTTCAAATGCCATATTGCATTTGATTCTTTCCCTTTGATTCGCCTTACTGCCTTCGAAAACCGCTCTAGCAGAAGTTTTGGCATCCAGACTGCCAACAAAACTTCTCCAGGAATTCCATTTGGCTGACCATATGGTTTGTCTAGTCTTTGCTCTAGCTATCCTGAATAGCTTTAGGTTTTCCTGGGAAGGATTCTTTATAAATGCAGCCAGTCGTTTTTTCCTATCGCCAATAGCACTTTTGCAAGCTGTATCAATCCATGGTTTGCTAGGCCGTTTTGGATTTGCGGAGTTTAGGGGGATAACTTTCCTGGCTATACTAAGTAGCTTGCTAGCAAAGGTATCAGCTGGGTTCTGTTCATCGAGGATATTTTCTGTGATATCCTCGGAGCATCTTTTTTGGAATTGTTCCCAATCGGCCTAATTCAGTTTCCACCGCTGAGGTCGTCCCAATGAGGGGAGATTGTTAGTACTGATGATTGGGAAGTGATCACTTCCCCGTAGATCATTGCTAACTGACCATTTAAAGTCGTCCAGAAGTCCAGGGATGCATACAGTGAGGTCAATGCATGTGAAGAGATCCAGTTCCTGGGTGCAAGTAGGTTGGTGATACATCATTAAGTATGCATAAATCATGTTGGAGGAAGATATCCTCCAGCATACGACTTTTAAAAAAAAAAAAGGATGAAAAGTGCACTATGATTACATGAAAACACTTGCATTATTAAAAAATAAATAAAATGAATGGTTAGGCCTACAAAGTTTGTTTTTATGACCTATAGTTTTGATATATAACTATTCTGTAGCCTACTTATAAAAAAGTCGGCATTATGATAAGAATGGTAGCCTCTATTAACAGGAAATTTCCAGTTAGTAGGATAAGAAACTTTTTTCTTATGAAGGGTAAAAAAAATTGGTCCATATTGCAAGCCTCTCCTCCTATTCCGCTGAAAAAATAATTACTTGCTTATTAGCTACATGATCGTTATAATTTTTCTAAGTAAAAAGAAGATAAATTTTAATTTGGCAATAAATTTGAGTTAAAATAATGACGTAGTCAACCGATAACTGAGTTATTTATTAAATTTAAAGTTGATTTCAGTTTATTGAAAGATAATAATCTACGCTTTGTAGTCAGCGACAAAGACTAGCAAGCATATAAGAAGGTGGCTGTGATCAGTGAGCGCTTCAGTCTGATTTTCGTCTCGACGGATATGCCTATGTCTTTTCAAATTATTTTGAGTTTTGCAAGTGCTGCTGTGGAGTGTGGAATTTGGGCCAGTAGTATGCGGTCGCAGTGGGCCCCGCACTTCCATAGCCCCGCGCTAGTTTCTAATTTCCTGAAAACTATAATTAAATCTTCAGGAAAAATAGACAAAATTGTCGTTTTGGCGTGTCATTCATCTACGGGCGATATATCTTATCTTATATAATGCAGACATTACTTCAAAAAAAGAAGATGATTAGGCTATGCTCTTATAGTACTAGGAAAGAAGGAGCATTTGTACAAATTTGTCCTAGCATATGGAACGAGGAATGTGATCTTAAAAAAGTAATAATAGGGCGAATCTGAACCTAAACCGGAAGTTCCATTACTTGTTTGTTTTTACTAGTCACTCATATAAATATAGATCTAGATCTATCTTGATCTCTTTTAAAAAAAAACAAAAGATTTTTTAAAATTTGATCGTGATTTTGTACTTAGTAAAGAATGAATCAATGCAAAAATGAATTTATTTCTAATACAAAATCTTAATTTTCCCCTATTATCCTTATCCCTACACAAACTAGGCCCCGCGCAATCCGTTTCGCATAGGGCCCCGCAATTGTTAGGACCGGCCCTTCTCATATAAGATGATAGTTCCGAGGTATTTGAAAGTACTGACACTTGTCAGCTTTTCACCTCAGGGCAAAAGACAGGAATGGAGAAAGACGGTCGACAAATCTTGCGTGGTGCCACTACGGTCCAACAGACTAAGGGATAGGTGAAAGTGAATCTAAGCTTTCTTATATTTGTACGTAAATGTAATATAGATTACATCCAGATTCTATATCTAAAACAACTCGGTATATTATTGTTTATTAAACGTAGTTATCTGCCTTGTATTTTAAAAAGACATAATAGCTAGATTTAGATCTAATCTAGATTTTTCACACTAGACCTAGATTTTTTTACAGTATAGATTTTTCTAACTAGATTTAGATTTATATTCTAATTAAAAAGAGAATTCCAGATATATCTAATACTGTTAATTACATTTTTGAGATGGTCTCATATGAAAATTAGATGTACCATAACCTTGTGCAGAGATTTTCATACTATACTTTAGTGTTTGGAAGTTGTTGTCCTTGTGTATATCGATGTAGTATTAACGATAATTTGACGTAACGTTTTAGCTAGAAAATTAATGTTATGTAGGACAGTAGTGCGATTTTACATAATTAGAGTTAGAATTTTTTTCATAAAAATCTGGAACAACCGATTTTTGCAAACGAGAAGAAGTTTATCTGTTTTATTTATTAGAAGAGGTATTTCAAACAGTTCTTTGTGTTAGTAGATTATTTATATTAAATTCTGAACAATTTGACATAGTGATACTGAAAATGCACAAAAAAAGTGTCTTTCTTTGTTAACATAATGTAATATTATCTCCCTTACATTTATGTATTGATTTAAAATTGATGTATTTTTATGAAAAAATCACTTGTATAACTAATGTTATAAATTAAACAGTTTGCTTTTAGAAAACAAAAAGTAGCCGTTGCACCTTAACATTTCAAACCGCATCGCATGGTGAAATAATATTTTTCATTTTTCTTCTAGTTTTTGAGATCTGAGCGTGACAGAAAAACATTTTGTACAAACCTAATAGCAGTTTTTCCCCTTACGGGGCTACTAAAAATGCACAGACATTGCTTAATGAACGACAGAGTAAACAGAAAAGCTTCTGCAAGATTTTGTAAAGAATAATCTATCGGAGAGAAAATAAGAGTTCATATAAGACAATCATTGCAGAAAGCAGTAGTAAAAAAAATAATTCGTCACCCAGATCATAAATTGTAAAGACCAGCAATGGAAAAACCTACAGAGGAAACCACCATTTTTTAAAATAAGACGAAGACATCACAGGGTACGACACAGAATAATACAACAACTGTTCGAATAATCAAAACAAGCAATTATAGGCCTACGTCTAAAGAACTTGTGCAAATCAAGACAAGCAGAAGTAGAGTTGTCAAGGCCCCAAGTACATTTAAATCTTAACGACTTTTAAATGAAAAATGATAAGAACTTCAAAAGGAAGGATGTGCTAATGTTTTTTTGATACATCATTATTTGTTGCCGAAGTTTTGTGAAAACTCCTTGAAAGAATGTGGCATAATTATAATTAGAGTTTTCAATTTCTACTCTTACTAAAGTTGAAGTCTCTATAAAGTCATTCTTAGGTTTACTTGTCTGCATTTATTTATCTGAAATAACAAAGCAAAGATATTGCCTCTTATTCTTTTTAACTTCTTCTACATGTCTAAATAGTGTCAGATTTTTTAATTACGCTGATTGGAAAAAGTATTTTTACACGCAGATGAAAAAAATGGAGGGGGATCTCAGGCTCAAAGGTTAATACATACTGGGGGAAAGCTAAATTGCTCTCACCACTCACACACTGCTAGGTAAGCTTCTGGTTTTATGTCAAGCTAAAAATAAGAATAACAATAATCTTACCCAAAATCGATTTGAATATTTCAGAAGCTTCACTGGAAAGGATACCAGGTGCACCCATAAAAGACTCTTCACTAGCGAAACAAAGTAAAGCAGAACTAGCTGAGGTTACAGGATCACAGAAGGCCACCACTCGCCTTAAATGAGTTTCAGTGGGAGACTGCTTAAAGCATTTAATGCTGGATACCAGACATCCTGTTGTTGAAGTGATGGCTTTTATGCACAATTTGAACTGATCCTGTACAAAAATTTAAAGTATGAATAAATAGGCTTAGCATAAACAGACATGAATGACTGAATGTTTGTCTGCTCCAGATAATAGTCCTACATTTTTTGTAAGTATTAAATGTAAACAGTGATTCTGAAAATTATATTTCGAAAATGTGGAACAAAAACTTTTTTTAAATTTTTACTCTGGTAGTGAAATACATTGTTAAACCAAAAAGGTTTTGTTAAAGACCTTTATCAAAACTTCTGTGTCAACAGAAAACACTGAAGAACTAATGACATTGTAAAAGCTTGAACAATTTAAAAAATTACTTACACAATAATTTTGATTATAAAAAAATACTCCATCTATATTTTTCTAGTTAGCAATAAAAACAAATTAATCCACAGTTTCAAAGAAAATTGATTTGAATTCCATTTATATGAGATGAGATGAACATTTTTTAGAATTATCAAGAAGAAAATTTTTTATAGAAAAAGTATTAACAAAACAAAGGCATAATATATTTTGACTCCAAAGCATTATGATTTTTGTTTCAAACTGTTGTCTCTATGTGCTGAGTTTGAAACATACCTGTCATGCATGACCTGTAGTATCCTTTGGGACATTCAACAAGTACATAATAATTATATGTCTGAAGGAAAATTTGAATCTTACAAGTTAAATGTTGAAATAGAATTATCTATTTACCTCACAAGTAATTAAAATAATTTTTATACCTAGGCCTCAAATTATTATTTAATCAAATATAACTTTTTAGTAAATTTGTGAAAACAAGGTAATTGTCATGTGCGACTGCACACCATGATTTTGATCAGACGAAAAAAAAAAGAGCTGAATCAACATACAAAGTTCAATTTATAAACAAGTACAATTTTATAAATATAAAAAAATAAAAGCTTATATTGAGTGAAATAGCATTAATTATTTTGAATAAATCAATTTAAGTTTTAGTAGATCTATACTAACAATAATTAATTTGCACAGTTGGAAATATTTTTTGGTATCAACAGTTTTTGTTTAGCACAACATTCATATTTATGGCATGCCCAGTGCACTATGCTCCAATCACTTTTGTGAACAAGGGGAAATAGGAAAAGGTTTGTTACATGATTTGCAATTTTAAAAACAATGTCTCAAACTTCCATGATGAAAGGCCGACCTTTAGCCATTCAAGTACTTATGAAAGTATAAGGTTTTATAGACTTGTTAGTATAAAACTTTTAGTGAGCTATCTAGTTCTCTACAAAAAACTTAGTACTTTTTTTATATAAAATAGAATTAAGTAATAATGACTATGTGATTAATGAATTGGTTAATTTTTTATTGATTAATACTTAATCATCGAGAATTAATAATTGTGCAAAGTTTCAGCTTGATCAGAGATGTGAAGTGGGAGAAATAACAAGCAAAATACTCCACCCAGACAGAGAGATTGAGTTTGTAATTTATTAAATGAACTCATAACCTTAGAAACAAGGCTTTATTTTAATAATGTCTGAAGCCTCTTCCCACCTGCTCTGAGAATCTCCATGAAAGTGTGGCGCCAAGTTGTACTAGGATGTCATCGGAACTCTTATTATGCATATCCCGCAAACCTCATGCAATGCTCTGTCACAACCTCACTAAGTGTCCATCTCCCAGTTCGGCAAAGGATTTCCTTGTTTGAGACCCCATTTATGTAACTGACTCCCAAAATCCGTCTTAGCCATTTTTGTTGAGCTACATTTAGCCTTTTCTCAATTTTGACAGATGACTTCCATGTCTCACATGCATATGTTGCAGTTGGGATGACAGCTGTGTTGAGAAGGTGTATTTTTGTCTCGAGTCCAATGGCTTGGCTTGTCCAAATAGGCTGAAGCAGTTGGAAAATGTTCCCTGCCTTTCCTATTCGGCACGCTACATCATGGGAGGAATCCCCGTCATTTGTTATGATGCTGCCAAGGTAAGTGAACTTGTCCAGCTCTTCAAGCTTTGACTTGTCAAGTCTGTCGGGGGGCACCCTTTTGCCTTATATCCCACTCGCAAAATTTCGGTCAATTTTGGGAGCTTCTCTATCCAGGCTCTCCGTCATTTCTTGTATGCTTTTATTTGTAACCCCGAGTAGTGCGACGTCATCAGCAAAGTCCAAGTCCGTTATTCGATTTTGTTCACGCCATGGGATACCAAGGGCAGTCTGGTTAATTGCTCTTCTTATTATGTAGTTGATGGCTAGGAGGAAAAGAAGAAGAGATAAGATGCACCCCTGTCTCGATGCTGAAAAACTAGGTTGTTCCTTCTTCTGTTTTAATGCAGAAACTACACTGACTCTATAAGTGTCGTAGGATCTGGACACATTTTTCTGGGATGACATATTCTCTAACTATTTTTCATAGTTATTCTCGGTGGACACTATCAAACGCTTTCTTTAAGTCTACGAAACTGATCGTTAGCCGTTGTTGGTACTCAAGACTTTGTTCTATGATATTTCGTAGAGCAAAGATCTGTTCTGCATATGATCTGCCTCTTCAGACGCCTGCTTGTTCTTCTCTGAGTCTCTCATCTACAGACTGTTGAAGCCGTCTCAACAAAACAGTGCTGAAAATGTTGCCTGGGACAGAGAGGAGAGTAATGCCCCTCCAGTTGTTGCAGTCTGCCAAGTTGCCCTTTTTTGGAAGCTTTACAATCACTCCTTTTTGCCAGTCCTCAGGGACTTTTGAAGTTCGCCAACAGAGATTTAAGAGATCAGTCATTCTGTTAACAATGCACTGTCCCCCATGTTTTAGCATTTCTGCTGACACCATGTCGAGCCCTGGTGCTTTGTTCTTCTTTAGCACTGCAATGGCCATTGTAACCTCCTCAGCAGTTATTGGGTTTGTCTTTTGATCATTGTCCGGAGAGGGGTCCTTGAATGTGTAAGTAGACAAGGACAACCTACACAAAACAAGAGAGAAAACTACACTTATTCCTCTTGCATTGCCTTCATAGGATCTTAAAAATAACATGGAAAGAAAGAGTGTGTAATACTTAGATTATCGCGAGAACAGGGTTTCTATGCTGTCCTCAGGCTAAGTTCGACGGATGGAGGACAATCGCATCCCGAAAATCATTCTGTACAGGCTACTTGCATCTGGCTCAAGAAAAACTGGTTGCCTCCACCTCTGTTTAGTTGATCTGATATAAATGGATTTAAAATTAGTAAACATTGATACTGACCATTGGGAAGACATAGCCTTAGACTGCACTAGTTGGAGAGAGACAGTGACCAAGAAAGCTATAGACAGAGAGAAAACATGGGCCTCGATTCTTAAAGAGAAGCGTGCCACACGTAAAATGGCCAGCTCTTCTACTACCAAAGCGAAAGCCACCTTAACATGCAATATATATGGACAGGAGTGTCTCTCCAAAGTAGGGCTCTACAGCCATATGAAAAAGTGTTCGAGATGAACCATAGTCGTTTCATGACTGAAGGAGGCCAAAGGATCTAATTGTTTTGTAAAGGGCGAATGTCTGATTTAAAGTCTAAACAAATAAGACTTTTCCCTGATGTTGAGTGTCCAAAATATATGGTGTCATGCTATAGTACACATTTATAATATGAAACACAGCTTATTAATTGTTGTTTGAAATAAAATTCTACTAGTATGCATATTAAAAGTAAAATTATTTGTTGTAAATATGGGTAGTTTGTAGGACTTAACTTAGTAATACAATTTAGAAAAAAAATGTTTTTTACAAAAAATCTAAAACCGTTTGCATAAAATGCATTAAAATATGGTAAATAGTAATCTCTCCTATTAAATAGTCTCCATGTTAGTTAATATTAATAGTAAATAGTTGTAAACATGGTGTATTTTTTAGGAAAAAAAACCCCGCTTGCATAGTTGATTTAAAAATTACATTTTTCAATTTCAGAAAAGAAAAAAAGTAGCCGTTGCATAAAAACTTTGAATGATATAAAATATCATGATGTCTGATTTTCAATATCTTTTCTAGTTTATGAGATCTAAACTGGACAGATGGACAGGCAGACAGACCACACAAAACTAAAAGCGTCTATTCCCGTTCAGGAGCAGCTAAAAACTAATTAGAGAAAATTAACAGAAAGACAAACATTCATACAAGCACAAAATGATAAGCTACATACTTTATGAACAACATTAAAACACATACAATATTTTGACAATAAGTAACAATATAATGGCATAACAAACTATAATCAAAATCTTTTGGGAAAAAAGTTTATACAAAAAATTACACATGCACAATATAAACATGTTTCAATCTTTTGAATCCAATGATGTATTTAAATTTATATATGCTATAAATCTACAATATTTATTGCCAAAATGCACAGCTTTGGTTAGTAATTTGATCAGTAATTATTCATTGTTCACTGTCCTTTATTTAATACTGAACAAGTTTACTACTTATAAGATTCAAAATAGCAATTAGTGTTTGATGTAAATATTGTTCATCATTGGAAAATTTATTTCACTGGACTGAGTTTGAAGTTATTTAACTCTAAATTAATACTTTTCAACACTGTGTTTCATCAGTATGTAACTAGAGAATAATCTCTAATCCTACAAATGTAACATTACTCTGAGATACAACAGCTAATTGATGGTGTGAACAACAAAATGCTAAAACAAAATTCATGACAATGATTATCTTAATTTCTGAAGAAAGTTAAAATATGGCATATTTTATAAATAACAAAAAGTATTGAAATGCCAATATGACTTTTGTTTATAATAAACATAAGAGGAAGAAACAAAGGAGAATCATTGTTCTTTATTAATTGTATTAATTGAAAAATGACATTTCAAACAAAGCCTGTAACAAGATCAACATCATAAAGAAAGATGGAACTAGTCTTAATAAGCTCAAGTGCATATTGTTATCTTATTTAATATATTACAGTCATTACTTCAAAATAGAAGATAATTAAGCCCAATGCATTTCATGTGTCAAATCTAGTCATGCATTTTAATCAGTGACTTTAACTCTGCTAAGTTGTTGGTTTTCCTAGCTAATTCAGGCAACCAATTTGATTCTCTAATGGCAATAAGAAAGCATGAGCACTTTATGAATTTGTCCTAGCATATGGAATAAGAAATGTGTCTTTATCTTTTTGTCTTTATGGTTAATAGATTTTGTTTTTCTATTTATGGTACAGTTTTTTATATGTAACTGCTTCCTTACTTTTTATTTTTATGTCTTAAACGTCTCTAAATTTAGTGATTTTATTATGGTGTTACTCTAATCAAATGTAAATATAAGTTTGTTATGAATCTCACTGCTCTATTTTGCATTTGTTCTAGTTTCGTTATGTTTTCTTGATTTGAGGGTCCCCAACAGATGATGCATATTCTAATATTGGCCAAATTAAGGTTAAATAGCATTTTAGTTTTATGTTTCTGTTTGAATTGCAAAATGTATTTTATTAAAGCCTAATGCTTTGTTGTTTTGTATTAATAATTTCATCAATATGGAGATGCCATGATTAAACCTAGATATTTTGAATTTTTAGTAGGTGTAACTTGTTTATCATGAATAAAGTTATTAGTTTTTATTTCTTTTATTTTTTTTAACTCTTAATAATTCGCTTTTTTCTGGGTGGGAAGACATGCTTCAATCTGATTACCTTTTAATTCTTCTAATTCTTATTTGTAACATTTCAGTATATTGTGTTATTTTGTAGTTGTATATATTATGCAGTTTTTTGTAAATAGTATCTGTTCTTATGAACAAACACACTTTGGTAGGTCATTTATGTAAATTGGAAAAAAGATTGTGAGCCTTTAGGTACACCTAATTTTACTATTATTGGTGTCTATTTGGAGCCTTTATTATTGTCACGTGTTTATAATGTTTATTTGACTTGAAGATCTTGATGCTATAAACTTGTGACATATGTGGGTTCAGAGGTGCCTTGATTATAGTTCAAACACTTTAATAATCAATGAAGTAACAAAGTGCTGATATGTTTTCTTCAGTTTTAATTATTTAAAACTTGAACTTGAAACAATAAATGAATGTACAAAGATATATAAAACCGATACAGGATTCAGTGAAAATGATCAATAAAATGAGTAAATATTTACTTTAAAAACTAGCGATTTCTAAGTCTAACTTTCTAGCTCTCTCTCTCGTCTCAAGTTAACACTCCGCTTTTATATCTTTCTTTAGAATCAAAAACCGTGACATCTCAATACCCATCCTTGACTCCTTGACCCGTTTACATTTAATTTTCCTCTCAATTGTTTCTGTAATTTAACCTACACCAATTATATCTCCCTGCTGTAGCCTTGAACCAAGTTTTAATTGGCGTCCTTCGGGCATTAAAGCGCTAGCGCGCTGACCCGATTTGAGATAGGTACAATGTCCTATTCTGTGAACAACGAGGTGTCACTAGGAACTGTTTTTGTAATTTAAGCTATGTTAATTTTGTTTCCCTGCTGTAGTCTTGATCTAAGTTTTAATCTGTGTTTTTCTGGCATTTAAGCGTGGGTACGCTGACCTGATTTGAGATAGGTACAATGTCCTCATTATGTAAACAATGAGGTGTCACTAGGGACCTGACAATTATTACAGAAAATCCTGAATCCACTGATGCAATGAAGCAGTAATGCAAAAAACTTGTTCTTGTTAGCAAAGGAATGTTTTAGTATACTACTGTAAGCCTAGTGACGTAAGCGGTGTTTTTTTTTCTTTCACATCATGGAAAATTTTCATTCATAAAACATTCTAGCAAAAATTATATGAGATTGGACTATAGCACTCTGAGCATTCTATAAGCATGAAAGTAGCGCTATATAAAAGTCATAATTTATTTATTGTTTAATGAAACATTTTCAAAGCGATATAACAATCGACCTCGAGTTTACCCCTTGTAGCAATGAGTTGAAATTTAATTTTTCTTATTAATATACACAAACCTTGAAATTTTAAAGAAAATTATTAAAGCCATTTAAAATAAAATTTATATATATATAAATATATATATAGTCCCTCCGGCTCCGGCTTCTGGCGAATATCCGGCATTTTTTGCTATCCCGTGCTATCCGGCTCCGGTCGGATATCACTACCGGATAGTAAACCGGATAGTAAAAAATACACCTATTTAATATGCATAAAGTGGACCTCGTTCCATTACTGTCTGTAATAGAATGTGTAATGTTTATATGAAAACAAAATAATGTGCTTAAAAATAGAGCCATTATAGTGGTCACACCTTTCGAGAGAACTGAGTTTGTTTACTTAGTAGTTAATCTTTATTTGGGGGGGGGGGGGGGGCTGGACTACAAGAGCCACACCTCTAAGGTAACCAGGTATATTTCTAGATGAACAACTCCCTCCCCCTTTTATTTGTTTAGCCCATCACATTGAGTTCATTGATTGACAGGTGACCCCAAGTCAGATACGGTGGACGTAAGCACTCTCTAGAGGTCACACGAGGGAACTAGGTTTGTTATTGGGGGGGGGGGGGGGGGGACTAGACTTTACATTATAAATTCGTATTACATATGTAGCAGCGATGTCTGGCACACTGGCTTGTCTTGACCTTTGAGTGGTCTAGTAAACATGTCATATTCCTTAACTACGTCACGCTGATAATCTGTCTAGATGTGCGGGTATATCTCCAGAGGTAGAGGTGAGCTACCTCCACCTCCTTTTGTTTGTTTAGTCCATAACATTGCGTTCACAGATAGGCAGCTGACCACATTAAGCCAGATGTCAATGTGTTGACACTGTCTAGAGGTCACATCTTATGAGGGAACTGAGTTTGTTTACTTGGAGTAGAATTTTTATTAGGGGCGGGACTACAAGCCAAATCTCTATAAGGTTAATTTGGTATGAGTTTGTTTAGTATGAGATAGGTTGTCAATCAAGGGTCTGGACCACAAACCACACCTTTTATACTATTGGACGGGTAATAAGTTTGTTTACTTTGAGTTAAGTCTCAATTATGAGTCAGGACTACAAGCCAAACAGACACTGACCAGGGGTATCTTTAAAGGGAGGGCTCAAGAGACTCAACACCCCCAACTTCTTATTTGTTTTATCCATGACAATGTATTGATAGAGAATATAGACATTGACTTATTTTTCTGAAATATAACTCATCTTTAATGTAACAAACAACTAATGAATTCAACTGAAACCTAGTTCTTGTCATATCAATTCATTTTCTTTTTGCTGTGTTTTAATGCTTTAACTTTTAAAGAATGTGTATATTATTATTATATTATTATATTAAATTAGCGTTATGTATTCTTTTGTAAATAAATAAATAAATATCACTGTTGAATTACTTTTTCTAACGTGTTAACTTTAAATCTTACTCTTGTGTTATGTGTGTGTCTTGATTGAATCACAATATTCTAAATAAAATTTAAGAGTGTCAAGTAACTCCTCGTTATTACTGGAATTACTTAAGATATTTACTAAGCCACTATCTGTATAAGGTACAAACCAGAAGCAGTTTGTGGCCTTTAAAACACGAGCCTAATGACAATGCTGTTGATTTTTAATTTATCAATCAGTGATAGAGTTTAAAGTAAGAAAGTAATAACAAAATAATAAGAATATAGGTACGTTATATAGAAGATTTGCAAAAACTTCAGTAAAACGAGCTGTTTGAGTCATGTAGGTATTCGGCTCCGGCCGAATATCTAATTTTACTATCCAGTTATATCCGGCTCCGGCCAGAGGGCAGACATCAAAAAGTACTATCCAGTGCACCCCTAATATATATATATATACATATATATATATAAACATACATACATACAAGAATTGCTTTCTTAACAGTATAGGATATGTATGCTTAGCAAAACAATAAAATAAACTTTCAATACAAACCTGATCATTAGGATCTGAAATTTTTTCAGCAGCATTTTTACATATATCTGTTACTGCAGTCAAAGATTTTGTAATTGAGCTACACAAGTCTACCTAAACATGTGATGAAAAGAAACAGACTAAACAAAAAAATGGACACACAAATGCTAATATTTTAACTAACTAAATTAGTTACTCCACCAAAATATTTATAGAATGTTTTATAGCTCAATGATGAAAAATAATAAAAACAGAGACTTATAATAGTTTTGGGGGTGAAAAAGTGTAAATGACACACATATGTTTTTGTTTTTGATTTTAGGCACATCAGCACAATTTAGGCCATGTCATGCCTGCAGTCCCTTAAGGACTACTCTCTCTCTACACAACAAGGGCCAAATTCTATACAGTCAAATCATTAAAATCAAGGTCTAGTCACAGTTAAAATAGTAAAGGTAGTAAAAATTTAATAATTTGGTAAAAATCTAATCTAAATAGTACATGTTCACAAATTCATAAATCAGATCTTCATAGACAATCCCACTTCCCGGATAAAGCCCAGTACCTTCCCAGGGTCGACATTATCGAGTGCGTGATGTAGGTGTGGCCAATCCTAAGTCTGGACATGGCCGTGCTACCTTGCCTTCTCAGACTCTTAGATGTGGGCGCCACTTGACATCCGCCACAATCTGCCTGAGTTTATTGGGAGTCTAAGCCTCCCATCGGTACTGCCATTCTCGATAGTGGCAGAGGCAATACTTTGTCTCAGGTCCGAGCAGGGAATTTGGGTTCCTGGCACAGCATGATTTAGGGCTCTCTTTGCTTCTCTGTCTGCGGGTTTGTTTCCCTGAATGCCCACATGGGAGGGGACCCAGATAAAGGTGACATTCCTATGGTTGGCTCTTATTTGGTCCAACAGCTTCAGGCTCTTATGTACCAATGGGATGTCAGTCTTCATCTGCCCCAAAGCTTGCAATGCAGATTTGGAGTCGGAGCAGATTATAAATTTCTACCTTTCTGATGTTTTAACGGCCATAAGTGCAAGCGATATTGCATGCCATTCGGCCGTAAAGATGGAGCAGCCATGGGGGAGTCTACGGGAGATTGTTTTGTTTCGAAAGGAGCAGGCACACGCGACCTTTCTATCCATTTTGGATCTGTCTGTGTAGATGGTGCCACAATCTCCGTAGCTCTCCTGCAGTTCCCTAAAGTGGACTTGTAGTATGCTTGGGTCTGTATTTTCTTTTTTGAAATTAAGGAGGGATAAATTAAATTTGGGTTTATTCATTAGCCAAGGAGGATTCTGAGGGGTTTCTATTTTAGAGATTTGGTCAATGGGTGGGATTAAATTTTGGATGGGTTCTCTCATTCGAAGGCCCAACGGCTGTATGACGTGAGGCCTTTGATTGTATAATTCTACCTCTGTGGGGTTAAATATAGAGTTGAAAGCAGGGTTCGTGGGCTTGACTATATACTGCATAGCAGGCTTTTTCATTCTTATATCCATGGGGAGTTCTCCAGCCTCTACATGAATACTTGGGATAGGTGATGTACGAAATGCACCGAGACAGAGGCGTAGGGCAGCATTTTGTATTGGTTCCCGTTTTTTTTAGATAAGACTTCCTTGCTGCTCCATTAATTATGGATCCGTAGTCTAGCTTGGATTGATTTGGTTTGGTTTTGATTTTTGGCACATCGGCACAATTTAGGCCATGTCGTGCCTACAGTCCCTTAAGGACTACTCTCTCTCTACATTCTATATAGTTAAATCATTTAAATCAAGGTATAGTCACAGTTAAAATAGTAAAGGTAGTAAAAAATTTAATAATTTGGTAATAATCTAATGTAAAGAGTACATGTTCACAAATTCATAAATCCGATCTTCATAGACAATCCCACTTCCCTGATAAAGCCCAGTATCTTCCCAGGGTCGACATTATCGAATAGCGTTTTTAAGTTAGTAGCTCTAACATATTTCTCCCTGACATCCTGGTATCTGGGGCAATCAACGAGGATATATTCCACGGTGAGGCGAGAGTCACAGTACTCACAAAGTGGGGGCTCTTCTCTCTTCAGCACAAAAGAGTGCGTGATGTAGGTGTGGCCAATCCTAAGTCTGGACATGGTCGTGCTACCACGCCTTGTCAGACCATTAGATGTGGGCCGCCACCTGACATCCGACACAATCTGCCTGAGTTTATTGTGAGTCTCAGCCTCCCATCGGTTCTGCCACTCTCGACAGTTTGCAGAGGCAATACTTTGTCTCAGGTCCGAGCAGGGAATTCGGGTTACTTACACCGCATGATTTAGGGCTCTCTTTGCTTCTCTGTCTGCGGCTTCGTTTCCCTCAACGCCCACATGGGAGGGGACCCAGATGAAGGTGACATCCCTATGGTCGGCTGTTATTTGGTCCAACAGCTTCAGGCTCTTATGTACCAATGGGATGTCAGTCTTCATCCGCCCCAAAGCTTGCAATGCAGATTTAGAGTCGGAGATTATAAATTTCCTACTTTCTGATGCTTTAATGGACATAAGTGCAAGCGATATTGCATGCAATTCAGCCGTAAAGATGGAGCGACCATAGGGGAGCCTATGGGAGATTGTTTTGTTCCAAAAGGAGCAGGCATAAATTTTATTTGGTTTTATTTATTAGCCAAGGAGGGGTTTCTATTTTAGAGATTTGGTCAATGGGTGGGGTTAAATTTTGGATGGGTTCTCTCATTCGAAGCCCCAACAGCTGTATGGCGTAAGGCCCTTGATTGTATTATTCTACCTCTGTGGGGTTAAATATGGAGTCGAAAGCAGGGTTCGTAGGGTTGGATTTTAGCTTGACTATATACTGCATTGCAAGCTTTTCATTCTTATATCCACTGGGAGTTCTCCAGCCTCCACATGGAGACTTGGGATAAGTGATGTACGAAACGCGCCGAGACAGAGACGCAGGGTAGCATTTTGTATTGGTTCCACTATTTTTAAATAAGACTTCCTTGCTGCTCCATATATTATGGATCCGTAGTCTACCTTGGATCGAATTAGACTCCGATTTAGCAGCAGCAAGGTATCTCTGTCAGCTATCCAGTCGGTATGGCTGGGTACTCTAAGTATGTTTAATGACCTTTGGCATTTATTCTTAAGTTCCTTAATGTGGAGGAGAAAATTAAATTTGGAATCTAGGGTGAGGCCTAAAAAGTTTGTAGTTTTCATGACAGGGATCTTCTTTTTGTGCATAAATAGTTCAGGGTCTGGGTGGAGTCCCCTTAAATTACAAAAATGCATACTAACTGTTTTGGAGTCTGAAAATTTAAAACCATTATCGTTTGCCCAATTTGGAATTTTGTTTAGACATAACTGTAATTTTCTTTCTAAGGTGTTCATGTTTTTCCCATAAGTAAAAATGACAAAGTCATCAACATACAACATGTGTCAGGGGACAGAGCATTTATGATGCTGTTTATTTTAATGCTGAACAGGGTGACTGACAGAATGCTGCTCTGTGGCACACCCATTTCCTGGTCATGAGTGTCAGAAGTGGAGTTGCCCACTTGAACCTGAAATTTTCCTTTTTTCAGGAATTCCCCCACAAAGCGGGGAAGGTGTCCCTTTAGCCCCATAAGCTCCAGGTCACGTAAATGCCATGTTTCCAGGTTGTGTCATAGGCCTTTTCTATATCGAAGAATACAGCTACTAGATGTTCTCTTCTGAGTAATGCATTTCTAATATAAGCTTCCAACCTTACTAGGTGGTCAGTTGTTGTCCGCCCCTGCCGGAATCCGCACTGGTAGTTGGAGATCACTTTATTCCTATCCTATTGGTCGATAGTTAGCTGGGTCAGAGCCATCTCTTCCCGGTTTAGGTACCGGTATCGGTTCTCTGACCTGAAATAAATTGGGTGTCTTTCCTCCCTGGTTTTGACTTTTTGGAACCCTGGCGTGTAGTGTGCAGTGGATGACTTTTCTGCTATTAAGGATGCAATGCAGTCAGCTATTTCTCTGGGGGATGTGACAGTTCGTCACGTTCGTTGTTTTTTCAAATGCCATATTGCATTTGATTCTTTCCCTTTGATTCGCCTTACTGCCTTCCAAACCGCTCTAGCAGAAGTTTTGGCATCCAGACTGCTGATAAAACTTCTCCAGGAATTCCATTTGGCTGACTGTATGGTTTGTCTAGTCTTTGCTCTAGCTATCCTGAATAGCTTTAGGTTTTCCTGGGAAGGAGAGAGTTGTCTATTTCTTTGGACAGTGACACATTGTTTGACACTGTGCTGATCAGGTATGTAAAGTGGTCAACAGCATTAAGGAGATAGCCATTCACATTGATTAGTGGATCTGGATTAAGTACCCACTGGGGACTTCTGAAGCATAACCTTCGGTTAATGAACAGACCAGACGAGGCAGCAGCCTCAGCCAATTCATGGAAGGCAAGTTAAAGCTCCTGTTAGGTGTGTGCAAGGAAGGCCAGTTGATCACATAGAGAAACTCAATAGCAATCAACTCTTTAATTTTTTTATGGGAGAGCAAGTGCTATATGTTAAATAAGCTACCTTCCAAGCAGAATCTGATTGTAGATACCCTCATGCAAGTGTCAACTCATTTTATTTGGCATTGCTTCAAGGAATATTGCAAAGAGTGTCAGAGTAAGCTCACAACCCTGCTTCACACCATTCTCTATAGAAATCTGAGCTGTCAGGTCAATGTTGTATTTGGTTTGACCCTCATGCCATTGTTTCAGAATGGTGATGAATCTTGGAGGCCATCCAACCATAGATAGAGTCCTCCAAAAGCCATCACCACTCACAGTATAGAAAGAATGCTTTGGTGAGATAGATGAATGCAGAGCACAAGTCCAGGCTCTGCTCCCTGCATTTTTCCTGCATTTGACGCAAGACCTGATATGCCTCTACCAGCTTGGAAACCACAATGACTTTCAGAAAGCACACTGGAGTTGGTCAATCTGTCAAGGAGTATCCTGGCAAGGATTTTCCCTGCTACTGATAGTTAAGTAAAGCTAAAATAATTGAAGCTATCTGGTTTGTCGCCTTTTTTTGTACATGGATATAATGGTGGCATCTGAAGTTCTGGTGTCCCAACACAAAGTGAAGAGGTCTGTTAACCTTTCTGACTTTGCCCATTCAGTCAACATGGTCTTCTACCGTTGGGAGCCCTCAGGCAGGACAGGGGTGAAGAGCCCCATGTCCAGGCCTGGTTGTTGGATAAAAGCCTTTCTAAGAGTGAGCACATGTCTCCTGCATGTACATATCTTTGCTGTATGTTTTCTGAAAGATCCAGCTACCTGAGATGAACTCCATTTGGTAGCAAGACTGGAAAGATTAGTCCTCCTATAGAGCCTTGGCGAGAAACTCTGCATAGTGCCTTTAAGCTCACATACAGGTCAAGTGATTCTGTAGACAAACTATCACGCAGCTCAGAGAGCTGCTGACACTCTTGCAAGAGATGCGCCACTGTCTCCACCGACTCTTCAGAGTGTCAGCAACAGGCATCTAAATTTGTCAGGAACCAGGCGAAGTAAGTACCAACAGGGCAGTGCCCCTTCTACACTGCGCAATGATTGATTGTTACGCCTTTTTAGCCTCCACCATGGATCGATACTGTCCAGGCGAAACAAATGTTGCCAGACTCCACGGGCTCCAGGAGCCATCCCAGGATTTCAACCACTTTTCATGTACCCACTCTTGGATTAAATTAATTTTGTACTTGGGGCTTCAAAAATGGCACGCCAGCGCTCCTTGTCGTGCTAGAGCATCAGCCGCCTTGTTACCCCCCCATACCGCAGTGCGAGGGCACCAACTGCATAAAGATGACAGCTCCAATAAATAGGCGGATGTTGTTTGCGGCGCTTAATGCCTCTTCAACCAAAGGTGACTTTCCCCCCCCCCCCAAGCCAGCCATGGCTTGGAGGCAGGAGCTAGAATCAGTAACCATTACAACAGAGGTTGCAACTGTTTCCTTTTTACAGAGTTTTCCCCCTAAATGGTATAGTGCTGTGATTATCGCCGTGAGTTCTGCATCAAAGCTACATGCACCCCTCCAGTCCCACTATTGTGAGGTTTATGGGAGGGATGGGCAGGCTTCTCCATGGAGGGCAGGTACTTATCCTACGGAGGATTAGTACCCGGTTGGTGACTTCAGTTGTATCCTGTTTTTCTCTCTCCACCGACTGACTAGTATCGCCCTCTCCCTCCTCAGGCTGAGAGGAGGCACGTTTCACATTATTTCTGCAGCGCATGTTGGGCTCGTCCTAAAGGTGCCAGTTATGAACCGTAATGCCTGAGCCTGTACTTTATCGAGTGATTCGAGGGCCGTATTGCTCGCATAGACTTGGACTGGCAGTGAGTACAGTGTGCGTAGCATGTCAGCTCGGGCGCCCCACTTTGTGCAGGCTAGCTTTCTTACTAACCCAAGCTTCTCCGAGGTCTTTGGTTCAACATCCTGGATTTGCAAGTGCATTGCCAATTTATTGTTTTTCTCTCTCCACCGACTGACTAGTATCGCCCTCTCCCTCCTCATGCTGAGAGGAGGCACGTTTCACATTATTTCTGCAGCGCATGTTGGGCTAGCTTTCTTACTAACCCAAGCTTCTCCGAGGCCTTTGGTTCAACATCCTGGATTTGCAAGTGCATTGCCAATTTTCTATCCAGGGTATTTGGGCGTGTTTTCACAGTTGAGTCGCAGCCCACTGAGTTGAAGCTTGAATGGAGCCTTAAGAATGTTGATTCCTAGGCTGAACAGGGACCAGGTCATTTTGGCAACATTTATCTGAATCTGCCATTTTCTGCAATACAAAGAGATGGTATGGAAGTCTGCTTGAAGTGGTGCCTGGATTTGGTCAGCCTTCTTCCCAGTTGACCGGAGGACAAGGTTGTTTGCATATAAAAGCTATGTGTCCGCAGTGAGCTGGGCAAATCATTAAGATATGAAAGTGTGTGCATGAAAAGTGTGCACGAGAGGGAAGAGCCCTGCGGTAAGCCATTCCGATGGAATTTCGGCATGCTTATGGAGTGATGAAATAGAGTTTGTGTGCTCCTTCCTGTTAGAAATGCCTTAACCCACTGGTAGGTTCAGCCGTGCACACCCATAGCTCTAAGTTCCACACGCGGTCGTATGCCTGTTTTAGGTCTAAAAATACTGCATATGTGCTTTCAGACCTCTGGAACCCATCTGATCCAGCTACCAGTTGATTTAAAACTTGCAAACTTTTACCTGCAAAATATTACACAGGCTCTGTAGAGGAGGGAGGTTTTTCAGTGCTGTTGTGGTTAGCAATAACAGAACAGTAATGGTTTTATTAATAACTCTTGGATTTTTTTGTTGCTCTTGTCAAATTAGTCTCTGTTGGGCCTGATACAATAGCTTATTGCCCTGGCCCTTGTGTCATGGAGAGTCTGTTTTAACTGGTTCCATTTTGCCTCTGGGTCAAATTTCCTGGGGCTTTTTGGGTTCAGCCTCAAGCATGGCTCTGAACTTCACCTGTAAAGCCACACATTTTTTGCTTCTTTGACAGAAGGTAGCCTTTTTTCTTTGGAGCTTTGAATTGAGATGATGAACTTGGAATAAACAAGTGTGTGGTCTGTATAGCAGTCGGGGTGCGTTACTACACCAATATCATATTAGCAAGCATGAAGTCACCCAAGACTACAAGTCTGTTTATGTGGTGTTTTTATTTCCCACTTTTTTACTTGGATGCGATTCGACATTACACATTACGTAGTATTTGTGATACACTATAAGGCATTCAGCCTGCGCTTTGTATTTTTATATATTTTTATAGTGGAATGTGGATTGCACAGACCAAAACCACTCTTTAGGCTAAATGTCAACCACAGTGGCTCAGCAGTCTGAGATGGCTGTAGGTTTTATTTTGGAGCTATCAACTCCTAGACTGACTGCTGACCAAGGGTATGGAGCACAGTCTGTCCCTTGATCATAAATATAACATCTTATTAACACTACATTGGTGCATAACTTTCTTTCATTCTAGTTTTTTTAATTTATTTTTATTACTACAAAGATCTATATCTTAAATCTAATTCATTCTCTCTCTCTCTTATCATTCTGACAAAATGTAACTAACCAAAACATGTGGAGGAATATCATCAAGTTTCAATCTTTTGAGCCTTGTACATGTAAATTTGATATCCAAGTCAGCCTGGGTCATCTGATGTATATTTGTTACAGGGCCTGCTAGAGCTGGCTCTGAGCCACGTATGTTGATTGCTATGAGGTAGGCAATATGAGCACATAACTCTGAGAGGTAAACAACAACAGTAGTCAGCTCTTGTACTTGTTGACAAAACTGTTTCCAATGTATCTGTTTTCCATGAGCCTAGGTATATTTAATAGAAACATGTATTAGTCACCCAAAAACTTTAATCAAACAAGATTTTTTTAAAAATTACATTGGCAGCTTCGAATTATAAACCCAGGTGTTTGGCAAGCTATACAGGTAAAATGGAAGGTTTGGATATTTTCAGCACAAAATTAAGAAGCTGTGAACTACAAACTATCAATAGCCATAATCCTAATCCTAAATGCCACCATACAAAATGTAGGTACATTTAAAGCAAACTCACTCAAATGGAAGTTCTGCTTAATTAATTCAAATTACTTTCATTGTTGTTTTTTCATCTCTATTGAAAAATTATTACTTTTTAAGCCATCTTACTAATTGTTCAAATAAAACATTAATATAATGTGCACATTTTTAGCCAGCGGTCACCTATGGTATTCACCAATCTTTCAATATAGTGTTAATGATTAATTACTGATTAATTGACAGACAAGGTAACTGATACTAATACTTAACCCTCTCTCTTAATGCTCTACTGTTTGGACTTTGCAATTTCTAAATATTTCTATACATTTATTGGTTGTAATGTAATGTATTTGAATGTTCTTCACTTAAATCGCAAGAAATAGAATATATTTTAAATTTAAAAAAATTATTATAAACAGTACCTGACTCGTTAAATCCCTTGACAATATCATCATTTTATTCAGCTGGCTAATAACTTTGTCCCGATACTTAATAAAATTGTCTTCGCATAGTTCCAAATCATCTTGTCTTGTAAATACGGGACGTGGTGTGCATGAGATAAGAAGAAGCTCTGATACTGTTTGAATTCGCATGAGTGATTCATCAAAGATTAGTACGATACTTCTGACATGATCATTCATCATAGTGAATTGAATCTAAATGCTGCTTCTGCCAGCTGCTAGACTCTGTATGTTAATGATCATTCTTTTTCAAATGAAAATTTTCTATTTGGAATAATCAATTTTTTTAAAATTAAATTGAAATCTACTTATTCCAACTGACAATCAACTCTAATAATAAGTTAACAATTGATTTGGAAAATAGTGTGTTGGTTTATTGCTGACCCTAATAACTCACTTGCTGACAATTAATTATAACCCTAGTAACTCACTGGTTAATTCTACTTCTATTTTCCACTGGCCCTACACTAATGTCTTTAAATAATCATCTCGTTGTTCCTGTAACAGGATTTTAACTTGACCCACAATACTTTCTGTGATTCTAACTAATTTAGTATTTACTGGTTTTTATATTTCATTCCATGTTCTATCACGTTTGACCTCCTTTCTTTGTAGTGTGATAAACATCAAGCAAGATATGGAAGCAATATTTAAAATATAAACACATTAATTCTTTGGGTCCAATCATTTATCTACATCAAATGTATTGTTTTCTTTCATAATTTTATTACAGTTCTACTACAGCTGTGATCAATTCTCACATCTGACATCTTCATTAAAACCTATAAAAAGAATATTTCCACTCGCAAATGATGGTTAGAGCAATGTGAGCTTGAGTTTTACCATCAAGAAATGTCCACATCAGTCTAGGGACATCTCACTGCAAAAATAAGGTACATTACAACCAATGACAAAAATAAGCTACTTATCTTTCCCTATTAACAGTAATTATTTTAATAGGTGTCAGAGGCAAATAATATGAAAAACAGAAAATACCCATAATAAAATGCTAGTTACCAAAGGAAAATAACAGACAACAAAAAATTAAGGTTTGCAAAACATGGGATTCATAATTATCAAGTGAAATCAACCTAAAAATTTTCAAATTACTTCTATTTATTAGCTCAAAAAGTTATAAAAATTTAAGGCATATAAAATTTTATTGTCAGATTTTCCATTTGTTTATAAAATACTCAAAAGATATTCATGCAATTAAATTCTACAGTTAATTTATCTTAAAAATGAAAAAAGCCAAAGTTTGAATTTATTTTAAGGCAATTTAAAGAGTCAAAATTAAACAAGATTACAAAGAGAGTTGTGTTATCACACAAACTCAGAGGCGGCCCCGTCGGATTCAGATCACTGTCGAATCGCTTATTCGCAAGGAATATTCAAGACGATATTTAATTTTGATTGTCAAAAGTAATAATGTTTCAAAGATTCATTTGTCTCTGTAAAAAAAAATTTTTTTCTCTGCTTTACATGTTTCGGATGTTCCGATTTAAAAATAATTAACTTCTCGAAAGACGATGAAGGATGGCAGTGAGCAGAGTATAACCCTGCCTGGTCTTGCAGTTTGCACGCTGGACTGTCGTTTGAATTTATTGATTGTCCTTGGTTCAAACCCTGCCCGCTCCCATCCCCGTCATCCTGCCGGAGGTTTGGACTAGGAAGTAAACTATCTTCAACTCTGAAGGAACACCCGAAACATTAAAAGAAACAAACAAACAAGCCTGTACAGTCGAGATAATCAGTTCAGCATGCTAACTGCTCGACCGCATTGCTCTTAACTTAATAACAAACTGGCTACAAACTAAGAGCCTATTATTAATAAAGAGATATATACACATTACGGCATGTCATCTCTACTGGATATGTACAATATGTCAGACGAGCGATTTTAGATAATCTTTCAACATTAATATATCGTGCTTGTACTTCAATATCTCAGCACGGCAATCAACAGAGCTATATTGGCATAAGGATGTAGATCTACATTAACTAAACTTCTGATTTAGCACTCTTAAGATCTGTATCTGCTAGATCTAGAATATAAGTCTGTCTGACCGTTATGTTAATATCGAAAATAAAAACAACTAAAAGCTATTGAATATTTAATTAACCTTTAATTTTCCTTTCGAAACATCGCAATAGTTTTAAAATATCTATAATAGGTTGTTCCGGATGTTTGTATATAAAGTGAGAGAAAAAGAGAATTCTAGATAAATCTAATCCTGTTAATTAAATTTTTGGAATGGTCTCGTATGAAAATTAGATGTACCATAGCCTTGGGGAGAGATTTTTATACCATATTTCGGTACATAATATTAATGATAATTACATTTTAAAACGTTTAGCTAGAAAATTAAATGTAATGTACAACAGAAGTGTGACTTTACATAAATAGAGTTAGAATGTTTTTCATTAAAATCCGGAACAACCGATATTCGTAAATTAGAAGATTATTTGTTTTATTTATTAGAAGAGGGATTTCAAACAGTTATTTGTGTTAGTAGATTTTTCATATAAAGTTCTGAACAATTTTGGCGACTATTTGTAAGAAAATTTAAGTAATGAAGGTTAGTAGTAATATATGTTTCAGCAAGAAAATTCAATGTAAAGTAAGTCTAAAAAGTTTTTTCAATAATCGTTTCTGATAAATTACTTTCTTATTTAAAATCTTAAACAACATATTGTCAATATTTTTGAAAAAAAAAAAGTAATTTGACATAAATTAGTTTTAAGTTGAAAATATGGAACAATTGGATATCGATAATTAAACTATTATATTAAAGTTTTTGTTCAAGAGAATAAAGGTAATGTAAGTCAATGATGCTATTTCAAATAATCATTTGACACAATTTTTTTTTATAAACAACTTCTGAAACAACTTCATAGTTCATAGGAAGGAAATTACATGTAATACAAGTTAGAAGAGCAAACAAACATTCCTTGGCATTGATTTGTTTTTCACAAATCATCCGGAACAATCTTTTATAGATACTTAAAGCTATTGCAATGTTTTGGAAGGAACATTGAAGGTTAAATCAGATTTTAAATAGTGTTTAGTGTTGTTGTTGTTTTTTATATAAAAGTGATGGACAGACCGACCAACAAACAAAACACACAAAAATAAGCAGCTTTTATCCTGATGGGGGCACTAAACAAAAAATAAATAAAATCTGATTATTTAAAAATTTTTAAGGAATTAGTTTAGCACCATATCATGCCGCTGCGTTACGCTACTGCACGAAAGTCGCTGCATAAAAGTCCATTTTAAAAAATGTGCATGATGTTTGCATATAAAGTGAATTCTTAGTCTTTATAAACAAACATAAATGTTTTCTTTTAATTTTAGCAGCAAGTTGACCAGAAAAAACACCTTTTACTTTTATTTATATTTGTTGTGAACATTTTTTGTACCTTTTATAAATATATTTGACTTAGTGATACTGAAAAAAACACAAAAGATTGTCCTTCTTTGTTAACATATTGTAATATTGCCTCCCATAATTTACGTAATTGTTTTAGAATTGGTGTATTTTTATGAAAAAATCGCTTGCATAATAATTTTATAAATTAAATGGTTTGCTTTTAGAAAACCAAAAGTAGCTGTTGCACCTAAACTTTTCAAGCTGCATTGCATGGTGAAATAATATTTTTGATATCTCTTCTAGTTTTTGAGATCTGAGTGTGACAGACTGACATTTTGCACAAACCTTATAGCGGCTTTTCCCCTTACGGGGGCCGCTAAAAAAAGTAATGTCGATATGTATTGAATTAGACACTGATAGTTGCCTTAAACCTCTAGATTATCCTCATGATTATATGTATTCATTCTTTTCTAACATTACCACCACATACCTCCACATACTAGTATTAATAACTAAAATAACCCTACAACAACCCTACTCTTAATGGGGTTGTTCCATATCCTACTTATATTTAACCTATAAGTCATGTGGTTATGGTCTTACAATGACTATATCTTCTAATGAGTAGATGAAAATCTTTATCTTATCTAGATCTAAAACAAACATATCAATTAGCAGTGGCCTCACTCAGGTGTCATCTCCCCCACCCCCAGGAAAAAAAAAAAATTTCTCCCAACAATAAAACTGTAAGCTAATTAATTGATGTTTACACATAAAAATAGTTATTATCTATTATATATATATAATTTTCTTCATGGTTCAAGACTTTGGACACCTAGTAATGGAAAGATCACCCTTTTATTTCTGCAAGTTGGACGGAGTAGAGTTACCTCAAGTAATTTTAGAGGAAAAAAAAAAGAGGGCACAATTTAGTAGTAAGGACTACTCTGTCTCTACATAACAAGGGCTAAATTCTATACAGTTAAATCATTAAAATCAAGGTCTATTCACAGTTAAAATAGTAAAGGTAGTAAAAATTTAATAATTTGGTAAAAATCTAATGTAAATAGTACATGTTCACAAATTCATAAATCAGATCTTCATAGACAATCCCACTTCCCGGATAAAGCCCAGTACCTTCCCAGGATCGACATTGTAGAATAGTGTTTTTAAGTTAGTGGTTCTAAAATATTTCTCCCTGACATCCTGGTATCTGGGGCAGTCAATGAGGATATGTTCCACAGTGAGGCGAGAGTCACAATACTCACAAAGTGGGGGCTCCTTTTTCTTCAGCAAAAAAGAGTGCGTGATGTAGGTGTCGCCAATCCTAAGCCTGGACATGGTTGTGCTACCACGCCTTGAGGGGGGGGGGGGGGGGGGAGAACAAGTAGTATTCACCAGTCACTAAAAAACCATTGTGACCAAGAAGTCTTGGAAAGAGAACAAGTAACAGTATTCACCTGTCACTAAATAACAGGGCCGGACTTGACCATTGTGGGGTCAATGCGAAACGTATACAGTATATCGTAAGAATTCTGTTTCTACATAGGTCAAGAATAGCAAGAATTACCTATATTTCAATCTATCTACGAGAATTGTTGACTTTAAGTAATTCTTCATTAGTTTGAGGCGCGAGAAGCTTCTTTCACTAGATTCCACAATTATGGGCATTGCATAATACTGTTGTTTTTTTATAGCACGTAGGATTGGCATTTTCCATATTGAATGACACCCCAAATGACACTGTGTTGCATAGGTTGCACTGTCCTAAGGCCGGCCCTGCAAAATAGCGACATATGCTACGCCGGTCGACTAGTATAGATTAAAAATGTAACATTATTGAATTAATAAACATTGTGCTATTTATTTTTTTATTAGAGATTATTTAAGAGCTTCTTACACTGGTTCTGAAAAGCCAAATCAAGCACTGAACAGGTTCTCGTCCTGCGATACATCATTGAGCAAAGTCTAGATTACCAATAAAGGATGTTGATCAGTTTTGTAGATTTAAAAAGAAAGTTTGATAGCGTCCATAAGAATCACTCAGAAAATAGCAAGACAATAAGGCACCCTCACAACAATTTGTTCAGATTCAGCAACATGTCTAAAGCAAATCAAGCTGTTGCCTTACAAAAGGCGGTGGGATTCTACAACATCGAGATGAATATGAGATTAGGGTGCATCTTATCCCAATTTCTCTTTCTTGTAGCCATCGACAATGTCATAAAAATACAATAAACAGGCTGCATCTGGGTTCCCATGGCATAAACCAAAACGAGTTTGATTTTGCAGAAGACATCATTACTTTGAAATACAATTAAATGTAAACACGTAAAGAAGTTGCATATTGAATGCAAGTGACCCAGTTCCCCAACAACACTGGTTCTACAGATCTTGAAGTAATAGAAAAGTTCACCTATTTAGGCAGTGTTATCTCAAGTGATGGAGAGGAACACAAAAACGTGGCCATCCACGTCTAACATGGTGTCACACCTTTTTAGAAGTCCTGAATTTTGTGGGCACCAGCTGGGAAGTGGCTGTGAAAGTCATCTTAGACTGATGACAGGAGAGGGGGCTTATGTGTTTATCAAAACTTTACAATAAAAAATGTTACGTTCACCACTCAGCTGGTCAGTTAAGATTTTAGGGGGAGCGCCGCAAGGTTATTCAGAGTTTTGCCCTGGATGCCAAGCATATTTCTACATTTCTGAGCTTCAGAAAATCTTTTTCCTGGCGTCTTCAATGCATTATTTTTCTGAATTCAATTAAAAAGGTTTTGGACATGATGATACTTATCTTTGAGAGACATTTGAGGTAGTAATTTTAATTTTTAAAAGTTGAATTTAGGAAAAGTGCATTTTTCCCACATGGGTGTCACCCAGTGCAGCCCGCACCCCTAGTGATGTCACTTCTCTCAACCCTTCTATATTGATCTGAGACAGAAAGCAACTAAGACTACGTGAGTGCTTTCACCAAAGATACTTGAGCTCCATCATGGACAAATGGTGTCAAGACTGCTCTATAAACAACGATGTCCTTAAGTATAGAGGGACTAATTATGGTCCGACAGTTACGCTGGGCAAGGCACATATCCCATATGGGATTGTTAATCAATTGTTAATCTTCTACTTAAAAATTTCTTATGAATTCTAATTTTACCAAAGCATATTCTTTCCATAACTATTACATAAACTCTGTCACCATATTTAACTATTCTGTTTTAAAACACCATGTTTCGTTGGGGTAGAGTGAAAATGATTATCATCTAAGAGACAGTAAAAGTCCTCTCCTTTTTACAATTATTGCTAATGATTGCTTTTTGGCATTAAACAATATGGGTTGGGGAGACTTGATATAAGAATGTAATTTATAGTATAATATATAACTTATATTAGTGACAGATTTTGTAATTTCTTAACTCTAATACAAAAGAAAAAGTATAGGTCTGCCCAGTGTGGAGGGGGTGATTATATCTATTGAACCACCACCTGGTACAACCTTCTTTCTTTTTATATTTACTAATAATTTAATTAGAGATTAGAGTGTGGTGTGGTATAATATACAAATGGGTTCAAATATAAGTAGCTTATATTATAAAGATTCTCAATTTTTTTCACACACTATCATTTCTGTTTAAAAATTGGAAACCACTCCCAACACTCAAAAGTCACAGAAGCGGCCAAGATACCAGAAGGGTAATAATAATAATATATTAATGTATTCAATATTATATAATAGTAGCTTTTATCATAAAGATATTTTATAATAATAATAATAAACTAAAGGGGGCTAGGTAAAAGCACTACAAGAAACCACCTATAAGGAAAGAGCATAATGCCCTATTTCAACACAAAAAAAAAAAGTTCTTCCATAAACAAGATCTAGTCAAGTGACTAGCTGACACAGCTCACTAACACTCTGGCAGACTCTGCCACTCTCTGTGACACTGGATCACTAGACTTCACACACTACAGTCTTGAGTTTACACAGCTTAAATTTATATAAAGTTGGTAAACATATGATTATGATATCTTAATAATGAGGTTGTTCCGGATTTCTGACCTACTTTAACCAATGTCACGTGGCTGTTGGACAACAAAGAGGAGAATGGCCTTGTCTTCCTATATTTCTATTGCTGTTGCTCCACTATTTTTACAAGATTTTACATTCACAAACATTTTAAAATATACAGAGTACATCAACGAACTTCATGAATGTTCAAATAACTATACAAATGTTTTCATAAAGGGCTAAGAACTGTTTAAGGATGGGTTTAAATTATCAGTGATATTTCCTTTATAGTCCACAACAAGCGTCAACACATTGCCGATGATACATTCACATACAGAAGATGTCTTTACAAAGGTTCTTGCAAGATTTTAAAAAAAAGGCTTTGGTATATATATATATATATATATATATATATCTCGTCCATCGTGGTTTGATGATGACCACTTTGTCATCCAGGGGGCTGAGGGCTTTGCACTGGGGTTTTATGCCTCCACATGTGGCTGGTGAGATCTATGTGAGCCCGGAATGTTGGGACGTACACTGGGCAGGTTATTCCTGCTGGAGCTAGTGTCGTTTGCCTTGCTTTTTTTCTCTGGCGTGTGGAAGTGGTTCAGTTTCTTTGCATGTTTACTGTACACTGTCCATGTTTCTGAGGCATAGAGCAATGTAGGGAGGATGACGGCTCTATAGACCCCTAGCTTTGTATTTGGGGTGATACCACGTCTGTTCCAGACATTTTTAGACAGTCTGCCATAGGATGCACTGGCCTTGGCGATACGCAGGTCGATTTCACTATCGATTTTTCCGTTTCTGGAGAGTGTGCTGCCAAGATATGTGAATTAGTTCACTGCATTTATATCATGTCCATTTATAGTGATGCTTGGATCCGAGTAGGCTTTCCCAGGAGCAGGTAAATATAAGACTTTGATTCAGTCTTTTTTGTGTTAATGGTAAGGGCGGGATAAGAAACATTTGGCTTGTGTAACTGTAGGAGTAGATCTAGATTTATCCTTGACTACTATCAGATGTGTTATTTGTTCGCTAAACAACTCAAGCCTATTACCCACAAGGAAAAACACATGGCAGTCTTTTCATCTTTTATAACAACTATTCGACATATATATCATATCGACTACACACTAGACTAGCCCTAAAGCTATCTGACCAATTCAATACACACTGGTCTGCTGTCCAACTTTTAGTGTTCTACCCAAGTTCAAAGTTGTTTACTTTTGGGCAGAGAGGAAGGGGTGGTGAAAGTGTTACTTTTTTTTCTAGGATTGGTTGCCCGAATGCTAAGAACTGTAAGTGTAGTCATTGACATCGTGATTGTAGATCAAGAAATCTAGATCTCAGTATGGCAGATTATAGACCAACACTACGGTATCTTCTTTCAAAGGTTTAACTATTTTAAAGTTGAAACTAATAAAAAATGTATCTATCTCTAAAGATTCTCCTGTTATTAACAAATTATAGTTTAGCCCTAATGACTAAATTGACTTAAAACGCTTCAGATTCCCACTATAAACTAACTGAAAAACTAAGCATGGTGCACAATGTAAACACAACACTGGGACAGCACCCATGTGACTCGGGGGAATCCAGAACAACCTCATTAATACTAATAATATACTATTACTAGTGTTACTATAGATCTAGAATCTAGAAACTAGTTATAGAGATCTATTAGTTATACTGTTATAGTCTAGATCTAGACTCTAAACTCAACTCTAAAATGTATACACTATCTAAAAGTCTAAAAATACCCTCGAGCTCTTAGTCTCAACTCAATCAGTCTGTAAATTCTATATCTATATTATATATGATCACATATAATATGATACTGATAGTAGATCTATTTAGATCTAACCTATGAGTATCATCAGTATGTCTAAGACTAAGTCTATGTAACTAGAGTCTATGTAGGTAGATTTGTAGATCTAGATTTCTAGATTCTAGAAAGATTCTAGATTTTCACTCAGTTATAGATATAGATCTACTAATACTATCTATCTTGAATTCTAGATATATATAATAATTATATATATATAGATATATCATATAACCCGATTGAGATGTCTAGACTGAACTTTATGAGCATAATATCTAGATTATAGATATATATAAATATAGATCTTATACTAGACTAGTATATAATAATATTTAAATGTTGTCCGGAATCAAATAATGTGGGTCAAATTTGTCCGAATTAAATGAAAACACAGGGCCTCTTTGACCTTAAATATAATAACAAATACAGGTTAGGGGAACAAATGTAAGTATTGTAAGTAGTCATCCTTATTTTGATACGTCATTTTCTTTTCTATGTCATACCATTGTCAAATAATGCGCTGTCAAAGTCAAACTTTCAAATTTGGGCCTATACTAGGTGTCGGAATAGGCAATAGCATAAGAGGATAAACTACTCTATATTTTATATTATTCTATATAGATCTAGAATGTAAATCAGGCGTTTAGAAACTAGACTAGATACATCTAGATCTATAATTATAGTCTCTAGAAGACAGAAGATCTAGATTATTATTATCTGATTATGACAGATTGTCACAGATCTATCCAGCCTTACACCTATATTAAATAATATTATATATATATAACTATAAGATAATAAGATAAGGTTTACTTTTATTTTTTTCAATTTTCGTTACTTTGTACTTACGTACACACTAGATTTTCTCCAGAATAGATCTATAAAGTCCATGACCTTTTAAATACTACTAACATACTTACATAGACATATAGAACATAGACTACTAATTTGTTCCTTTTAGAAAATAAAAACACCCAGCTAACCATGTTACACACTGGCAATGGGTCGCTCTCCAGACCCGATCTAACTTTCATCTCAGAAGATCTAGATTTCTAGATGTAGATAACAAAACCTCATTTTCAGTGCTCGAAGATATCGGAAGTGAACACAGCCTCATAGAGATCACTATTCCTCTCTTCTATAACTAAAACCAGTGGTGTAACAACTAAGCTCACGCGTAAATGGAGTTACACCAAGGCCGACTGATCTGTGTACAGTGGACAAATGGACCGTTGCCGAAAAAATACGGCGAGATAACTGCAACAGTGTTGGGTGCGGCCAAGAAATATGTCACCCGGACCTATACCGGCACAGACCCGCCTGGTCAGAAGAATTCTAGTCAGGAAAAGGGCGCGTAGAAAAGAGTATAAGAAAGATACCCAGGATGGTTGCCTGGTCGGGCGGTTTGCGCGCTGGACTGTCGTTCAGATTTATCGATGGTCCAGGGTTCAAACACTGCCCGCTCCCATCCCCCGTCGTCCTGCGGGAGGTTTGGACTAGGAAGTAATTATCTTCAACTCTGAAGGAACATCCGAAACGTGTAAAACATTTTACAAACAAAAAACATCTATGTAGACAAGCTATATAGCGGTCTGCACACCCGCTCAACTATTGTCACCCAGTGGAGAATCGGTCTCTATAGCTCAAAAAAATGTCCGACTTGCTGAATAAACATTACGCTTCTATCAGCAAGTCCGAAGGGAATTCTCCTACGTTCAAAGCCCTCATTAAAGAACGAAAAAGGCAGGAGAGGGATCCAGATGGCCTATCTACCCTGGGCACGTGTTATGCGCCCTTCTGTCGTGCTGAGCTAGATAGAGCGATAGCAAAGTCCAAAAACAGAAAGGCTCCGGGGTCAGATCGGATAACCTCCGAGATGCTAAAACATCTTGAGAAAGGAAGAGACAAACTCCTAGAGTTTATGAATTGAACCTGAGTGGAGTCAACTCTACACGGCTAGGCGCTGTGCAACCATAGTCCCAATACTTAAGAAAGGCAAAGACGCGACTAGCGTTGAGTCCTAAAGACCCATATCCCTGATCTCCACCATTGGTAAAATTGCTGAGTGGATGGTCACGAGCGACTCGTGTGGTCCTTCGAAAATACCGGTATGCTAGCGCCAGGTCAGGCCGGCTTTAGGGCATGCATAACCAGGTCAACGTATTTATACAAGAGGTGGCATATGGGTTGCAGAGGTCAGAAAGTACATATGCAGTATTTCTAGACCTAAACAGGCATACGACCGCGCGTAGAAGCACGGCCTCTATCTGAAACTTAAAGCCATGTGTGTGCATGGCAGTAACTACCAGTGAGTAAAGGCATTTCTAACAGGGAGGAGCACACGAACTCTATTCCATCACTCCCTAAGCAAGCCGAAATTCCATCAGAATGGCTTACCGCAGGGCTCTACCCTATCATGCACACTTTTCATGGCCTATTTAAACTGCGGACACGTAAGCTGCTATATGTGGACGACATTGTCATTTTAGTCAAAAATACGCATCTATCCATATTCAGGGGAGATAATCCTCTTTTTTTAAAAACTTTGTCAACAACATGTCGGCCGGTTCATGTATAAAAATAATAAATATCATTACATATTATTATTATATTAATTAATATTTTATGCATCTGAGTATAGATCTAGATCTACTATGATCTAGTCATAGAAAAAAACTATAATTGTATAATTATTATCTAGAATCTAAATCATTAATTAGTAATTCTAGATCTACCGTGATTAATTAGTGACAATCACAAGTGACAATGAGTCACAATGTAATGAATCACAACGACTTACACTAGTTACACGATTAATGATTACACTTTTGTGACTTACTCACTTACACATTTTCAGAGATTACATTATTCATTATTATATTAAAATCATTATAATATTGATTATAATTATTAGAATATTAGTCTCATTATTATTAGATCTAGATCTAATATTTATTACTAATAATAGATCTTTTATTTTTTATCTATCATAAATAATCATGGAATGAATTTGTGAATAATGTCGACTGTCATGGAATCTAGACTAGTCAAGTAACCCTATAGAGGCCCTAGCCCTAGACCCTAGATTCTCTAGAGCAGTGTCGTTTGTATGTATCAGTACATTTAATAAGACTTTTTTTATTCTATTACTGTATTACAACTTCATGAACACAACCGACAGAATCATTGAAGACCATGTTTAAGTACAGTGAACATAATGCGCAAGCGGATGCTTTTGTTTGAACAATGCCAGAAGGTTATTGTCCACTCATATTGCCTTGGCCTCGCAAGTAATTTAAAGAATGATGGTGATTTTGTATTTCTTGGAGCATTTGTTCAGCCAATGTTGCAGACTTCTGGTTCTCACAAATATAAAAAATCTACTAATGATCTTTGATTGCTATTTCTTTGGGTATTTTGTCATCGGAGCTCACAAAACAATTTCACGATGACCTCTAAATAAAAGACTTGCGTGCTTAAATAAAAAAAATTAACATTTACTATGCGATGAAATTTCCGTCAGTAGGCCTAATTGTCAGCTTCTTCAATGTGCTCCTTGTTTGCAAAGCTTGAAGAGTTGGACAAGTTCACTCACCTTGGAAGCATCATAACAAATGATGGGGATGCCTACCATGATGTAGCGTGCGGAACAGGAAAGAATAGAACACCTAACCAAAGAAATTTTTTTTTTTTTTTTTTTACGGAAATGTTTTATTCTTGAGGAATAAGAGATTGGCTCTTTACAAAACAATTACATCAATTCATTATAAGACATCAGTTAGGCCAGGTTCACATCTAACTTCACATTCACTTTCACCTATCCTTTGTGCTGGACCGCTGGGACACCTCACGAGATCTGTTAACCTTTTTTCTCCATTATTTTCTGTCATTTGTCTTTGATAGAATTTCATTTTGATAATATTGAAACCTGCCTTTTTACCTGCCTAGGTGGACCACTTCGGGATCTGATTTTCAGTTTGTGTTTCCACACAAACTGTCTTTGTAACCTTGTTTATTTATTTATTAATTTTTTTTTTAAACAATTCGGTTGGATAACAAACAGTATAAATCCGAGACCATCTAAACATCAGTCCAGTGCACATACCATACGACAAGGCAGCCATTCAAGTGAAAGACACTTTTCCATGATAAATGTAATTATTGCTTTATCTAAAAAAAATTTTTTGTAAACCTCTTCCCAACTCAGTCTACGAAGTCAAGATAAGTAGCACAAATAGTCAACATCTTTAAGACTTTAACGATTTCATAAGTAACATTTCCTAAGCTTGTTTAATATCTAATATACATTTCTGGTGATAGAAAAAAACAAACAACTTACTTTTTATTAAAAAAAAAAAAAAGCAGAAAGAAGGAAAAACTATCAACGGTTTAACTATAAACAAAGCTTGTCTTCGGGGCCGAAGATTAGTTCTTCTTCTTCTTCTTTGTTCTCATTGATTATGTTGGAGTGTTCAGATGAGTAGACCAATACATGAGATGAAATGCCCAGTGGTTTCCAGATCAGGGAGCTCTCCATATAGTTTCTTTTCTATTGGGGTGATTTGGGGCCAATGTCTTATACGAGCCTCTTGGTATAGAGAGCAGTTTTGGAGGACGTGGTCTGTATTCTCTGGTGATTCTCCACATGGGCAGATTTCACTGGTTCCAATTTTGAGTTTCCGGTACATGTGTTGTCGCATTCTGTTGTGACCGGTCCTGAGTCGAAAGATTAGACGTTGGTCTTGTCGGGATAGCTTATAGTAAGCGTCATCTTTCTTGTGATTTGGATGAGAGCTCGTCCATTTCTCATTTATTTTATTTACTATTAATTCCTTCAATTCTTCTGGATAGAGTGCAGAGTTTATTAGTGTGTTAATTCTCCCACTCTTGGCGAGTGAGTCAGCCTTCTCATTTCCTTCTAGTTCTATATGAGCTGGGATCCATTGAATTACAGTTTTTTTGCTATTGTTGTTGAGCTTTGTTAGTGCTGTTTTGAGGTTATTAATATATGAGGAATCAGAGATTTGCAGGCTTTGGAGGGTTGTTTTTGCATCGGTTAGTAAGACAATCTGACTGTGTGGGGAACTTGGATGATTTGCTAGGATGGTAGCAGCTAGTGCTAGTGCTTCCCTTTCTGCTCTGCGAAGATTAGTGAGGTATGCAGTATTTCCTGTGGCTGCACAGCCCCAGCTGTGACCTACATATTTGCCACATTCAGGGCCTAATCATTGTCCGCAGGTGGTCGATTTAGATTTTCTTTCAACCGTCTTGCTCTGTCCTTGGCAGCGGATTTTCTTTTGGTTTCAAATGTGTTTAATTAACATAGAGGGGAAATAAACAAAAGAAATAAATGTTATCACCAACACACCATCACACCATTACAATAAAGCTGATGAAAGCAGTTCCTTTCATCAAAACCATCCAAGCGGCTTATATACAGACTATAACTAAACACACAGGTTAATATTTTGAAGTTAATAAAGTTAAGAATATTTTAAGGAAATTTTTTAATTTGTTAATTTTTTTTTTTTTTTACAAACTTGCAGTTTTTTTTGACCCCACTTTTTTGTCACCCCCAAGGGCAGGTCACAATTGGTCATTAATCACACACCATGCAGTGATTTATTTAGACTTAGAAGGCCCTAAGCTATTTAAGATAAGGGGCCCAATATTAGTTCAGATATAATATTTAACTACTAAATATTTCTTGGGGGCATTAACCTATAGCTTATGTTGCATATAGATAAAAGCTGGTCCCATGTTTGTTATGCCATCAGGTGTGGACCCCTAAATGGTCCTGGGCCCCCTTCACGCTATGGATGCTAGGCCAGTGCTCTAGAGTACTCTAGATCTCTAGAGATTATTCTAGATCTCTATTAAATACTAGACTATACTATTTTATAATATTACTAAAAAATCTAGATATAGTCTCTACTCTATATCTAGATCTAGATTATTCTAGATCAAGCTAGATGATTAGACTCAAATTAGAGTCTAGATCTAGATGTAGTAAGTTAAGTAAGTAGATGATGAGGACATTATTATAGAAGCAGGTGAATTTAACATCATCTGCCCTATAGATCACTAGGTTTGAAAGGGGAACTTTACTTAATGAATATATTAAAAAAAAAACAATTTGTAATTTAAAAGTACTTATGGATAATAAAAATTCCTTTTGAAAGATTTAAACTTCAAAAGAGAAAAATTAATTTTGTTATTATTTTTTTAGTGCCCAATGATTTTTTAAATTTGATTACCGGTACTTTCAATAATAAAAACAAGACTATGGCTTGAATATTCATGGTCCATTGATGAATTTGAATGGGTGCCGCCTCTGGGTTTCTGTGGTAACAGTGTGGTAACACAAACTATATTTGTAATCTTATATGAATTAGACTTCTGTGTACTTCTCGATGACGACAGATATGACCTTGTAACACTTTGACTGAAAGTGGGATAAATATAAAAGATCTATTAAGTCAATCTGATTATAGACAAGACTTGTATCTCAAGCTTAGCATGGCATGGGTGTGGAAAATAGAGACATTTATAGATCTACTTATCTAAATAAGTCTTTGCAATTACTCTTTTAGAAAAGATGTCCTCATTTGAATGTTTGCCTTATTATGCTGAAGGAACAGTTGTTACAGGATTTGGACGTGGAAGTAAAGAACTAGGCATACCAACAGGTAGGATACAATTTTGACTATTCCAAAGATTGTAAATGTTATACACAATGTCATGACATTGCTTTCTTTTTTCTCAATAAAATCTTTTTGTATGAATCATTTACAACACATTCTCTCAGAAAAGATTTAAAAATATTTTCTTCTAGCCATATATTACCCGTGGTCCGCGGGTCTTAAAGGGAAACTCTGATGGTTTTGACAATTTTTGATATGTGTTTTGATTTATAGATAATGAATATATTATTCTTTTTTTTTTTTATTTGCAAAATAACTTAGTAATTGATGTTTTTGTGACATAATTTTTCTGCGCATCCAAAACGGTCAGATTTTCACTGAATTTCTGTGTGAGGTCTCAAGCGTGCACTCAAATCATATAGATCTACTAATCCGAGTACCGGTACTTCCGCGAATTTATTGTAAAACAAGCACCCGAGGTAGATCTAATAAAGGTAGGCGTTTTTTTTTTCTTTCAATTTTACTAGATCTAGAGTTAATTAAGTGGGTTAAGATATCATTTAGAACTAGACTTGCGTCAAATTATATGTCACATCACTTGACCATAGATTTACTTGATTAGCACTAGATCTAGAACTATCTATAATAGAGCTAATAGAACTGTCTGCTCATCATTGTGTTTTATGAAGCACACATCAGATATTTCTATCTTTGTAAACAATTTTAGTAGTCAAGGCAAAGATCTAAGCTTTAAATTAGTATTATTAACTATATTTATATAAAGATCTAGATGGATTACAGTTTTAATTTAGAATGTACGTAATATATTTTTTTTTTTCCAAGTTGAGCTTCTTGTTATCTAGACAGTTATAGTTGTATTATAACTAATATTGTCATATATTATTATATATCTTTACATCTAGATTTTATAGATAATAAAATATTTGAATCTATATCACTACCTATATCTATGATTTTAAAAAAATCTTTTTTTTCTAGTATTTGTCTAATTTTTGTGTTTCAACTTTCTATCTTGTTTTTTTTTTAAAATTTAAATTGAATCATTGTTAGCTAATACATGGCAGGAGTCTCTAACCTTGAGCCTTATATGTTTGAACTCCAGAAATCACAAAGTTTACAAAGTAAGGTCTCACAGTCTCCAGTTCTTGATAGAATGAATACTAGTAGACTAAGTGAGGTATCACTGAAAATGTCTTCCTATAACCTGCCATGTATAAGCAATCATCCAGGATTCAGGCCTGTTTGTTTGGACAAAGACAGTCTACAAACTGCACATCACAATTACAGAGAACTATTTGGAGACCATTTTAATGATAAACATGAGTAATTAAAATAAATATACATTCACAAAGCAATATTGATTAAAACATACTAATTTGAAATTCATAACTATATAATGGAATATATAAGTTTAGAGTCGATTCATTTAAAATAATGTTTCTCTACCTAAAAAAAAATATATTGAGAATAATACAATTTTGTACATTAATGATGTATAACTTTTATTTTAGACAATACAGATATACAGCATATAGACAGTTTGTTCGCTGGTGCTGGGGCTGTCAGGGAAGAAGCATTAGACTTCCTCTTCCATCCTGTGTAGTGAACAAGATCAGAAAAGAATTTCCAGAAGGCACAAAAACAGGTTTCAAGCCATCAGTACCGTATATAAGAATTGTTTATTGATACCTGATATTGAATGAGGTATCTTTGTGTTAGTTAAGTTAGCTAAGAACATTAAGTCTAATGCTTAAAATGATGCTTATTTGTTGGAGTAGTCTCCCTTGAATTTTATAGTTTGTTATGATTCCATGCAAAATGGAGGCAGCCAGGAATGCAACTTGTTAACCATTAAACTACCTTTCGTTTTAGTTGATCACTCAAAGTGTTTGTTGATTCTTTGACAATCTAGCTATTAACATAGTGGCAGCGAAGTAAAAGAACCCACAGTTAGGAAACAAAGAATAAGTATTACATAATAACTAAAGAAGAAAATAGAATAGAATCTTTTACGAAATCTAGAACGAAGATAACAAAAGATGGCAGAGAGTTTGTTTAAACCGCCAACTGACCTGAATATAACTGAGGGCAACATCTCAGAAAAGTTCAGAAAATGAAAACGGCTCATGGAGGTTTACATGGCGGCTTCTAAAGCCAACACAAAACCAAAAAGAACAGCAAGTGGCTATTATACTACACTGTGCTGGCCCAAGAGCTATTGAGATTCATGAGCATTTCATTTATGAGCAAGATGAAGAACCCAGCGACCCTAGGGCAGTACTTAAAAAACTAGAAGAGTACTGCAACCCCAGAAACAGCAAGGTGTTGAAGACCTTCAGATTCTGGAAATGCAATTTCAAGGACAAAGACAGAATGTTGAGAGACAAAATAGTGTTCTCAGTAAATAGACAAATTCAAGGGAGACTACTCCAACAAATAAGTATCATTTTAAGCATTAGACTTAATGTTCTTAGCTAACTTAACTAACAAACACCAGTATTAGCTTTTTACAACCCAAACAAGAGTTTGGAGATTCAAGTCGATAGCAGTCAGGATGGATTAGGTGCTGTCCTAATACAAGAAGGTCAGCCTACTGAATTTGCATCAAGGACTTTAACACCAACAGAGAAAAAGGGGTCGCAAATAGAAAAGGAGCTACTAGCTGTAGTATTCGTTTGGAAAGATTTGACCATTACACGTTTGGCAGATCAATTATCATCATCAATGATCACAAGCCTTTGGACAATATCCTGCGAAAACCTCTAAACCAAGCTCCAAGAAGGCTTCAGAATCTAATGATGCGATGCCACAGATATGATTTTACGTTCAAATGGGTCCCTGGAAATGAATTAATCCTCGCTGACACACTTTCAAGAGCATGCACTGAAAGTGAAAATGAGTCACCTGAAGAAGTGGAAGACAATTGTCATATATTTCAAATGTCTGGCATACCTGATTGTCTACTTGAGAGAATAAGAATGAAAGATCAGTTTCCAGAAACTGATGCAAACAATAAAAATTGGGTGGCCTAACGATTGAAAACATGTGGAAAATGACCTGAAAGAGTTAGTTCTACAGTCTTGCTGGTACTCTAAGCATCAGTGATGGAATAATAATGAAAGGAGAAAGGATACTCATGCCTAAAAGCATGCGTCAAGAAATGAAAACAAAGTTACAGGCCTCTCATCTGGGATACGACAGTATGATGAGAAGAGCAAGAAATGTCAGTTTCTTGCCAGGTATGGCTGGTGAGATCAAACAAATGGAACAGTCGTGTGCTGCTTGCCAGGAAAGAAAGCCCAGAAATCAGAAAGAGACACTCTGGCAACACAGTGAGGGGATTAGCCCATGGGAAAAAGTAGGTTCAGACATAATGGATTTTTGAGGGAACCGGTACCTAATCACTGTGGACTATTATTCCAACTTCATAGAAGTGGACCTCTTGACAAAAATGACCACATTGGAAGTAATAAAAAAACTGAAAGGACATTTTGCACGATTCGGAATACCATAACTCTTCGTGTCAGATTTCGGGACTCAATTTACAGCTCACGAATTCAAGAAATTCACTGAAAAATGGAACATAATTCATGTAAAATCAGATCCAGGTCATCATCAAGCAAATGGCAAAGCCGAATCTGCAGTTAAAATCATAAAAAATTTGATAAAAAAGGCTAACCAAAAAAGTGAGGATCAGTATGAAGCCTTTTCGGATATAAGAAACACTCCTAGATAAGAATCAGGAGTGAGCCAAGCCCTACTCCTGCTAAACCGGATACCCCGTACCCTAATACTAAGAAAAAGGACATTTATCTTGCCCCACCGGGTATACTTGAAAAAAAAGGAAACATAAACAAGCTGTCAAAAGGTGCTATGATGAAATAGCCCGTGATTTACCAACATTAACAGTTAACCAATCAGTATATTTCCAAAACCCAGGACGGAAAACGTGGCGTCCCGGAACAATTATTGGCCAAGAAACTCCAAGATCTTATAAGATTAGAAGTGAGGAGGGTGGAACGTATATACAAAACCGAGTAGACATCACACCACAGCAATCAACTAGGATGGAAAATAGAAACATTGAAAGGCAAGACATCTACGATGAAACGAAGATTGGTGAAGAGAGTTTAGGACAGTCGATCCCGTCCGAGCGCAACACACTGAAACCCCTGTCCTGTTGACCCCTCCTGTAAACGAAAACAACTTTCCATCAGATGTCCAACCTGACTCAACCACATACCCAATGGACAGGTATGGCTACTAATCACATACCAAATGGACAATCCAATCAACCCATCACATATGCACACGGAACCAACCAACAATAGAAGACCAGCATCAACAAGAGAAAGAAAGAAACCTGTTTGAAGGGTCCCTCTATTGAATGTCTTAATATTCTTTTTACATTAAATATTAAATATTTTGCCACTGTCATGTAATTTTCCTGCACAGAAAGCTTGATGTGAGGCGATATGAATTGATATTTGTCACTTGTGCACCATCTCGCCAATAAACAACTGATTTTTCATTAAAAGTTAACGATTATTTTTTTTTTAAATTTTATCATATACTTTACCAATTAGAATTTGGACATATTTATTAAGTACATTATCTCATACCATGATGTCGAATATCAAAATGCAGAGGCCCCTTAAAAGGTCAATACCCCCCCCCCCCCCCCCCCCCCCCAGGACATACTACGCCACTGTGTTGTTCTTTTTTGTTTGTTTGCTTGTATTTGTTCGAGAAATAAAATTTTCTCAGGTAGCTGGTTTGAATGGCTTGTTTGGATTTACATGTCTGTTTTACCATGTTATTTGTGTCAGAGTTTGTTGATGGTTTGGTTTTCTTTCATAATAAAGGATTGATTATCATCTGCGTGAGCATGAGAAATTGCATTAATTTGCAATATGTTCTCTCAATGTCTTGTAAATCTTGGAGAGTGATTTCCATATGTCGAACCTCATTGTCATGTGGAAGCCAATATTTATTTGTGGATCTTTTTTTGCTTTGATCTTTGATGTTTATATTTGTTTTTGTTATAGGCATCCTTAGTAGCTTCATAAGTTCATAGCTTCTTTTACATTTTTATAAGTTATTGAGCTCATGAGATGGCAGCAGGATACAGATGTCAATGGCTTTGTTTATGATAGCTCTGGGCCATTGCTATTCTGGTAGGCCAGATGATTTTCAAAGCTCCTCAAATCTAAGAGATACAAGTCAATCTATTCCTTCGATTCTTGAAAAGTTGTTTTCTTTGCCTTTATAATGCAGGGTTAATATGTTGACTTTTAAGTCTCCATTTATTATTCAAGAATCTTTTATTCTTTTCTTTTAGTTGTACCATTTTTTTTTTCTAACTCCGTTTCTTCCTTTGTTCTTTTTTGTTCAGTTTCCATTTTCTTAAGTAATGTCAACTTGTGTTTTGGAATAATACTTTTTTGCTTCAGTACCTTTTTGAATATAGCAAAGCACTGTTATCAATTAATTGATCTAATTCTAAGCATCACAAATCTAATTAACACAGACTAGTTGGTTGCATTTTTCTCCACTTAAAATTTGAGCAAGAATTTATTAAACTAAAAATAAAACTTCAAACAGCTTTTTTTTATGGAGCTTATCATTTAATCACTCCATTTGTATCTAATAAAAACTTGTACAAGTTATTTCTCCCACTCCCCATTCTTGGATTAAGTTGAAACCTTGCACAATTATTTATTGTCAATGACTACCCACAAATAAATAACAAATTAACCAATAGTAAATCAATTAGTCGTAATTAATTAATTTTGTTTTATATTGAAAATGTTCTAAATTGGTGACTGGCAACCAGTGACAATAATAACAATAATATAGAAAATTGGGTTGTTCTTTAAAAATTCTCATAATAAGATAACCCTAAAAACATTAAATTTTTGTTCTGGATTAACTCAGTGGCTAAATCTCAACTTTCCACCATGGAGGTTTGAGTTCGAATTCAGACTCAAGCAACTTTCTTTTTTAACAAACCTTATATCTGTTTAGCAGGATTTTTTTTCCCATGTCACATTCTCCATCAAGTACCTAACTAGGGAACTAGTTAATCAAAAAATTAATAAATTAGTTAATTTGTTAGTGAAAATTAATTATTTTGTTTGATACTTAACAAGGGAAATAAATGCTCATTATGTGGCTGCACATGTGGAGCTATTTCTCTTATTAGATTTTTCTCACACTTCCCATTCTTGGAACAACTTGAAATTTTGCTAAATTACTCAGAGTTGATAACAATACATGAATCAATAGAAAAAATTAGTTAATCAATTAGTAGTTATTAATTAATTTTGTTTTATATAGAAGCAATATAGTAGCAATGAGATATGGGAGTGATTTTGTGGTTCTTCCACCTAGATAAGCTTTGTTGTTGCTTTAAAGATTTAAAAATATTTTGCTTGCTTTTTTTGAAAATAAAAGACTAGATTTATTTAAAATTAATTAATTACATGATTGATTCAGCAAAATTAAGACAATCACACTCAATATTTTTTTTTTATCAGTATTTTTTTTTTACCAAGCTTATAACAACCCACCCTGTTTGTCTGTTCAAACTCTTTACATTATATTTCTCCTATTTCTCCAACTAATAAAAAAAAATTAAACAATAATTTAATAAATTAATCATAATTTATTAATATGGAATAAAATGGGTTTTTGTTGTGTAGAATGGGTGTCAGAGCTGCCATTAAAACTCATAGTAATTTATTTTTTAAAAGTAAAAAATGCTACCTCCATTGGTTTGAAGTAAAAGCATATAATAGTATTCTTTTATTTATTAATTTTTACCTCACTCTTTTGTTGATGTAATTTTACTCAATATAAGAGAGGTTAAAAAAAAGTATTTTTATATTTACCTTATATTTTAAAATCTATTGACTTTCTAAAGAGTTTTAACACACATTAACTTAATATTTTAACACAACTTTATTTCTTTACATTACAGCTAATTTTGCAGAAGATGTTGTCAAAAAATTGCCCGAAAATTTTAATTGTGGGGTTTATTTTGGATGGGCAAAAATTAAAAGTAATGACAATGTTTTCAAAATGACCATGAGTATTGGTTGGAATCATTACTACCATAATCAAGTGAAAACCATGGTAAGTTTGAGAAAAAAACATTTTTTTGCCACTAGACATAAAACAGAGATTTTTTGTGATATCACACAAATTCAGAGGTGACCACTGACATGTCCATGATGGAGGTAGACACACAAGTTTCACCATTTTCAACAGGATTATCAAACATTTTTAACTACAAGCTACCAACAACTACAATTCTACTTTCCTTCATGTAAAGCATGAAACATATTTTCCTGTGATCATCTACATCCAATGAAAGAGGGTTGATAAAAATCAGTTGCTTCAAATATTTCACTGTATTAAGAATTAAGATTACACAGCAGAGAAACCTAATTTATGGCTTTATTAAGCTAGAACGACATATGGAATAGATTTTCAGCCAAAAACTCGTGAACACATTTTACTATGTTTCACAAACATAATTAGTTTCAATTATTTCGCCACATTAAGCATATTTTAAAAGTATGCTAGGTATAATGCTAAGTTTTATATTATTATTTTACATTATGACTGTATCTTCTTGAAGTGTCAAATATGTCACAAGATGTTCCTGTTATGCCAGGGATTCTTATATAGATATTGATATTACATCTAAATATCTTTAGATATTCAAATAATAAAAATCCTTTACTTCAAAATACAAAACTTTAATTCAAAAACTAGGCATCACTCATGCTATACAAAATGTACAAATGAAACTGTATCAATTGAATATCTTCTTTAGAGCTCATTATTAAATAAATTCAAACAAATATATTAATTCTACAACTGAAAATATATGCGACTTGTCTCTTTAAATTCCATCTGACAATTGACGCTTAAAACCTGCTAAAACCAATCCCACAATTCTCAGCCAAAACCACGCTCAAATCACGTGATCAGATGATGTTTGAGCTCTTCCATCCTCGAATAATCTAGAAAAAAGCTAATTACTAAGGTTACTTCCCAGAAAAGTTAAATTTAGATACAGCTAGACTGCTACGTGACATCTATTAATTTTATATTATTATTTTTCTTATAAATTTCAAAGCTTTTATCAACTCACCCTGTTTATCTTGTACACATTTTTAACACATTAGTGAATCTAGTCATCTAGTCAATGACTTTAACTCTGCTTAGTTGGGCAACTATACTCTAATAGCATTAGGGAAGAAGAAGTATTTGCTCCAATTTTAGCATATGGAACAAGAAATGTGCCTTTATCTTTGTGTTTTTCTGAGTGTTTAATTAGGTTTTGTTTTTGTATTTGAAGATTATGGTTCAGTGTTTATGTATAATTGCTACTTTACTTTCGAGTCTTCTGTCCTGAAGGGTTTCTAAATTTAATTATTTTACTAAAGTTATTGCTCTTATCAAATGTGAATATTCATTTCATATTTCATGTCTGTTCTAGTTTCTGAATGTTTTCTTGAGTTTAGGGGTCCCAAATAGAGGATGTATATTCTAATATTTGCCTAGCCAAGGTTAAATAACATTTTAGCATATGGAACAAGAAATGTGCCTTTATCTTTGTGTTTTTCTGAGTGTTTAATTAGGTTTTGTTTTTTGTATTTGAAGATTATGGTTCAGTGTTTATGTATAATTGCTACTTTACTTTTGAGTCTTCTGTCCTGAAGGGTCTCTAAATGTAATTATTTTACTAAAGTTATTGCTTTTATCAAATGTGAATATTCATTTCATATTTCATGTCTGTTCTAGTTTCTGAATGTTTTCTTGAGTTTAGGAGTCCCAAATAGAGGATGTATATTCTAATATTTGCCTAGCCAAGGTTAAATAACATTTTAGTTTTATGTTCTTATTTGATTTGTATAAATTTCTTATATAAATTTCATTTAATAAACCCAAATGCTTTGTTTGATTTTTCAATAATTTCATCATTATATAGTTTGTCCATCGCAGTTCGATGATGACCACTTTGTCATCAGGGGGCTGAGGGCTTTGCACTGGGGTTTTATGCCTCCTCATGTGGCTGGTGAGACCTATGTGAGCTCAGAATGTTCGGCCGCACACTGGGCAGGTTATTCCAGCTTGAACTAGTGTCGTTTGCCTTGCTTTTCTTCTCTGGCGTTTTTCTTCTGCCAGCGTTGTTCTTTTTTCCTCAGCAACCTGTGCGCCAGTTTTCACAGTGCGACGCCATGATGCTCTGTCATGTGCCTCTTTCTCTCAGGTGCCTGCCCGGGTTTATGCTGAAGGCCTTCAGAGAAGCTTTGAGGGTGTCCCTGAAGCGCTTTCTTTGACCAACTTGCGAGCGCTTTCCTTCGCTTACTTGGCCATACAAGAGTCATTTAGGGATGCGGTGGTGTTCCATTCTGCAGACGTGACCTGCCCATCGCAGCTGGGACTGCATCAGGATTGTGTGGATGCTTTGCAGATACGCTCTTCGAAGGACTTCAGTATCTGGTATTTTGTCTTGCCATTTGACATTTAGTACTTTTTCTCAGACATGTCATGTGGAAGTGGTTCAGTTTCTTTGCATGTTTACTGTACACTGTCCATGTTTCTGAGGTATAGAGCAATGTAGGGAGGATGACGGCTCTATAGACCCCTAGCTTTGTGTTTGTCGTGATACCACATCTGTTCCAGACATTTTTAGACAGTCTGCTATAGGATGCATTGGCCTTGGCGATACGCAGGTCGATTTCACTATCGATTTTTCCGTTTCTGGAGAGTGTGCTGCTAAGATATGTGAATTAGTCCACTGCATTTATATCCTGTCCATTTATAGTGTTGCTTGAATCCGAGTAGGCTTTCCCAGGAGCAGGTAAATATAAGACTTCAGTCTTGTTAGTATTAATGGTAAGGCCAAAGTCTGAGCATGCTCTTGAGAAGTCACAGACGATGCTCTGCAGATTATTTTCAGAGCAGGCATTTAGGGCACAGTTGTCAGCAAATAGCAAGTCTCTGATTACTGCTGCATTTGTTTTTGATTTTGCTTTAAGCCGCCTCGGGTTGAATAGGCCACCATCAAATCTGTATGATATATTTATCCCGTGTTTTCTCTAATTGTGAATGCATCTGTCAGCATAGCGAAGAACATGATACTGAACAGTGTAGGTGCCTTGTTTTACCCCGTTTGATGCTTCGAAGGGCTCTGATGGTTCTCCACTTTCTTGGACATGAGCCTTCATGCCATCATGAAATCGTCTCACCATGGTTATGAATTTTTGTGGACAGCCATACTTTGACATAATCTTCCAGAGTCCTTCTCTGCTAACAGTGTCGAATGCCTTTGTTAGGTCGACATATATTGAGAACAGGTCAGCATTTTGTTCTTGGCATTTTTCCTGGAGCTGCCTTGCTGCAAAGATCATGTCAATGGTTCTACGCTCTTTTCTGAAGCCGCACTGGCTTTCTGTTGGTAGACCATGTTCTGTGTGTTGCATGAGCTGATTTAGTAGGATGCGTGCAAGGATTTTCCCAGCAATAGAGAGAAGAGATATTCCTCTGTGGTTGTTGCAGATCTGGCGGTTTCCTTGTCGCTTGTATAAATGAACAATTGTGACATCTTTAAAGTCTTGTGGTATTGACTCTTTTTGCCACATAATTAAGAAGAGCTTATGAAGTCTTTCAATCAGGGCTAATCCACCTTTTTTGTAGACCTCTGTGGGAATGGAGTCAGCTCCTGGGGCTTTTCCGCTTGCGAGCTGTTGAATGGCAAGATCGGTTTCCTTTAGAGTAGGGGGGTCATCCATTTTTTCATTTATTGGTACTTGCTGTAACCTGTCTATGGCCGCTTCATTTATGATGGAAGGTGTATTGAGAACCTTTTCGAAGTGCTCTGCCAAGCGTTTTAGGATTTCTTCCTTATCAGTCAATAGGATTGGGGAGGGGATGAGCCTGACTTTGTGGGTCCATAGATTTCGTTTATGGCATGGTAGAAGTTCTTCATGTCGTGCTTGTCAGCAAATTCCTGTATTGTTTCCACTTTCTTGCTAAGCCAGGTATCTTGCATTTGGCATAACTGTTTTTACACATTTTTGCAGATGTTAGTGAATGCATCTTTAGTGGACTGGGAGTTTGGGTTGTTCAGATACAATTTATGGAGCTTGTGCTTTTCGTCTAATAGTTTTCTGATCTCAGTACTGTTTTTATCATAGAAACCATCAATAGTAATCATATCATCATTATAGAAACCATCAATAGCAATCATATCAAACCATGTTTCAGTAAATGCCAATAGACATCTTTCCCTAAAATGTTGTCGTAGCGTACATGGGCACATATCTCATCCACTTTGTTTCTAATTGAGCAGACGTTAGCTAGAATAATTGTAGGAAGTGGTGGGCGCAAATGCGTATTTTCAGATGATAAATCATACTCGCGTATTTTCGTGCCCATTTGCATACAAAATACTACGCAAGATACGTACTTGTAGGCAACTCTAGTCTTCAAACTGATTGGAAATAAATTTAGTTCTAATTCATTTGACTTTTATAGATCTAGAGGCCTATTGGGTTAAAAATGTATACTAATACGATATCAAGCACTACAATTTTGTCTGTATTAATAACCTAAGGGAGCCTATCCGAGCCAACATCAAGTTCATGTTTTTCTTTTACCTCCCCTCAAGTTATGTTACGTGATGACTTTTTGTGCCCACGTTCTCATCTGAGATAACAGCTAGATGGGTGGGGGGGGGGGGACAAGAAGGCTGGACCTCGAAAGTGGGCATGATCTTCTCGAACTAGAGCATTTACCATTTTATTACCCATCACACTGTAGTGTGAGGGGTCCACTGAATACAAACCACAACTCCAATAAATCTGCAAATGTTATCTGTGACTCTGAGTGCCTCTTCTACCAAAGGTGACTTTCACACCAAGCCTCTCATAGTTAGATTTGTTACCTGTACTGTTTTTTTTTTTACCAGCACTATTGAGAACTTGTCCTAGCATATGGAATAACAAATATACTATTCTCTTTATTTCTCAATGAGCATTTTATTTGGTATTTGTAAACTATGATCAAGTTTTTCATGAATTTGCTACATCACTAATGTGAATTTTTTTTAAAGTTGAGTGCTCCTAAACAGCTCAATATTCTAATTTTTCTAATTTCTAAGAAATTGACAAATTGGCTTTTTTGGGGGAACATGGCTACCTTTAAATATCAATTATATTGGCCTATATATAATGTAGCTTTGTGAAAACTTTTAGTCTTTAGAAGAAATAAGCTGTTTTAAATTAATTTTATGTTGCTTGATCAATGCTTATATTTTTTTAATGATGGCGATTTATAAATAGTTTATTATAAAGCTATTTTTGAATTAATGTTATGTTGTTTAATCAATGCTTATATTTTATTATTAAATTATAGACTTAAGCTATTTTAAATTAATGTTTTTTTGTTGTAACAATATTTCAAAATAATGGAAAAGCAGAAGTATAATCAGAAAGTATATAGAAGACTATTTGTTAAGGCGGAGAGTTGGGAGGTGGTGGAGAAAAGTGTTACTTGAATTTACGGGCCAGTCCTAGTCCTAGTTATAAAAAGGAGGTTCCATGACAAAATAAACAATGTATAGCATTGGACCAAAACAACATGCATAGCCAAATTATAGGCTTTCCCAGTGATCATCCGGTGTAATTATTTAAAAAAATTTTTTTTTTTACTATACCTCTATTCAAGTTACTTCATGGAGGGTAAGCGGATGCTGATTTCAAGAATGGCTCTAACGATTTTCCTAGAAATTTAACAGTTGATGTATATTGCTGAGAATACAATTACTAGCTGGTTGCAATTAGCTACACAGGGAAAATTCTAGCTTGAACATTGTAATTTTTCGAAGTAAAAATAAATAAATTTAAATATGGCTACATACTAAATCTAGGTCTAGATCCTACATCAGTTTTGAAAGAACTATCGTGTTCTTGAAAGGATTATCGCGTTTGGGAATTTCGAATGTGGGGTTTTATTGATTCATGAATTTAAAAAATTAATGTTCAGGAAAATTGTGCGCATTGCCTTCCAAGTCAAGATCTAAATGCTTATCATTGGAATATTAATAGGTGTACTAAATCTATACAGTTGCTTAACCAGAGAATCTCAGGGAAAAGTGGGAAGGGGTGGGTAAAAAAATGTTTTTAAAATCTAACATCCATTAATTTTTAAGAAAAAAAAACAACAATCGATGAATAGGTTGCATAAAGAAGGTATTGTCTTTTTCAAAAAGTATTTTTAATGTTTTTCTTGTTTTAAATTGAATTATTAAAGTACGGGTATCTGATAAAGAATAAGGTCAAAAATAATATTTGCCAAATTTTTCAAATAGAGAAGCATCAGTATTGGCTACAACTGACAGACCAAAAAAAAGGAAAGAAAAAAGTGTAAGGGTCATGGGCTAAATTGTAGAAAGGGTTTCCTTAAAGGGATATACCACATATTCCAACGTAATGACATAAGTCTTTTTTTTTATAAATTCTTAACAAACGGACTACTTATTTACTTGTGAAAATGAAAGGGTTCACTTTCAGAAGACCAAATACAACCATTATCCTTTTTTAGGACACATTTCAAGTATTGTTGAAATAGCATTTTGGAGAGACTGATAGATATTTTGTTATAGTTTTAGTTGTTATTGCTGCTCATTTTTGTTTTAAATATTACTAAAACCTTTTTTTATATATTTTTTTTATAGGAAACGCATATACTTCATACGTTTGACGAAGATTTTTATGGTGACCACCTGAAAATTATTGTTCTTGGCTACATAAGAGCAATGTTAAACTTTAATTCACTAGGTATTTATTCAATATCTTATATATGTTTTAAATTGTTGCATTCATTTTAAGTTTAATACATAATCTCTCATCTAGCCTAAAAAATGTATATCATTCAGATACGTTTCTGATGACTAATTTAGTTTACTTATAAAGTGAAAAAAAAAGCAAAAAACAACCAACTAATCCACTTTTGTTGGAAATTAGAAGACCATAAAATCATATGAAGGGATTTAATATTGTTCATCTGAAATTTAGTCATAAATCAAGACAAAACAAATTAATAGTAAAGAAACAAGTTTTTTAGAATAGGTTTAGTCAGTTCTATTCACACATTACACACACACTCTCAACTAATTATAAGCTTATTACTATTATCAACAAAATTTGTTAAGGAAATATGACGATCTTTGTCTACTTCTTTATCTAAATTATTTTTACAATACCTCTATTTAAGTCAGAACTTCGTGGAACCTGGACACGTATCTCAAAAACTGCTCTAGTTAAAGAGTTTAATAAATTAAGTTTCAGGAAAATGTTGCGCATTGTTTTCTAAGTCTATATCTAAGGCCTAGCATTGGAATATTATAAAGTGTTTAGATCTATACATTTGTTTAACCAGGATTCTTCATCGTGAGGAATGGGAATGGGTAAAAATCGTAAAAAATGTTTTATTGTTTTTTAATCTAACATTATTTTATAATTATAAAAGAGAAAAACATTTGTTCTATAAGTTTTAGTACCAGGTGACTGAGCCTTGCTTGGTTGAATAATTTGATAAGGAAATATATTTATCTAAACTCATTCTAAAAACATTTTTGTTAAGAGTCCTACCCACAAAAAATCCAAGGCTGTCCAATAGCAAAAAACCCAGAAGTTTTCAGGACCAAAAGAAATACAGCCCAAGATGGCGAAATGCAAGTCTAAGCAAGAGTGGACAAATGAGTAAAAAAAAGTTCCCCTTTCAGACCTTGCGATCTATAGGGCAGATGATGTAAAGGTCATCTGTTTCTGTGGCCCACAGTTAATGAGGCTGTCATGTTGCCAGCACACAATGACCAACCGCCTTTACTTTTCCCTATCCAAAGTCAGGTACCCATTGGAGCAGGGTGGACTCAGGAGTGCCTTAAAAGTCCCTATATTCAAAATCCCAGTCTTCACTGCAATTTGAACCCACTTCAGAAGCCAAAGGCTTAACCACAAGGGGACTAAATCCATATAAATTTACACATCTCTCATTAAGTAGTATTTATTCCCCTCATTTCGAAATCAAACAAAATAATTAATCACCAACAATTAATTAGCTAATAGTTCAATGAATAATTGTAAAAGGTTTAGTTAAATTGATCCAAGAATGGGAAAACATGAAGAAACCTTTTACAAGACAGTGAGTTGATGTAAGCTTTGTAAAAAAAAATAGAGAAAAAAATAAAATTATACTAAACATTACTCATAACTACTAAAGTCAAATCATCCCAATAGTAATATATAAGCCCCAGCTCTAACAAACTAGATCTAACAGCTAGATTCTATTCAATGGAAGCATAAATAAAAGACAAGAGCAGCAGTACAAACTACTGCATAATCAGGAATTATAGCAAGCAGTCTTAACAGAACTATAATAAAACTACTATCAACAAAACTAAGATTGTGTCTCCCCACAGAGCACTGACCACTCGTCAAAGACAAATGTACCCCAGCCTAGTTATACTTGTTAGCGTGAACATATCAGAGAACATGACGTCACGGCTCATTTCGATGTCCACACCCGAGTTCCCTACATCTCTAATTTGTGTTTAGCCATACACTAAAATAAAATCAAACAAAATACTGGTAATACAAAAAAAAAGGACTACATAAAATTATAAATCGGAATAAATAAAAAGCAAATCCTAAAATTTAAATCGTACAAAAAAATAAAATGAAAGTTTTGTATATTTGAAAATACAAAGCCGGTGCAGAAGTGTCCAGGCCTTTCGACCATCCTTGTTTAGATCTAGTTGTTTGCATGTTGTGGTCGACTTTTTCTTTTTTTCTGTTTTAATTTTGTATCTTATAAGTCCTGTCAATTTGTTGTACGTTGTCTTGTTCTCTCTAGTAGTTTTTTTTTCTATAGTTTTCCTGGCCATGTTTCTTTCTTTTACTAATTTATCTAATTCAGGTGTCCAAAAAGGTTTGTATTTCTTAACTTGGCCTCGAGGGATGTGTTTTTTTGCTGCTTGTAAGATGTTGGAGACTATAGTTGTGTAGGTTGAATTGAGGTCTGTCTCCATTATAATAATATAATTATAATTATAATTAATTTATTATAATTAATAATTATAATAATAATAATAATTTTTTAAGCAAACTAAGGTGGTGAACTTTGTCAAAAGCCTTGGAAAAATCTAGTAAGATAGCATCTATTTGCTATTGAGTAGCCGAAGAAAAGTCATAAAGTGTACGAAAGACTAATATTTTGTTGTCGGTAGAGTAGCCGGTGTGTACTGCTAGTAAACATATCAAATAGTAATGAGGAGCGAGTTTATTATTATTAAAATTATACAAATGGATAAAATTACTTTTAGCGAAGTTATTTTAATTGTATACAATTTTCATCCTTCTGCGGAGCCTATTAGGTTATTTGAGAACCACTGGAATAGAGGAAAGAATCCTTGAAAAATTAACGTCACGATATGACATAAAACGTCCCAAAATTAAATCAAAATAGTGTGTATGAAAATGGTTTGTTTATTGTTAAAGCAACCAAATGTGTATATTATATTAAAACCACAGATTAACAGAGTCTCTTTATTTCCAGATGACTTAATTGCTGCCATAAAGAATGACATAGCGGAGTCAGACAAAAAACTGGAACAACCAGAATTTAAAAAGTTCAAGGACGATTTATTTTTTAAAGAACCTACAGTACAACCTGATGAATTTGAATGCACACAAGGATTGGTTGGTCCTGCAACTATTTCAGAAGACAATTTATGCTCCGAATATCCTTTATGTATTGATACCAGTAAAATTTCTTTATGTAGAAGTCATTGTGTGGATTTGGAAAAATCAAGCTCTAACAGGCTCATTAACGGTAGTCTTGAAAGCCATGGAAATAAAACACTTTGCATATCAAACTTGAAAATAAAAAATTCGTTTTTAAGTGAAAATAAATCAAGCAGTGAAGTAGTAAATGAACCAAATTGTCAGATAAGCTGTGATACTGATTATATGAGTATATGAGTTTGATCACTATTTAAAACAAAGATTTTGTAATAGAAATAATATTAAAAACACTGGGATTTGCATTCTTTGTACGACTGTATTTATTGAAATGTCTTCAAACGTGACTCAAACAACAACACTTTAATAGTGAATACAATTTAGCATATTCATATTATTTCCTCTCCTAAGTTTAAAATGTCATAGAACAAAAAAAAATAAAAAATTTTACAACTTTACTATTTTCGGTTTAGGAAGTACTATGACATACTAAACAAGAATTCTGTTGTTGTTTTTTTATTACATAAATTGATTGAAATATCCTAATTACTGATAATCCTTTAAGATGTTTATAATAATTAGCATAATAGAATTAAACCCAACATTTTTTGTTATAAAATTGTTATTCATTACAGCTATATTAGATTATATTTATTAAAAAAGGAAAGAAAATAATTATTTCTTAGAATTTACTTTACATGCATTGACAGTTAAAGAATTTTGCTTTTTAATACCATATGTAAATTGCACTTTTCTTTACTTATGATATGTTGTACTAATTTTTATTTTTGTTTCCATTATATTTCTTTTATTGATATATTGCCCTGCAGGTGTGATTTATTTATTTTTATTTAAGCAGTTGATAATATGATCGATCATATTTCATAAATATTTCAGTGCACTTTACAGTGACATATTGAAAGAAACATTTTATAAAAAGTAAAATAATAGTTTATTTCCATCTATTTTAAAAATATGTTTTTGATAGTTTTTCTTTTAATAAATGAGAAAATCCTTTTAATTAGGAAATAGTTCTACATACCCAAATATCATTGGAGTAACTTGATCTGTTAAAACCTGGGTATTACATACTATGTAAGTTGTCACATCTCTGAGTTGCATATCTGTATAAATAAAGGAAATTAGTTCTTAATGTTATAATGTGTTTGAGTTCAATGGTTTAAAAGAAAAATGAAAAATATATCATTTGGATCATGCATTGATTTTCTTGATGATACCAAATCTCTATATGACTGGAAAATTTCATCTCAATTTACTTTTAATATATTAAAACATTTTCAAAAAGATCACAGTGGAATCCGCTAAATTCAAAGTGGCTATTAACATATTGTTATAAACCTGGTGGTGGCACAGATGGGGGTAGTTGTGTGTGTGTGTAGTCATGATTTGTTAGGTACAGTAAATAATTGTGGAAAGTTTCAACTTGATCCGATAATGGATGTATGAGAAATAACATGTACAATTATCTAAGGGGACAAAAACCCACATATTTATCCATATCAAATAGTACTGAAGGATTAATTTCCCTAGTTGGTATCAAACAAAATAATTAATTATCAGTTATTTTTTTAATTTATGCTTTGTTAGGTACAATAAATAATTTTATAAAGTCTCAACTTGATCCGAGAATGGGTGTTGGAGAAATAACGTGTTCAAATTTTTTACCAGACATCACAGAAGAAAGACAGATAAAACGAGTTATTATAAGCTCAGTAAGAGAAAAAAAAAAGAAAAATGCGTTTTGCGCACCTCGCCAAAATAGGGGGGGGGGGGGGAATTAGGCTGATTCCAATGTGTCATAGTTTTTTTTTTTGTTTTTTTTTTACATGTTTCTGATGTTCTTTCAGAATTGCTACCTTCACCTATCCCATAGTTTGTTGGACCGTTTGGATAAAAACATTTTCTACATTTCTTCTCTGAAAAGGAGGTTGACATCAAAACGTACTGGCTCAGTGGATAACGGTGTCATCAGGAGGGTATGGAAATCGGCGGAGGGTACATCTACAGATAATGTTATCAATGGTGAGAGTGGCTATTTGTTAAGATATTTGCCCGAACTCATTGTTGCAATATTTTTATAATGAAGAAAATGAGCGATCAGGTAAAGGCTACAAATCTTAAGAGTTGCTTTGTGACATTGTAAATGGTGATTAGAACAAAATACAGTCTAGAAAAAACGCAGCTCGTATCATGTCGTTTTACATTGCATCTTCGCGTAAAACTATTGGCCTATTATTATTATTATTGGCTTGGAAGAAAGTCTTTTCAGTGTAAGTTCTCAATTGGTTACATTGCTGGCTTTCTGTATAGTACCCATGTCTCAGATCCATATAGAGGGGTGTAGAGAACAACAGCTTGGTAGACACCGATTTTGTAGGCAGGCGTAGCGATAAATTTCTCCACACTATTGAAGGTATGCGTTATTTGCTTCCCAAAAATGTGAACTTAACCCATTAACTGCCAATTTTTTTTCTGAGAATTTTTTACTTTATTTCGGTCTCCCTACATCCCATTAGTAAGAAAAACACCTATTTTGAATTTCAGCATAAATATTGTTCTCAAAATTTGCAATTTTAGCCCGATCCCCAAATGGGGTTCATGGCAAATACCGTCTATACTTGATGCCAACTTTTAAAGCATTCCAGATGTAATCCCACATTGCATCTATGGCATTCTTTCCTTGCATTTTTCTTACACACTGCGCATTTCCTCTGTTTCCCCATTTCAGTGCGGTCGATGCAGTGATGTCCAGATGTTCTGACATCTACAGGAACACGCTTCATTGAAGACTTAGCGAAAGATTTCCTTCCAGCTTTTTTCGGATCGGATATTGATGAAGACAGAGCAAGATAAGCTCTGCAAATCATTCTTCTAAAATCCAACATGGGAATTTGACCATTTGCGAAACAATATAGAGCGTGGGCGTTCATCACTGATATGTCAATGGCATTTGTAAGCAAAGGAAAGTACCATTTTTTCCCTCTTATCCTGATTCTATATTTTTGGACGTTCCAGTCCATCATGTCTACTCCTCCCATATGCGTGTTATATTCTGTGATCAGTCTTGGTTGGGGGACAAGAACATCCCTCTTCTCAGTTCTACTCCATCGTTTTACCTGTGAGACAGGTTCGATGGGTTCATGATTCGACAGCACGGTAAAGGGGTGTCCATGGAAAAAATATTGAAAAAAAAAGAACAATTTTAAAATGGGAGTGATATGTTTTCAACACTCGTGAACAGCAAGGTGGCCAGGACATTGAAAAGTACATCTCAAATTCGAGAAGACTGGCAAAAAACTTGTAGGTTTGAACACATTGAAGATAGCTTAATTAGAGACAGAGTAGTTCTCGGAGTTCGGTATGAATGAAACAATTACAGGATAGTTATGTAACATCGGAAAATTGTTATATTATCACAGTACACTAACAATACTGATGTTTAAAAGTTACACTCCATTTTTATTAACGTGAAAACAAGGAGAGAACAACCAGCAGAGACTAATGCACACTGCTGACACACTTAAGAGTAAGCCGTGAGCACGTGAACATACTGAACTTTAGAACAAAGGAGACTACAAGAAAACAAACACATACACAACTTACATAAACATAAATACACATTAATGTAACATCATCCGGTGTTTGAGGTTAGTCATATACATAGTCACTAGTTCTTGTGGATTTGACCACTCGGCCTGACCTAGTTGTCGACCTATGAGACCCGTCTTCTATATGGCTCTCAGGTCTTTGAGCAGTACTTTCATCTGTGCTGGGTGCATCCACAAGTGCGGGGTTGTCGGGCTCTGTCGTACCTGTTGGTGTAGGCGCATTCGTTTCAGCAGGGATTCTTCGTAAGTGAAGTCTATTTCGGCGATAAACTCCTCAGCCTGATTCAACTTCATACGACCGTTGTTGTAACTGAAGAGTTACTCCCTTTTACCAGCGCTCATGGCCACGCGACCTTGATTTTAGTCTCACCTCTTCACCCTTAGCAAGTGGAGGTAAATCCTTAGCGTGGGAGTTGATCTTCTCTAGTTTTCTTTCAGCGCTTTTCTATGTTTCTGAGGATCCAGAACTTGAGGTTTCAACAGGCTTAAGCTATAGGCAGCAAGGTTCTGATTCTCCTATTGAAGAATGCCTGTGATGGGCTAGTACCAGTTTTATTCGGGGTGCTTCTATGCTTAAATAAAGCCATGAACTGATCTTTATTTTTAAGAAATAATGTCTTAATAGTCTTCACGGCTAATTCAGCTTTCAATTTGATCTGGGATAGTGGGGACTGCTCGTCAAATGGTTGAAACTCCAATCATTGGCGAATTTTGCGAAGCTGTCCGAAGATAGCTGAGGTCCATTGTCAGAGACCACAGTGGATGGGATGCCATATCTAGCGAAATGGGCTTTAAGTTTTCTTATGACAGTTTCTGAACTAGTGTTCTCTTGACGATCAACTTCGCAGAAGTTACTGTAGTAGTCCACACACACAAGAAAGTCTTTGCCGTCAAGTGTGAACAGATCAACACCAATCTTTTCCCATGGGTGTGTGAGAACTTCATGATTCATTAAAGTATCTTTCTGTTGATTGGGTTGAAAAGCTTGACATATTTCACAAGTTGAAATATAATGCTTTATGTCACCAGAATAAACTCTCACGATCTCTTTTCAGACATCCTACAATGCCTGAGTGTGTAGAATGAACTTCTTTTTTCATTTCTAATCGTAGTGACTTGGGCACTACTATTCTTTCACCTTTGAATATAAGCCCCTCTTGAACTGACATTTCGTCTCTGAAATTATAATAAGGCGTTAGCTGATATGGTAGAAGATGCTTGCCTTCTGGCCAGCTTTGATTAACTGTGATTAGAAGTTTTTGAAGTGTCCTATTTTTCTCGGTTTCTTCCTTTAGTCTTTGTAGTCTTTCTTTCCCAAATTGCTAGGAAACTGGCCATATTTATGAGCTCAAACTCCCCTTGACTGTTTGCTGATGACTTGATATGAGCTCTTGAAAGTGCATCGGCCAGATACATTTCTTTTCCCTTTTTATAAATTACAGTTATGTCATAGTTTTGTATGCGCAACATCATTCCCTGCTGTGACAGGTTAGCGAAAGTGACGTGTATTTTGCTTGTTTAATGTCTAGGTGATGATTATTTTTGAAGCTATCACACACTGACTTATCAGCATATAAATCGGGAGCAGGCACGCAACGAAACAAGCAATGAAAGAGAGATACAAAAGTTAAAATTGAAGAATATTTATTTACATAAATATTTACATAGAAGAATAAAAGGGGGGGAGGGTTTGGATCTATCTCTAATCAATACTATATTTAATCATCACTCTTGCACTTAATAAGAGAGTATGTCACTTTTGTCTTCTGAACATAGCTGATTGTCCTGCTTGAGGGTCTGCAGCTGGAGGTGGCGCTCTAGCGGATAGAGGGACGCCGGCGATACAGTTCTTGTGGAGTCTCAATCCAAAGTTCTGATATCTGTAGTGGGCACAGTAGGGCGAGTGGCCGGCTACCGTGGGCGCACGTGTACTGCGGGCAGAGCTGATCTGCCGTGGGCAGCGTAGTTAGCAGGATAAGTCCAGTGAGTTGCGTAGATTTAGCGAAGCTATGACGTCTCGCACAGACGCGTGGTCAATAGTTACGTCGTGCCTAATGGGTTGACAAGTGGGCTGTCAAATAGGCAGGCAAGTAGAGCCTATAGCACCAAGTAAAAGAGTTGATTAGATCCACGTAGGCAGTATAAGATATTCAATAGCAAATAGGCAAGTGATCCAATAAATAGAAAGTAGTGCAGTACTGAATAGCACTAAGTACATACGTACCTGAGTGAGGTACCAGGTATTCCTCTAAGAGTAAGAATAAATGAAATAGTCCAGACTCGATTGCTCAGCTAGAATGAGAAATGAGAGAGTGTCTGTCCCGCCTTATACTACCTTATATAGGTCTGGAAGAGGTGGGCGGAAACAGGAAATGCGATAAGCCAAAAATTATTTCTCGCGTGGGTGAACTTGACTCGAGATGGAAGTCGCACCTTGGAAAGGTCAATAGGCGTGTTGATCCGAGTGATCTCTTTGATCAAACAGAGACGTGGGAGAGGGGGGGGGGAGAAAGATTGACTTGCATTCCAGCCAAGGTGGTGTCAACTGCGACCGTCAGACATCCGGCGGGTAAGACCAAAGAGACTGTGTGTTTATCTTTCCCCGATCAAGGGGAGATAAGTGAAAGGACGCGGCCTAGCTGTCTCCAAGGTGGTGGAGTAAGTCTAGCCTGACGAGGAAAAGGTGGGGCGGGTGAAGAAAATGGGGATTAAACGGGGAAGTAATTAAAATAAAATAAATAAATAATAATTATTTATTCTGATAAAATTGAGTGACTCTGACAGCAAGCTTTTGATTTGTCACACCTGCAATCTTCGAGGAGCAGCTGAGAGAGGTTTAGCCATTATTGCTTCAATAGGTTTGTGGTCACTTTCAATGGTTATATGTCGACCATATGTGTATTGGTGGAACTTATCCAGAGCAAATACAACTGCTAGCATTTCTTTCTTGATCTGTGCGTATCTAGTTTCAGTATCAGTCAAAGATCGACTTGCGTAAGTTATGGGTTTACTTTCCTGCATTAAGACAGCGCCAAGACCATTTTGACTGGAATCACACTGTATGGTCAATTCTTTAAGTGGATTGTAGAATGCTAGCACAGGAGCTTGAGTCACCATAGATTGTATGTCACAGAATGCACTGTCATGTTTTTTCGACCATGACCATAGGATATCTGTATGAAGTAGCAGCCGAATTGGTTCAATGACGTCGGATAGTTTGGGTAGGAATTTGGAAAGATAGTTCACAAACCCACAAAAGCGCCGAACTTCCTCGACGTTTGTTGGTTTGTTCATTTCTTTCACAGCCTTTACCTTTTCATGATCAATCTTTAAGCCATCACTTGTAATTAGATGTCCCGAAAATGTAATTTCTTTCATTTTAATCTCAGCTTTTTCATTGTTCGGTTTAATTCCCACAGAGCGACATCTGTCAAATAATGCTGTAATATTCTTGTCATTATCATGGGAAGCTGTTTCCCTTGTGTCTCCGGAACCATAAACTATATCATCAGCTACACCAATCACACCATTAAGACTCTCAAGAGCAGCATTTAAATGTTTCTGAAACAGTTCTGAGCTCACAGATGTTCCAAATAGTAATCTTCTCCACTTGTAACGTCCAAAGGGTGTCTGAAAAGTTGTGAGCAAATTCAATGCTTCATCCAGATGCACGTGCCAAAAGGCATTTGCAAAGTTCAGTTTTGAAAACACTTTTACTTTAGATAATCTAGGAAGCAAGTCTTCCATTACTGGAAGGATAAAACGTTCTCTTTTAAGTGCCTTGTTGAGAGGACGAGGATCTAAACAGATACGGAGTTTCTTATATTTTTTAGTTGCAATCACCATTCGACTGACCCAGTCAGTAGGTTTATGATTCCTTTTTCTGTTAGCAGTTCTAACTCAGACTTTACTTTAGCCTGCATTACTAAAGGTACACGACCAGATGGACATGTAACTGGTGTTATGTCAGGATTCACTTTTAAGTGTACAACACCAGGTAATTCACCCTGCTAATCATTAAATACATCGGAGAACTGTTCAAATATTTTTATCGATAACTTTGGTAGAGGCTTATCAACACTTTCAACCTTATCAACACTTTCAAAAGTATGATAGTTTATTCTAATTAGTCCCATTTTTTCTGACGTTTTCTTCCCTAACATGGGAGTTAAGTCATCTTTCACAACCACGAAACCAACACGATACCTCTTGTTGGTTCTTTGATTTTGTACTACGATAGGTATGAGTGTGTTACCGTCATACACACGTAGCTTGCTTTGAGTGAGACAGATTTGTCATTTAATAAGTTTCTTAGGGATAACATTAACGCTGGCTCCTGAGTCTATCTGACACGCAATCTTCTCACCAGCTATGATCATTTCAGCTTTTATGATCTTTTTGTTTGGTCCACCTTGTACAATAAACACATCACTAGAAGACAATGTATAACAGTCATCACTGTCCTCCTGTACACATTGCAGTTTCGTTTGGTTACATTGAATACCAAAAGGATTTCTTTGTTTACAGATATTACCAATTTTACCCCATGCAGGACACAGTTCCTTTTTGAATGGGTGATTTTGTACACAAAATTAACATTTGCGCTGTTTATGAGCAACATTTTGTTGTAGAATATTTTTGCAAGACGAAACAGCGAACGCCTCATCCTGAGATGGTGAGGCATCAGATGTACCTGTCCTTAGTACCTTTAGTTGCAAGTCAGCAGCTTGTTTTGCCTTGCAGATTTATATACAAGTCTTGAGTGTTAGTTTATGTTCTTGTAAGAGTTCTTTCTTTGTCCTTTCGTCTCTACCAATCTTATTAATGACTCTTCCATATGGTCGCAAAAATTGAAGGTTTTAGCGAGTGTGCGTAGAGCTAGTAAGTAAAGCCTCGACAGTTTCTTGCGGCTTCTGCTGTCTGTTGTTGAAAACATATCTTTCATAAGTTTCATTCTTTAAACCTATGAAGTGCTCATGAAATGCACATATTATGTCTTGGACATTGTGCTTTGGTTTAAAGGTGATACTGTTGTATACTGCCAACACCTCTGGGCCGATGGTGTGCACGAACAGTGCTTTGGCATACTCTTTATCAATATCGTTTATTCTCTCGATAGTGCAATGGTTCAGCCACATTTGCTTGAAAAGCTTCCATTCCTCACACCCTTTCTTCACATTTAAAGGAGGTGGAGAGTTAATTCTTGGTTTAAAGTTAGTTTTACTTACAGTTTCCATTTTAGAACTTTTAAAAAGCTGCCACCATGTCATATTATCACAATACACTAACAATACTGATGTTTAAAAGTTACACTCCATTAACATGAAAACAAGGAGAGAACAACCAGCAGAACTCATACACACTACTGACACACTTAAGAGTAAACCGTGAACACGTGAACATACTGAACAGTAGAACAAGGGAGACTACAAGAAAGCAAACACATACACAACATACATAAACATAAATACACATAAATGTAACAAAAAGTGCAGAGGCATTAGCAGAAGCTATGAGACTGCCAGCTAAAAAATAAAACATATATAAACCAACCCTCCAATCATTGATATAGTAGTAACACCATCAAAGGCAAATTACGGAATGGAAAATGCAGGCGTGTGGAAGGATTTATACCCCTTACATGGGCTAAAATGTGCCTAACGTGTAGGGGGGACATCATTTTGCCTCGATGTGCAAAAATAAAATTCAGCAGATTCAGTCGGACGACGAAAGACAGCTGCAGTGGAACACAAAAAATGAAATCATGATGAAATAGAATAGCAACAGTCATAACAGCAAATTGTTACCCAGTAAGTTTTTAAATTGATAGTGGAGTACAGGAGAACGCTAGTTCAGAGCGAAATAATAGGGAGAGAGCCTACAGAGTGGATGAGTCAGTTGGCACTAGTGGAAAAAAGCTAATGGAAAAATTTGGACTTTCATAGATTCACACGCCCTGAATAAGGTTGTACTAAGGGAATTCATTAATCTTGCTACTTTAAATGACATATTGGCAGATTTGAACGAGGCCAAAATATTAAGAAAATTGAATATGCAAGAAGCTTTCTGGCACGTCCGGTTAGATCAGTGCTTCCAACCTTTTTGGGCTCGTAGACCCCTTATAATGTTTTCAGGTATTTGGTAGACCCCCTGGATGACAAAGTGGTCATCATCGAACCACGATGGACGAACTATGCTATATTATACTAGACTCCCTGCTTAGCTAATACTGCAATTCATTGATTCATGAACTTCAAAAGTTTTTTTTAATATTTATTTCTAGATTAGTAGTGTGACACTGAGTGTGAAACTGAAAGTGTTAAAGATGAACCATAGTCTTTCTTCCACTGAAGGAGTTCAAACAAAAGCTTTTCGACAATCATCGAACTTTAGTATGAAAATGCAACTGATGAATGCTATCGTCATTTTCTGAACACATTTAGGCACAAAATCGTGCATTTAACGTGTTAAAGTTGCTTGGGTTAATTGTGATGCTTACAAAGTGAAGATATTCATGTAATCCACCACTCAGATTTTTAGCTGTCGATGGAGAACTCACGGTATTACTAACACTCCAGGTACACTATCCCCAGTAGGACTATTGAGAATATATTCGATTGCTTTCTCCTTAAAGTAGTCCTTCAAACATTACAAATTGGTACGCCTTTATAGTCAGTGGAGCAGATGAGGATAGAGGCTGGTGTTAGTGTGCCCACTGAAGGCAACAGAAATATTAGCGCCAACACAGAAAACCAGAGTAGCGCCGCATGAGTCAAAAGAAAAATACAACCTTTTGCGGAAGACAAAGACGACATCAGCGACTATCTGAAACGTTTTGAGATCAAGCTTGCAAAATTTAATGTCCGAGAGAAGGAGTGGTCCGAAGTCTTGTTGGACTTCGTGCATGGCTTACGATTTGCCAAAACCACGACCACTCAATGCAGTGTTGAAAAAGGAACTGCTAAACGCCTACGGGCATAACGCTGCAACATTCCTCAAGAAGTACTACGAAAATATATCATAGATAGATAGATCCGCAAGCAACCAAAAGGATTTTTTCACTAAATGGTTCGGATTCGAGAATGTGGGTTTGAAGAGGGTTTGAAGAACTTTATTCTGATTGAAAATTTTATTAATAGATGCGATCTGTAACTGCAGTCCTTTGTAAAAGAAAGGAACCCAAAGGTGTTGGACGAAGTGGCAGAAATTATTAGAGCATAAAAAGGCGTATCTAAGCAACCCACTTTCAAATAAAGACAAGAAAAATATTTACTTGGTGGGATATGCACAGAAGAACAAGGATAATGGCAGAAACAGAGGTCGAGAGCCACAACCCGTTAGAGGGAATAGTAATAGCGGAAGGGCAAAGAAAGTGACATGTTACACGTGTGGAAGGAAAGAGCACATTGCAGTGAACTGCATGAGGTCACAGAGCAGGGCAAACAGTAGAAACAATTACAGCAATTTGAATAGTTACAATAATTACAGTAATAACAGAAATAAGGAAATAGGAGCAGAGAAGCTAGCAGCATGGCAAAACAAGTATAAACAGATGAACCAGAACACGGAAACCACGCAATACGAGAGCAACATGGTAATGATAAGAGCGAAGGGGATACGAAGAGCAGAACCACATGAAAATGGCATAGAGAGTGGGCCGCGGGAGACGATGGAGCAGCCAACTCGAAAACAACCACCTAGAAGAAACTGAAGAAAGTGAACAAAGTAAAGAAGAGCAGTGGGAAACAAAGGAAATATCCAGGTTTGCACAGTAGCAAAAGTTGGATTACATAGTTAGAAGGATATATGCTAGGGTGGAAGACAAGAAGAATAATAATCCAATGGAAAAGTTCATGTTTGAAATGACATACTGTTTAGACAGGTAATACTGAATGGAAACAAAGTCAACCAGTTGGTGCTTCCCCAGAAGTATAGGCAGGACGCACTTGTGATTGTACAGTATTGTACACGACAATAACATGGTGGCACATAGCGGGACAAAGAAGTGATTCAAAAACTTGACCAGGCACTTCTTTTGGCTGAACATGAAAACCAACATTGCTAAGGGACGGCTGGGTAAGGCACCGTTGCAGGCCATGGACGAACCAACGGAACCTTTCCAGGAGAAAGCCATCGACATCATAGGCCCATTAACTAAAACGGAAAGTAATAGCAGATACATACTAACGATAATTGACATGTTTAGTAGGTACCCGGAAGCGGTGGCATTGTCGAATATAGTTACGGAGAACATTATTAATTGCCTAACACAAAAGTGGATAACCAGGTATGGAATGCAAAGATATTGCTAACGGACCGCGCATCTCTGTCCGGTCGGAACAATTTAAGAAGTGGGTAGAGCAGTTGGGCATGCGGCATATGACGTAATCGGTTTACCACGCAGAATGCAACGGGACCTGCGAGCGATTCAACGGGAATCTAAAAAGGGCGCTGGCCAATATATTTCAGAACAACCAGATTCATTGGGATCGGTACATCAATGTCGTACTATTTACACAAATGAATATTGTACACGAAGCCACACAATTCTTATCCTATGAACTAGTATATGGATGAAAACCTCGATATGAAGTTCAAATCTTTAAGGAGAGTTTCATAACAAACGGCTATGAAACAGAATAAGATGAGGCAGTATTAGATTTCAAGCCAATCTGGAAGGAAGCCTACGACAACAGCTCCAGATATAAACACAATACACGGGAGAGGGTGAACGAAAAGAGGCAAATAAGAACTCTAGAGATAGGAGATAAAGTCTTAAATCTGGTGAATGATTTAAAGAAGGGAAGCAATGGAAAGGGCCGTAAACAATTACTGACAGGACAAGCGCAGTAAATTACAAAGTAGATATTAATGGTAAAGGAAGAACAAAACACATCAACAATTTGAAACGATATGTTGAAAGGGATAGAAAGGAAACATGAAGAGCACATGGAATCAGAAGAGAATAGGGAACAGACAGAAGAATGCTTACTAGTGCTGATAGAAGAGGAGAACAAAGACAATGATATCAAAGATATTCCGCTGCTGGTTAACAAGAATCAAACATGGGAAAAACTTAACTTGGAGAACTCGTCGCAAGAGAGAGCAATGGACATACATTCAAATACATTTTTTCGAGCTTACATGGGAAGACTAGTGTTATTAGCCATGATAAGCTAATGGAGGATAAGCCCATATCCATGAGGCCGTACAGAGTCCCATTTCACCTACAAGATAAAGTGAAGAGAAAATAAACAGTTTGTTAAAACTGGGGATTATAGAACCTTCAGTTTCTCCATATGCTTCACCAAAAGTGATAGTAAAGAAGAAAAATGGTGACATCAGACTTATGGATTATAGGAAGTTAAATAAAATAATGGAATTCGATCCGTTTCCCATGCCTAACATCGACGACATATATGCACAAACTCTCTCTAAACTCTCAAACGCTAAAATTGTCACTAAGCTGGATCTAACGAAGGGTTATTGTCTAGTGCCACTGACTGAGAGGGCGAAACTGTATACAGCATTCACGACACCGTACGGGACGATCCAGTGGAACTGTATAAGCTTTGGACTTATAAACGCTCCATCTACGTTTAACAGGATGATGGCATCGGTTGTCGGTAATAGGCAGAACGTCTTATGTTACCTGGACGACATATGCATATTCCATGAGAATTGGGATGACCATTTAAAGGGTATTAGAGATATATTTAAAGTAATACAGGAAAATGGCTTGACCATCAAGGCTGAGAAAGTAGAAATTGGTTTGAAGGAAATAACATTCTTAGGTCACAGGATAAAAAACAACGTCATCAGTCCCATAGGAGAGAACATTAAAAGATATTGGAGCTGGAAGTACATACAACTCAGAAGCAGGTTAAGAGTTAATTAGGGCTGGTAAACTATTACAGGAAATTTATCAGAAACCTGGCGGAAATTGTGAACCCGCTAAATAATTTACTAAGAGAAGGTCTCAACCGCAGAAAGTTACACATGACTCGGCGTGTATGGATGCAATAGAGAAGATTAAAAAACAGATCTGATATTATGACTGCCGAATAAGGAGAACGTGTTCTACATATCCACGGATGCGTCAGGGAGCGCTATTGGGGGATGTTTTATGCAACAATACGAGTGCCTACATCCCATAGCGTACGTCAGCAGGAAACTGTCAGAAGCGGAGAGAAGATATAGTGTAGTTGAAAGGGAGGCCCTGCGATAGTGTGGGTGGTAACAAAGCTAGAAAGTTACTTTGGCAAAGAATTTTTTTGCTCACCGATCATAAACCACTCCAGTTCATGCAACTGAAAAGCACGAAAAATGGAAGAATATGTAGGTGGCTTCTGATACTTTAGAATTTCAAATTTGAAATAAAAGTAATACGCGGAACTATAAATATAGTGGCGGACATGCTGTCTCGAGTTACTTTGAGATAGTATCTTATATAATACAGACGTTACTTCAAAAAAGAAGATGATTACGTCCTACGCGTCATGCATTTAGTCATGCATATTAACCAATTACTTAAATTCTGCCAAGTCACTGGTTTTTCTGGCTAGCTCAGGCAACCCATTCCATGCTCTAATAGCACTAGGGAAGAAGGAGTATTTGTACAAATTTGTCCTAGCATATGTGCCTTTATTTTTGTGTCTTTCAGAGTATTTTATTAAATTTTGTTTTTGTATTAGAAGATTATGGTTCAGTGTTTTATGTATAATTGCTACTTTACTTTTGAGTCTTCTGTCCTGAAGGCTTTCTAAATTTAGTGATTTTACTAATGGTGTTACCCTAGTCAAATGTGAATATTCGTTTGTTATGAATCTCACTGCTCTATTTTGTGTTTGTTCCAGTTTCTTAATGTTTTCTTGAGTTGAGGGGTCCCACACGGTGGATGCATATTCTATTATTGGCATAACCAAGGTTAAATAACATTTTAGTTTTATGTTCTTATTTGATTTATAGAAATTTCTTTTAATAAACCCTAATGCTTTGTTGGATTTTTTTTATAGTTTCATCAATATGTGGATTCCATGACAGTTTTTCATTTATTATAACACTTTTACGTTATACGGATGTATGCAAACGCGACATGAAGCTCTTCAAAATCGACACTGGCAACTGGGAAGAGGTGGCACTGGACAGATCCTCATGGAGAGAGAGCATAAAGGAAGGGTCAAAGATTGCAGATGCCATACACAACAGAAGCAGAAAGAAGGGTGAAAATGCAACGGCGCCTGGTGATTATATATGCCCAACCTGCGATCGCAGCTGTGTATCAAGGATTGGCCTCTTTAGTCACACAAGAAGTTGCAAAGGGAAAAGATCGTCTCTTGAGACGTAAAATGCCACAGAGATAACACCTAGGTATTTTGAGTTTTTAGTCTGTGTTACTGGTTTGCCATGAATAAGATAAGTGGAATTAATTTGTTTTAGTTTTTTTGTTACTCTTAACAACTGACTTTTTTTCTGGGTGGAAAGACATGCTCCAATTTGATTCCCATTTCTGTAATTTATCTAATTCTCTTTGTAAAATATCTGTGTCTTGTTTTGTTTTTATTGTTCTTTATATTTGTTCCTGAACTAATGCAATTTGGTAAATCATTTATGTAAATTAAAAATAGTAGTGGACCCAAGACTGTTCCTTAAGGTACACCTGAGTTTACTGTTATTGGTGTTGATTTAGAGCCATTTATTATTACAGTTTGTTCTCTCCCTATCAGAAAATCTTTAATCCACTGATGCAGTGGACCATTAATGCCGAAATATTTTAATTTTTTAAGCAAACTATGGTGGTGAACTTTGTCAAAAGCCTTGGACAAATCTAGTAAGATAGCATCTATTTGTTCACTATTATCTAAACCTTTAGAAAAATGATCAATTAGTCCTATTAGTTGTGTTTCACATGATCTATATTTCCTAAAGCCATGTTGGTATGGTGTGAGGACATTTTGTTTGTCTAAGTGGTTTATGATGTTGCTACATATTATGTGTTCTAGGATTTTACATGTGATGCTGGTAAGTGATACTGGTCTGTAGTTTCCTGGATCAGATTTTTCTCCTTTTTTAAATACGGGGGTGACATTAGCTTCTTTCCAGTCCTTTGGTATTCTGCCCTGGTTAAGCGATGCCCGAAAGAGTATTTTGAACACTGGGGCTAGCTCATTGCTTAGTTCTTTGAGTAATCTAGCTGGAATACCATCAGGTCCAGACGTTTTATTTGGTTTGGTGTTGGCTAATAGTGTTTGAATTCCATTTTCTTGTACTACTAAATGGAATAGTACAGGGTACATATAGCTTGAATACAGTTAATTAGTATAGATACTTGTAGCTTGAATACAGTTAATTTTGTTATGTGCATATTTGGGGAGCTATAATTAGTTTGGGATCAGTTTGTTATTTTGCTGTACATGTATGTTTATATACTATAAGGGGCATGAATAGGTTAAGGAGGTTTTACAACACGGAAAGCGTAAGTTTGATAATTTCTATTATTGTTAGGTGATCATGATCATACATCAGTAGAGAGTTAGGTCGCTATGGGACAAGTAAGTGGAGAGAGAAAATTAAATACACTTGTTAATGCCCGGAAAAAACTTTAGGTGCATAGTGGTGAACGAGTGTTGATAAATGTCTATTTGTCATACTAGGTAAAATGTCTATCCTGCCTTGTGAGGAAAAACAGAACCTCTGGAACATGATTCGACGATGCGGATAGCTAGACACACTTATGGTGTCAGCATGAACTGACTATGTCACCTGCGAGACACCACATTGGACAGTATTACCTAATAACACCCGAGTGAAGTATGGGTGCAGATGTGCTTGGTTTTTGACACTGGAGAAAAAGTTGAAGTCAGAATCAAGTTTGTTGTCTTTTATGTTTGCCCATACAATGTAAGACTAAGACGATAGGTAAAAAAAAATGACTGACAATTTTTTTTTAGCGGGAGTTGTTAGGACACGATTATGAATTAGTTATTTGTTTCGGGAATAGGGTACAATTTTACTTAACGACAATGACGTAAAGTTTGTTAAAAAGTAAAGCCACTCTAGGAGACGCTAGAAACAAGATGCCTTCATCTTTGTAGGAATAAGAAGTAATTCGACGGTTTCCCTTTTTGAGTATTAAAAGTGTTTGTTGTTCAACACTAGCGTCGACTACCTATATTGATTTTTTCGGCCTTTCGCCGGTGTTACTGAATTACTGATGAGTATTAACTCCTGTTCATCGCTTATATTCGACACCGCGGAAGAGTCGTAACACTGTAAGTTGGTTAGGCTGCTGAGCCCCAGGTTGTGGTACCGTATTCTAGAGGGGTTCTGATGTAACTGGTGTATGTCTTATTTAGAATGTTATGATTTGCTCCCAGTCGCTGCCAGCTGATTTTTTTCATAAGGGATAATCTTTGGAAGCCTTTACTCTGTAATTTTTCTATTTGTTTTTTCTAAGTTAGTCTCGTGTCATGTGTGACTCCAAGATATGGGCACAGAGTCTAATGAAGGTTGTTATCGTTGCAATATTCAGTTTCATATGTCAATGGTGAAAACTTGTTCATAGTTAATAATTTGAATTGAAACCCATCAGAGTGATATCCCTGATGTTTGTGTCAATACAGTCGGACAGGCAATAGCAGATGCAGTGCTGGAAAAATCAGAATCGAGATAGAGAATGAGAGAACGATGCAAACACTGATTCGGTATATCAAAAATGGATGACAAGACAAACGCAATAGTGTACCTGAGCTCAAACAATATTTTTCACTAAGAGGCATGTTAACATGCGAAGACGGAGAGGAGAGCAAATAGACAAAGTTATCGAAAAAGCTTCATGCAGCACACCTGGAATTCGACTCGAGGAAAAGAAGAGCAAAAGAATTTTTTCTAGCCTGTATTATCAGCAGAATAAAGGAAGACGAACGTATGCCAATATTTCCTGGAATTAAGAAATACTTCAAGGCAAGACACACATCGAATTTTTACTAATTTTATAGGCTAGTGTTATTTTTATATATTCTTTTTTTTTATAGGCTAGTTCCAGAATTAGTATTTGTACTTCCACTTATTGTTCTATAGGTTAGGGCGGGGTAGTATAAAAAGATAATGCCATGCTGTTTCCTGGAGAGTTGACTACTGTACAATTACGTCGCAGCACGTTTGAATTGCAGTTCTATTGACAGTCCTACATCAGAAATCAATTTCCCATCAAGTCTTTTCTTTCTTCTGGTTGTTTTAATTACAGGAAATCCATTTTTAAACTCCCGGCTCCAGCTTCTTTCGATTTGCGGAAAAAATTTGAACAATTCAAGTACAGTTCCGAAAAAAGGTGACAATTGCTGGATCTATCTTAGCAGACCATCACTTGACTCATCATCACTTACTTCAGATGTTTTCTCTGACTGTGATAAAAGGTATTCCCCTGGATTCTCTTCAGCATTACTTCTCTCACCAAGAGACATTTGCACTTCTTCGACTGCAGTATCTTTGTATGAATCATCTGAATTGTGATACTTATCTTCGACACGTTAATGGTCTCTTTTGTTTTCAGTGCTCTTATCAGGTTTCTTCTTAAATGATAAGGATGATGAAATAAACTACCTTATCTACCCCCCACCCAACCCTAGCTACGCCACTGCACTTGCCTTAGCTGACAAAGAAGAGAGCACCTGGTTGCATGCAGCCTCAGAACGAAACAGCCGGAGGTCACTCACAAAGGCCGCGGGATACACAATTGAGACCAAAAGAAAATCCGCTGCCGAGGACAGACGCAGACGGCGAAAAGAAAATCTTAATCGACCACCTGCCGACAATCGTTATGCTTGCTCTGGAGGTGGAAAAATATGTAGGTCACAGTTGGGGCTGCGCACCCATGGGAATACTGCATTCCTCACTAATCTTCGGGCTCGAAGACAAGCCTTATTGTTATTAATGACACTACATAGAGATGTCTGGTTCTAATTTTAATAAACACTTATTATATAAATATATATATTGATCCAATGTCATTAACAACAAAATTTAAAATAGAAACAACACTCATTTTACAGTTGTGTCACAATCGATGAATGTAGTTAATTAGATTATTGTATTATGACTACTGACAACTACCAGCACAGTGCTGTGGAGCACTCTAGAGACAATAACAGAAAGTCTCTGGTCATCCACTGCACCCTAACTCGTCCCCGGACGTCTTGACCAAATCTTGCTTCCGGAAAATGATGGGCTTTTAGGGCGAGAGAGTGAGGTCGACGTGTTGCGCGAATCCTCCACACTTAAATCAAAATTCCAGCGCAAGTTGTATATTATGATTAAATGAAAAATAAAGTTTCTATTGCGAATTTGTTTAGGGAAAGATGATGAGAGGAAACACCGACCCTAGTGACGCCATTGTGTAGGCCTACTGAACTTTGTTTCTGTGATTCCTCACTTTTAACATCATTTAACGCTTATGTCTGATCACTTCCCCATAGAAAATGGCGTGATGCAGGACTGTATTGCCCCTCCTCTATTCGCTATCTTCTTTGGTGGGTCAAGTGACTCAGTGAGGCAGCGACTTCACGATGGCATCTACATCATGTTTCGTTCAGATGGCAATATGTTTAATCTTCGATGTCTACTGTCCCATACCAAAACAAAAGAGCTTCTCTGTGTCAATGATTTAACACTACTTGCTCGCAAGCTGAAACATACGGACTGTGTCATGGCTTCAATACTAATCCTTAACTCGTGATGAACATGCGTCAAAACTGCTATCATCGACAGAGAACTCAGCAGACTTAACTTTGATGTGGATTTGTACAAATGCTCCTTCTTCCCTAGAGCAATGAATGGAATGGGTTGCCTGAATCAATCAGGGAAACTAACGACTTAGCAGAGTTAAAGTCATTGCTTACTATGCATGACTAGATTGACACATGAAATGCGTAATTATCTTCTTTTCTTAAAGTAATGTCTCTAATATGCTATACTCTTAAGCGAGCAATTCTTGTATGTGTGTATGTATGTATGTATGTATGTATGTATGTATGTATGTATGTATGTATGTATGTATGTATGTATGTATGTATGTATGTATGTATGTATGTTTAAATATTAAACTTTATTTCGAAAACGGCTCTAACGATACTCTTTAACATTTTTAAAGGTATATGTATATAAATAAGAAAAAACGCATTGGCCACAAGGGAAAAACTCAAGGTCGACCATTATGTCGGTTTCAAAATGGTTAATTATGGAAAAATAATTTGGCTAGAATGTTTTATGATAGTGATGATACTATTATGTTGTCACCTACGGATCCGAGTGTGAGTTGGTGGCAACAGCTGAATTGTTACGATGTATTTTTTAATGGACAACTAATGCTTTCTGGGAAAAAGGAATACATATGGAAAGTCTCCGATTTAGTAGCAAGGGTTTCAGAAAAAAAAGGGGGTAGAGTAGAAGTAATACCAGAATTCTCAAGCCAGAATTAGGGGCATTTAAAGCGGTCCATTTCAATTTAATAGATACTAGAATTAACGGGCCAAAATGGGAAACGTTGAAATGTGAGATGTTTTATTGAAAGTCAAAAAACAAAAAAGGGGAGGGGGCTTCCAGCCAAACTATTATGTCAGTGTTAGAATTTGCATGATGTAAGATAAGAGCCAATCAAATATTTCGATAAAGAACAGAAAAGCCAAGGAACCGTTCAAAGCTCCATCTCTTGAAAAGAGATCTCTATACATTTGGCCTACTGTCACCGCAGATCATTAGTATAACAATCCCCTTCATGCCCCTGACCATTACTGATCACCAATGACTCATACAGAACCACCGTCAAAATCACACGAAAAATATATTAATGTCTGCCTCAGGAAGATTCTTAAGATCTGCAGGCCAGACAAGATCTCAAATGAAGAACAGTGACAAAGAACAAGCCAGCAGCCCATTGAAGTTGAAGTAGATATCTTTCAGAGATACTGGAGATGGATAGGTCACACCCATTTGCAAGCCTGCATTCAACATTACAAGGCAAGCATTCTTCTGGAACCCCCAATGGAAGAGGAAGAGTGGACGGCCCAGGAGTACATGGCGTCGCAATTTGGAAGCAGCTGTCAAGCCGAGAAGACAATTGGAGAGACCCAGCCAGTACCGAGACGTCTGGAAGCTGGCTGGTGGTCTATGCCCTAAAAGCGACCACATGTAGAGATGATGAGAAGTGACTATTTATATTCTCATCGACTCACATTTCATGTATTTATTGTATACATCGTCTGTTCGGCGCAATGCCTTTTTGTTTGGTTAAAGTTGTTTGACCAATTGTGTGTTGCTTTTTTTTTGCATTGAAAGGCTTGTCTTGTGTCACGTTTCTATCTACGTCATCTGGAATAGGCCGCCTTCGCTGCATTATAAATTAACTTTATGATCGATGATTATTGTTTTTGTAGCAATTGAGATCTTACAGGAAGGGGACGCTCACCCAATACCAAAACCTCCCTTCTCTTCAGTACTTGCGACCGACCTTGATGAGAAGAAATAAGACTGGCTCAAATTTAAAGATGCAATAACTAAATGGAAAGAAGATGAGGCCATTATTGCCCCAACGATATACATCAACTAGGAGAATTGTTAAAGCCGCTTTCGAGAACTGTGTCCACCCACCCATTCTGAATGTGTGGCTTGAATAGAGTTAGGCCCTATTCTAGTAAAATTCTAATGACTTAGAAGACGGTGCACAAAATACCCGGTGACGATATGTGTCCATATATATCGTCTAGACCAGTGATGCCCAACCTTATTTTGTCTACGGGCCATTTTAATTTTCAGCATTCGTGTCGCGGGCCATATCACCCAAAAGAAAAAAAAATACACTAAGCTATTTTTAATAGTTTTATTTGTGGACCTACTTACATAAATTAATGTGTTGCTTGAAGTTTATCCAAAATCATCTTCTGAATATCTGGCTGCATAGATGAAACAACAAGTCGGAGCACTAAATCTAGATGTTAGTCCTTGAGGCGATTGCGTAGCATGGTTTTCGTTCATTTCATCATTGAGAACGTTTGTTCACACAAATAAGTGCATGTAAACATTGTGTTCATTCTTAACGCTTATTTTCGAAGATTTGGAAACGTTTCTGCAGGTAACACGGAGTAGAAGTCAATAGTCTGCATCACTTTAAATTTGTCAAGCAGGGATGTCTGGCTTTGTAAGTCAATCAGTTCCAGTTGCAGATCTGTTAGGGTACTTGATACATCGGCAGCAATCGGATTTAAAAAAAGACACATTTGATTTTTTAAATTATGAAAATCCACAAATCTTTTACTGACATTATTCATCAAGAGCCTCAGAAGTTGAATCATTATTTCTTTTGGGTGAGACCAGAGGCGGACTGGGTATCAAAATCGGCCCGGGCATTACCATATAAACCGGCCCACAAATGGCATGTCATATATTTTCGGGGTAGGGATTTTCACCCCGCTCCGCAATTTATATATATTAGTGTGTGTATGTATATGCAGTTAATCTGCATTACATTCTGACCTTTCATTCTTTCAAACGTTTTTTCTAGCCTAGAATACTCTCTTCCTATAATTAGTGGAAAGACAATACACACCGCCAAAGGACAGCTAGTTAGTCCGGGGGAGCGCTGTGAGCTCCTCCAGTGGGGTCCGGGGCGAAGCCCCGAAACAAAGCATTATTTCCGTTATTTTAAGCTTTAAAAATGCACATTCTGAGGTATCTACAGTGCAATTAGCCTGCTACTCTTCCGCTAAAAAAATTCAAAAACCAAATCTGCTATTCAATGGAGTCCAGCGACTGGTTGAAAATGATAAAATGCTTTAGTTTTTGTATTGGAGGGGGAAGGGAAACCACAAAACTCCTTTTGGCTACGCTCATGAAATTTGCAAACTGTAATTTGCCTACGTTGGCTGCACTGGGGCAGTAAGTAAAGTTTCCTTTTCAGACAATGAGGTCTGAGGCAAGTGATGGTTTGAAGACCCTCCCCTCCAGGCTACGCCCATGTGTTATATTATAGGTGTAAGCCTAATTCTCTACAAATATAAAACGTTTGATAACGCATCGAAAACTGAATGTATGTATTCGTAGGATTACATTATGTATTCTAATTATACATGTATGTAGTCTGAAAACTATAAACAATACAATAGCAGCCTAATGAGTTTGAAGCTTTTTGGTATTACTTATAGATTACAGACATTTCTTCAAAAAATAAGATTGTTACGTCTTACGCATTTCATGTTTCAATCTAGCCATGCATGTTGATCTGTGACTTAAAATATGCTAATTCATTAGTTTTCCTGGCTGACTCAGGCAACCCATTCCATTAAAAGATAAAGAAGAACGGTTAGAGAGGCACTTACTTAATGTGAAAAGTTCTTGCTTCCTCCTAGTACATTAAAAAAAAAACCATATACTATGACCAATTATTTAAAATATAAATCTCCTTTCATTAAATATCGGATGTGACAGCGCTATATAAATTATTGTAATATTTTCATCATTAATGACTTCATACTAAGCATAAGTTTGCCATGAATTTTAAAAGTGTAAAAATTGATGTAGATCTAGATTTATTTTTTAATTACATTTTTTTTTTCTAAGCCTTAAGTGTAGTATTTTTAGATCTATGTTATTAAAAAAAAAAAAGAAACTTACTTTATCTGTACAAATCGCAAAAAGTGGAGCTTTATAACCATATTGAGCTGTGAATAAGTTGGGTGGTTATCAATTTCGCGGCTGTGTGTATGTGTTAAAGTTAATTTCTAATAAGTATTGTTAAAAAGAGCTAATTGTCACCCTTTTTTTTTTTTTTGCTGCGATATATCAATGTTTTCTCACTTAACCTCTCTCATCCCTCTTTTTGGTTAAATTTCATTGGAACCATTAAAAGGCGGGGTAGGGAAGGAGCAAAAATAAATAGAAGTGCCATCAAAGGCCCATGCCGACCAGCAAAATGATTAGGCCAAACACAACCTCGAAGACATCAAAGCAGTCCATGCCGCTCGTGCATAGCAGAAAGTACGATCTAACGTTTTGCAAATGATAAACGTACAGTGTATAGTGTTTTTTAAATATTCTTGATGAATGTCAAACAAAATTAATTGTAATAAGAATTTTAAAAAAACGAGAAACGTTTTTGAGCCTTTGTGTCTAGCTGCTGTCACTTTTTTAAAAACTTTTCTGCATTAATTTTTTTTCTTTGGTCGCGACCAGACCGGCCCATTTGGTACCGGCCCACCGGGCATTTGCCCGTTTGCCCATGTGAGCAGGTCAGGGTGGCACTACTGAGTGAGGCCCTTTTTTGGTTATCTGCTGCTGCTCAACATTTGTTCATTTTTCACAGTAGGCAGGTTGTAGCTCTACTGGGTGGGCCCAATCGGTGCACCTCGGTCTACCGAACAAGGAGCTAGAGTCGCCTAAGCAACCAGACAGCACAATTAAACTAAACTAAACTAAACTAGCTAAATAAAGATAAAATAACCAACTACAATTATAAAACAAAACTTATATACACTTTATTTACAACCAACTTACAAAGCAATAAAAATATAGGTGAATACGAAAATAAACTTAGAAACAAACAAAAACTATATATACGCACTACTAAATAATTAATCAACCCTACTTAACTAAACTTAACAACTCCACTAACCAAAACCCTCTGCCGCCTCTGGATCTATGTTGCTAAATCTACAACTTTTACTAACTAAAACGACCACCAAATAACCTAAATTACCCCAACACTAAACAATAAGCTACTAGCAGCAGTAAAGCAGAACTACAGCCGAAATAATGGCAGTCAGGCAGTAATAACTGCGGCAGACAGTTAGGCCGTAAGGCAGGAATTATAGCCTGCAATTCAAAATAAACAAACATAAGACAATATTCTGTCACGTATTACGAATTGAATTCTACTTTTAAATGGCTTGCCTAGGGGAACGTGACAATAGAAAAGCAGTTGTGTCACTTATTTAAAGTCTGAATTGAATCAAAGACTTACAATGAATAACAAAAAAAAAATGACACAAGAAATCGGAAGGTAAAATATCAACTTAATGTTTAATAAAATATAACTTGAATAGTACTTTTAACTGTATCACATAAAGCAAAAAAAAAAAAAAACATTTACTCAATACAAAATGGAAGGGTTGACCAAAACCCTTTTACAAAAATGGCATGTAAAAATATTACAATACAAGAGTTTGAAAATGTAATTACAAATACAAGCAAGCAAGGCCTTGGAAAAAAAGAAAAAATCTTAACTTACACGATCAAGTGGTATACCACGCACGGGTCACGCAATGTCTCCGCTATTCTGTCTCACGGCTGTCTCCGTATGTCTGTCTGTCAACGTTACGCGAGCTGTCTTTATATAATCTACCGCGCGTCGATATCTAGTAATTTCTAGAACAGAAAGTCATCAACACCCAGATCTAGAACGCTCTTCAAAGAGACAGAAGAAAAGAAAAAAAAACAACACCCTCCTTTCAACCAGAGGTACACACATAGGTCAAGGACCGGTCACTGTCTGTGTGGCTTGACTCTTGAAGAATAAAATAAAAAAAAAAACTTATTACACAAAGGGGCAGACAACCTACAGGTCAAGAAAAAAAAACAATAGTATCTAGGCATTGTTACCTAGATACGTAACAATTCAAAAAATAAAATAATAATGGACTATAACACAAATATTAGACTGGACTGGTCTAGACCTAGTTAGTGCATACACATAATACAAGCATGAGGTAATTTCAATTACCTACATGTAGCTAATAAAAGCAAACCTGAGTTATTAAAGTCCCAGCCACAACCAACACAGGTCAGGCTAGACTACAATAAACATAAGCTAGATCTAGATTATAGTAGATAAGACTAAACAAGCCGCCATGACAGCGATGCTTAGGCCGCAGCCATCTTTTACATTAAAAGTAGGACAAAATGCCAACTTAAATAGAGTGGTTATCCTAACGATAAAATATTCATAAAAATACATAGGAAACATCAAATAATAAAATATTTACACATAGACATAGTATAGGAAAGCAAAAAGCACAGAACTTCCGGTTCCATCAGAGGTAATCATGGCTAATCAACTAGCCAGTGACGCCACTACAGTATCAGTCTGCATCTAGACTATAGCAATAGATGCAGAAACAATCAATACAAATACAAACGAAAGAAAGCAAAAATAAAAACATTTTCCAACTTACAGGCGGTCCCAGCTGAATTTACACTACACAAAAATAACTTTATACAGGCACCACTGTCAGCACTGACCACTGGTCAAGACAAAAGAGAGCTCAACGTGGTCCCGGAGCTAGCTATAACTGGTCAGCGCGAACGTATCGGAGAGCATGACGTCATGCTAATTATCTAAAACTAAACTGGACTACCGATTTCCCTAATTCGTACCTACCGTACACAACAATAAAATGTAGCAAATTACTAAAGACACGGACTACACAACAATATATACCAAATTAAACAGCATTTAAAAGAGAATCTTAAAATTTAAATCAACAAATATACAAAAAGTAAGATAAAAAGATATTTCTATTCTAAACTCATATAAGGGCTCTATACCGTTTACAGACCTGCACATAAACTGATATTAAAAAAATAACAACCAATCCAACGCTAATGCCAAAGACAAAAATAAGCAGAACTAACCAAGGTAAAAAATAGAAAATAACATCCACAGCTCTAAGGCAAGTTAACTATTTAAAAAACTACTTTTCCTCTACGAGTAAAACACAAATAACAGAAAAAGACTAAAACTAGCAGAAAGTTATAAATAGCGGAAACTACAAAATACTCAGCACTGAACTATAAAAATTAAAAAGAACACTAAATTACAAACATCATAGCCCTGGTCTATATAAATTAGATAAAATTAGGTCAGAAATTAGATCTAGGAGCGCCAGCTCACACCCATATAGCCAGTCCGCCCCTGGGTGAGACATATTTAGCTGCTTATCATTTTGTAGAGTGGTACAGGTTGGAAAGTGGACAAGATGCGCCCTTTTCGCCAGTTAAATGAAGAGTTGCAATTTTGTTTGGAAAGCACATATGTCAGCGTACACATGCGAAATCAATTTGTCTTTCCCTTGTATTTTGGTGCTAAGTTCATTTAGATCTGATGTGATGTCGCATAAAATAGCCAAACCCACAACCATGAGGGGTCGTTGAGTTGTGGCACTTCTTTTGATTTTTCCGTCATAAATATTTCAATTTCGTGTTTCAAATGAAAAAAAAAAAACGTTTTAATACCTTCACTTCACAGGGAAATAGAACGTCTTCATATTCGGACTCTATTTCTGTTTAAAAATTTTTGAAAGTTCTGTCATTCAACGCTTTTGTGACACAATCATCATCACATGGTCCAGAGTCAAAATCTTTCCACAGAGATTTCGTTGGTGAATGATGCAGTAAAGCCGCAGGGATTCAGTTCCATTTGACTCAACAACTTTTTAAATAACTCTTGCTGTCAGTCCGCTGTGAAATCCAACTATATTTATAGCGCCATCAGTAGTCACTCCAACTAATTTATTCCAAGGAAGAGCAATGTCTTCTATGATGGAAGACATTTCTTTGAACAGGTCTTATCCAGTTGTAGTCCCATCCATGCTCCTCATAGCTGCTAACTCCTTTGTTATTTCTATCAAAATTACTGTTTGTACCGCAAATAAATACCAGATAAGAGTTGCTCGGTTGCAGTAATGTCAGTAGACTCGTCAGCGACAATAGAAAACATTTCGAATTCTGCTGCTGTCTTTTAATTGCGAATGGAAATGTTCACACATATCTTCTACTCGCCTTGTAATTGTCATACGAGAAAGGCTGACAGCTTCTTATTTTCAGGACACAGTTCTTCCATCACTTCTAGCAAGCACTTTTTTACATATTCGCCATCGGAAAAAGGCTTCATTGCTCTACTTAAGATGTGAGCAACTCTGTTGCTGGCCCTTATCGAAGACTCTTCTTCTTGTCCCTTTTTGTTAATTATTCTCGTCAAATCCCCCGATCTCTAGTCGTAACTTGACAACCTTGTTTCACAAGAATGCCCCCATATGTGTTTTTGTGTTTGATTTCATGATGCCTTTTAATGTTATGTTCTTAAAAAACAGCCACACTTTCTTTACAAATCAGACATGTTGGCTTACTATCACATTCCACAAAAAAGTAAAGATTTGTCCACTCCTACATTCAGAGTTCACTTTTTTGTTTCTTAGGTTCTCCCATCTCATAAATCACAAACGCAAAACAATACGGTACCAATCGCTATGATATCAAAAGAACACGACCCAAAATGATGCATTATTGATGATGTTACACACACAAGGTGTCAAGGACACGGCTAGCATTCACAAGGTGTCAAGGACACGGCTAGCTCAAGACAGTAGCGAAATTTTACAAGAATTAAAAATAGATGTAAAGTTTTATCGCCATTGAAAGAAAACAACAACACTTATGTTCTTACAATAAAAAAACAACAACATTTAATATGAATTTTAGAATACCAAACATAAAAATGGAGTTCATCAAAGAATGAGTAAGAATCCGAAATCAAAGAGAATATTTGTTTTAACATTATAATTTTTTACACTTTTACATTTTGTTCCAATGTTTTTGCTGGCCGGATAGAAAGCATGTTGCGGGCCGGATCTGGCCCGCGGGTCGTAGTTTAGGCAATGCTGGTCTAGACCTCAAACAAATGTATTTTATCATTTTACTAGCGGCCTCCGAAAGGGGAAAAGACGCTATTAGTTTTGTGTGGCCTGTCTGTCCGTCCCGTTTAGATCTCAGAAACGAAGGGAAAATGAAAATCGGACATCATGATATTTTAGATAATTCAAAGTTCTGATCCAAAGGCTACTCTTTTCTTTTGTGAAAGCGAAAAATCAAAATCTAATTTTTAAAATCAATTATGCAAGCAGTTATTTCATAAAAATATACAATTTTTTACAACTATTCACTATTAATAGTAAGAAACACTGGAGGCTTTATAGTAAAGGAGACACTATTTACAATTTTTTAAAACACATTTATGCAAATGGTTTTAGATTTTTGACAAAAAAAAATTTTTTTTACAATAGTATTGTTGATTATCATGAACGAATAATAACAAGACTCTTGATATAAATTGTAAGACTTATATTCAGCTGTTTAATCTAACGCCATCTTGGTTGACAACAACAGTTACAAGGGATGTTACTCCCAAACCCCGATTGGTGCAACCTATATAAAACACACATCAACATCCTTCCCTTTCTATAGCTAACAAAACACATATCAGATATATTTGCAATTAAAATAACAAACATTAATAACTCATCTTATTTTATGAATATTATAACAACTAAAAAGTAAAAATCAATTTCAAAGTGAGAGTGTGTCACATATAGAATAAATATTTCAACATGAATATTAATATTGTCATACAAATTCTTAGTACATATCATAATCCCTATGCCACACAGGTCTATTTGTTTCTCGAGTGCTAATTCTTGCTGGCTTATTTCTATTACAATTATTGTCTGGTACATGAGAAACTACTTCAGACTGTGATGCATGTTGAGAACGGTTATCAGAGAAATCTGGCCTTTCATTATCATCATTTTCATCCAAGACATTCCCATCATAGACATCAGTGTCAGTGTCTTTCAAAATAGTTTTCCTTGGCCTAATATGAAATCTGTTGCGTATGTATAGTCCTCCATTATCTCCCTTGATCTTATAAGATCTTGAAGATAGTTGTTTCCTGATCATTCCAGGATACCATCCTGTTTGACCTGGGTTTTGGTAATAAATAGTTTGCCCTAGATGGAGTTTTGGTAAATCCCGAGCTTGCTTATCATATTGTTTTTTTACTTGTTGTTTGTAATTCTCTTTCTTCTCAGCTACACCATGTTCATTTAAACACTTTGAAGTGCTGGGAATCAATGTCCGAGGACATCTTTTGAGACACATTTCAGCTGGGCTAAATCCGGTACATTGCCGAGGTGTATTTCTGAGTTCCAGTAAAGCTTCATATGGATCATCACCATTGTGTTTAGTTTTCAGTATTAAATTCTTCATTATCTTTACAGCAGCTTCCGCCTTCCCATTTGTTCTCGGATAACCAGGATCTGATCTGATGTGATTGATGATCGATCGCCTAGTGAATCTCAAAAACTCATTTGAACTAAATTGTGGACCGCCATCTGTTATTAACATTTTTGAAGCACCAAAACGAGCGAATTGTCCTTTCTATTTTCTAATCATATCTTGTGAGTGAATAAAATTAGAGTAATAGTCAACAGTAATTAGATACTGTCTTCCATCCACTTCCATCAGGTCAGCTCCAACTTTTTCCCATGGTACATTTCCTTCATCATGTTGTATAAGTGTTTCTCTCTGGTTCATAGGTTTTCTTTCTTGACAAGCAGTGCATGTCTCTGCCATCTGCTTTATTTCATCAGCCATGCCTGGCCAGAACATCGTCTGTCGGGCCCTCCTCATCATTCCATCATATGCAATGTGTGCAGTTTTTTTTTTCATTTCTTGACGCATACTAAAAGGTATGACTACCCTTTCTCCTTTCAAAATTACTCCATTACTAAGTCCTAAAGTATCAGCAAAATGAAAATATGGTTTTATCCTGTTGTCTAAATCTTGTTTTCTTTGAGGCCACCCATTCATAATTTGCTTTGATAATTTACTTAATGTGTCATCTAAGTCTGTTTCTTGTTTTATTCTTTCTAATCTGGTCTGGTATGTCCACAACTTGTGTCTGGCATATGTTAAAAATTTCATCTTGCTTCTCCTCTTGATTGCACAGTCGTGATAATGTGTCAGCAATGTGTAAACTGTTTCCTTCTACCCACTGAAATGAGAAATCATAACGATTGCTCCTCAACATCAAGTTTTGTAATCTTCTTGGAGCCTGGTTTAGAGGCTTCTTTAAGATGTTTGCAAGTGGCTTATGATCATTTATTATTATGACATGTCTTCCAAAAGTATATTGATTAAATCTTTCTAGCCCAAAAACAACGGCAAGTAGTTCTTTTTTCAATCTGAGCCCACCGTTTTTCAGTTGGTGTCAATGCTCTAGAGGCGAATTCTAATGGTTGTCCTTCTTGCATTAGTACAACTCCAAGTCCATGTTGACTACTGTCCACTTGTATTTCAAGTTTCTTGTCAGGGTTGTAGAATATAATGACTGGAGTATTTGTAATCATTGTTTTTATCTTGTTGAATGCCTCTTCACATTTTTCAGTCCATCTAAAATAGCAATATTTTTTTGTTAGTTCTCTTAATGGTTCAGACACTTCGGCTAGATTGTTCAAAACTTTTGACAAATACTGCACCATTCCACACAATTTTCTTGCTTCCTGGCTATTTTCTGGTTTCTTCATTTCCAGAATAGCTTTGATATTCTTTATGTCAGGCTTTATGCCTTGCACACTAATGCAGTGTCCCATGAAACTTATCTGGTCTTGTTTCTCTACTGTTTTTGTTTCATTTAATTTAATGCACTTCTCTTTGCATCTCTCTCTTAATCTCTTCAGTTTGTCAGAGTGATCTTTTTCTGCTTCTTCTTTGGACTGACCACATCCCACAACCACGATATCATCAGCCACATTAATGCATCCTTCTAATCCCAACAATGCTTCTTTTAACTTCTTCTGGAATATTTCTCCACTTACACTTAGTCCAAAAGGAAGTCTTGACCATCTGTATCGCCCATAAGGTGTGATCATGGTTGTTAGTAGACTAGACTTTTCATCTAGACGTACATGTCAGTAAGCCTCCTTTTCATCTAATTTAGAAAATATTTTAGCATTTAGGAACTGTGGCATTACAGCTTCCAAAGTTGGTAACTTAAAATGTTCTCTTTTTAAAGCAGTGTTAAGATGTCTTGGGTCAATGCAGATCCTTAAATCCCCATTTGGCTTTTGAACCACAGCCATCTGGCTGACCCAATCTGTTGGTTCATTTACAGGTGTGAGCAGGTCAGGCAGGCGCGAGTGGAGAGATACCTATTCTTACTGCTCAACATTAAAATTTACCAACAGTAGGCAGATGTTAGCGCTACTGGGTGGGCTCAATCTGTGCACCTCGGTATGGTGACCAAGGGGCTAGAGTCGCCTAAGTAACCAGACAACTAGCTATAACTAACCTAAACTAAAGGAAAACAAGATAACGAAACTTTAGTTAGGATAAATAAACAAACGAAACTTTATTAACATACAAAAATATAAATCAATAATAAAATATATACACTACAACGAGAACAACTAATACTAACTAAAACCATCTGACTCAACGCCACTAAAAACTAACCAAACCAAACAAACTGATCAACCCAACTATCTAACTAAATCACTAAAACTAATACACTAGTCTAGACCTAGATCTACACTAACAAACTACAATAAACTAGTCTAGATCTACAATATTCTACTACTACCAACTCATAACTAAAACTAAAAAAGAACACCTTAGTTAGTACTTTACTATAGTATTTGTAGATCTATTCACTAAGAACAGAAACAGACTATAACTAAGTTTACTAATAGAACTCTAAGGCAACACTACACTAGTATCTAGTATTACCTACAGAAACAAATTAAATCTACAACAGCAGCCTGGCTAGAACAGTTAAAATCAACAGTTAAAACAGCAGTTACTTTATGCAGCTAAAAGCAGTAACAATAGCAAACTTACAGACCGTCCCAGGTACAGGAATAAAAATAAGTACACGACAGACCACAAGATCTTCGGCTGTCACACAGACATACTATACTGACCACTGGTCAACTGTACACTGAACTGTTTTTTTAAAACAGCGTGGCGAACTTTTTATACGCCCCACCCTTACTTACACAAAAAGCGGAAGTACAAATAATACATTTGGCACTAGCCTATAAAAAAATAGAATACACAAAAATATATATAAAACTAGCTCAGGGAGCGCAAGCTCACATTCATCCCGCCTTAAATTTTTGCGTCCCCGCAAAACAAGATAATAACAAATTACTTAAAATGCATTACATATGAGCTGCTGACATATTCTACCATCAAAGAAAATACACACTAAAATCTATTTGACACAAAAATATTACAGCTCCATGACATGACTTAAATTACATTGCTTTCAAAGGACAAAAGAAAAAAAAAAAGAATATACTACATCAGCTAAAACACAAAAAAAGTACTATTGATTCTGTACATTCTCAAATAGGTATAGCAACTACTAAGCTTTAAAAAAGCTTTTCAAAAACATGTAGATAACATGTACTCATAGAGTCACTACAAACTAATACATCTTGATAAATAGAAATGCAATCAACATATTAAAATAAAAAAATTACAAATGCAAGAATTATGCTAGTAAGGGAGGAAACGAACTTCATTTCCTCCTCTCGTACATATCTGTAAGTACTCCCATCTTCTGCTTCTACGATGTACCACCCAGAAGCATACTTGGGTACTGCAGTAATTACAAAACACGAGGGTTCATACTGCATGAACATTCTGCCTTGGCCTCTGACTCTCTGTTCGACAAGAACTCTGCATCCAATGTTCAGAAGGTTGTTCCTTTTCCTACGGCCTTCTGAATCATCCTGAGAATTAAGGGAGGATTCAGGCTGACGCAAATCTAAGAAGGTGTGTGTTTCCCTATCACCCTCCGTATGGTTTTGGGTAGCATCAGCTGAGGCTACTTCTGCAATGCATTGACAACATTTCTGCCACTGCGGATTCTCTTGTGTGGACCACTGCAGTGTTGGATCCTCTAGGATTCAGTGGCACATCAACTGACAATTCTGCTGACTTGGGGGCAGGTATAAGTTGTACTGCCTGTGGTTGTTCCACTGAGGCAACCTGAACGTGACTCACTGCTGCAGTGACATTAGGGCAAGCCCGGGTGAAGTGGTCCCGGCTTCCACAGTTAGAGCAGTTGCGTCTGTGGTGTTGACGATTATCTCGGTTCCCACGTTTCCCTTGTTGGCCTTGGAACATGTTCTTCAGCCTGCAATTTCTTGCAAGATGGCCATGTTTTCCACATGTGTAGCATTTCCTGTTCTTCATCAAAGGCCTCCTCTGGCTAAGGGTGCGCTTTGGTTGTGAGGCAATCTGTCTCACGCTACCGCTAATTTGATCAGGTTGATGGTGGTTGCAGTGGGGACAGTTAGAGTTCTGTGGCCCCGAAAGTTGTAGGCGCACAATCTGGGCTGCAAGCTCCTCCACTTGCTTGAGAGAGTAGCTAGCTGACCTTCAATCTTTATCTCACTGCATGTGAGATTGACTTGCGGTGCGACATCCTCATCCTGTGCCCACCTAATGGCCATGTCTCTTAATGCGAGGATTCGGTTTCTGGCCTATCAAGTAGTCTCTCTCGCAGGTCTCTTCTTAGGGTCCTGTCACTGAGGTTTTTTACGAACTGGTCCCTCAGGATAGACTCGCTGAAAGGAGTTTCCGATAGAGCTCCCTGCCTGTCAGTGAGTGCTTCGAATGCCTGAAGGAGACGGTGTGAGTAGGTGCGGACAGACTCATTCGGGTGCTGGCTTATTCTGAACAGCTGCCCAATGAGGCAGTTGATGCTCCGCCTTTCTCCATAAGTGGAGCGTAGAACTTGTACCAGGGCATCTGGACATGCCCTTGTTGTCTGAGGGTGACACCTAAGTTCGGCCTTCACTGCCTCACCTAGATGTGCAAAGAGGAAGTCACATTTTTCCTCTCGATGTACATGTGTTGAGACTTCCAGGCTCTATCAACACTTTGAAGGAACTCTTCAACTTCCCTGGCAGGACCATCGCCATGGAAGCGCCGGATACTCATCTCTGTCCTTAGTACCACAATCACTGTCTGAGACGGCTGCATTATTGCTGCTGCTGCTGCCCTCGCTGTTCATCTACGTAACTACTCAACAAAAAAAACCCTACTAACCTCAATACCAAACGCTCAAGGAAAACTAAACTTCCACTATCACTACTTCCTATCACTGCCTAAACTTAACTAGTACAAAAACCTAATCTATACCAATAAAAAATATAAGTCTGGTCACTCAAGCACAGATCCCACTTTCTGACACCAAAAATGTGAGCAGGTCAGGCAGGCGCGAGTGGAGAGATACCTATTCTTACTGCTCAACATTAAAATTTACCAACAGTAGGCAGATGTTAGCGCTACTGGGTGGGCTCAATCTGTGCACCTCGGTATGGTGACCAAGGGGCTAGAGTCGCCTAAGTAACCAGACAACTAGCTATAACTAACCTAAACTAAAGGAAAACAAGATAACGAAACTTTAGTTAGGATAAATAAACAAACGAAACTTTATTAACATACAAAAATATAAATCAATAATAAAATATATACACTACAACGAGAACAACTAATACTAACTAAAACCATCTGACTCAACGCCACTAAAAACTAACCAAACCAAACAAACTGATCAACCCAACTATCTAACTAAATCACTAAAACTAATACACTAGTCTAGACCTAGATCTACACTAACAAACTACAATAAACTAGTCTAGATCTACAATATTCTACTACTACCAACTCATAACTAAAACTAAAAAAGAACACCTTAGTTAGTACTTTACTATAGTATTTGTAGATCTATTCACTAAGAACAGAAACAGACTATAACTAAGTTTACTAATAGAACTCTAAGGCAACACTACACTAGTATCTAGTATTACCTACAGAAACAAATTAAATCTAACAACAGCAGCCTGGCTAGAACAGTTAAAATCAACAGTTAAAACAGCAGTTACTTTATGCAGCTAAAAGCAGTAACAATAGCAAACTTACAGACCGTCCCAGGTACAGGAATAAAATAAGTACACGACAGACCACAAAGATCTTCGGCTGTCACACAGACATACTATACTGACCACTGGTCAACTGTACACTGAACTGTTTTTTTAAAACAGCGTGGCGAACTTTTTATACGCCCCACCCTTACTTACACAAAAAGCGGAAGTACAAATAATACATTTGGCACTAGCCTATAAAAAAATAGAATACACAAAAAATATATATAAAACTAGCTCAGGGAGCGCAAGCTCACATTCATCCCGCCTTAAATTTTTGCGTCCCCGCAAAACAAGATAATAACAAATTACTTAAAATGCATTACATATGAGCTGCTGACATATTCTACCATCAAAGAAAATACACACCAAAATCTATTTGACACAAAAATATTACAGCTCCATGACATGACTTAAATTACATTGCTTTCAAAGGACAAAAGAAAAAAAAAAAGAATATACTACATCAGCTAAAACACAAAAAAAGTACTATTGATTCTGTACATTCTCAAATAGGTATAGCAACTACTAAGCTTTAAAAAAGCTTTTCAAAAACATGTAGATAACATGTACTCATAGAGTCACTACAAACTAATACATCTTGATAAATAGAAATGCAATCAACATATTAAAATAAAAAAATTACAAATGCAAGAATTATGCTAGTAAGGGAGGAAACGAACTTCATTTCCTCCTCTCGTACATATCTGTAAGTATTCCCATCTTCTGCTTCTACGATGTACCACCCAGAAGCATACTTGGGTACTGCAGTAAATACAAAACACGAGGGTTCATACTGCATGAACATTCTGCCTTGGCCTCTGACTCTCTGTTCGACAAGAACTCTGCATCCAATGTTCAGAAGGTTGTTCCTTTTCCTACGGCCTTCTGAATCATCCTGAGAATTAAGGGAGGATTCAGGCTGACGCAAATCTAAGAAGGTGTGTGTTTCCCTATCACCCTCCGTATGGTTTTGGGTAGCATCAGCTGAGGCTACTTCTGCATGCATTGACAACATTTCTGCCACTGCGGATTCTCTTGTGTGGACCACTGCAGTGTTGGATCCTCTAGGATTCAGTGGCACATCAACTGACAATTCTGCTGACTTGGGGGCAGGTATAAGTTGTACTGCCTGTGGTTGTTCCACTGAGGCAACCTGAACGTGACTCACTGCTGCAGTGACATTAGGGCAAGCCCGGGTGAAGTGGTCCCGGCTTCCACAGTTAGAGCAGTTGCGTCTGTGGTGTTGACGATTATCTCGGTTCCCAACGTTTCCCCTTGTTGGCCTTGGAACATGTTCTTCAGCCTGCAATTTCTTGCAAGATGGCCATGTTTTCCACATGTGTAGCATTTCCTGTTCTTCATCAAAGGCCTCCTCTGGCTAAGGGTGCGCTTTGGTTGTGAGGCAATCTGTCTCACGCTACCGCTAATTTGATCAGGTTGATGGTGGTTGCAGTGGGGGACAGTTAGAGTTCTGTGGCCCGAAAGTTGTAGGCGCACAATCTGGGCTGCAAGCTCCTCCACTTGCTTGGAGAGAGTAGCTAGCTGACCTTCAATCTTTATCTCACTGCATGTGAGATTGACTTGCGGTGCGACATCCTCATCCTGTGCCCACCTAATGGCCATGTCTCTTAATGCGAGGAATTCGGTTCTGGCCTATCAAGTAGTCTCTCTCGCAGGTCTCTTCTTAGGGTCCTGTCACTGAGGTTTTTTACGAACTGGTCCCTCAGGATAGACTCGCTGAAAGGAGTTTCCGATATAGCTCCCTGCCTGTCAGTGAGTGCTTCGAATGCCTGAAGGAGACGGTGTGAGTAGGTGCGGACAGACTCATTCGGGTGCTGGCTTATTCTGAACAGCTGCCCAATGAGGCAGTTGATGCTCCGCCTTTCTCCATAAGTGGAGCGTAGAACTTGTACCAGGGCATCTGGACATGCCCTTGTTGTCTGAGGGTGACACCTAAGTTCGGCCTTCACTGCCTCACCTAGATGTGCAAAGAGGAAGTCACATTTTTCCTCCTCGATGTACCATGTGTTGAGACTTCAGGCTCTATCAACACTTTGAAGGAACTCTTCAACTTCCCTGGCAGGACCATCGCCATGGAAGCGCCGGATACTCATCTCTGTCCTTAGTACCACAATCACTGTCTGAGACGGCTGCATTATTGCTGCTGCTGCTGCCTCGCTGTTCATCTACGTAACTACTCAACAAAAAAACCCTACTAACCTCAATACCAAACGCTCAAGGAAAACTAAACTTCCACTATCACTACTTCCTATCACTGCCTAAACTTAACTAGTACAAAAACCTAATCTATACCAATAAAAAATATAAGTCTGGTCACTCAAGCACAGATCCCACTTTCTGACACCAAAAATGTGAGCAGGTCAGGCAGGCGCGAGTGGAGAGATACCTATTCTTACTGCTCAACATTAAAATTTACCAACAGTAGGCAGATGTTAGCGCTACTGGGTGGGCTCAATCTGTGCACCTCGGTATGGTGACCAAGGGGCTAGAGTCGCCTAAGTAACCAGACAACTAGCTATAACTAACCTAAACTAAAGGAAAACAAGATAACGAAACTTTAGTTAGGATAAATAAACAAACGAAACTTTATTAACATACAAAAATATAAATCAATAATAAAATATATACACTACAACGAGAACAACTAATACTAACTAAAACCATCTGACTCAACGCCACTAAAAACTAACCAAACCAAACAAACTGATCAACCCAACTATCTAACTAAATCACTAAAACTAATACACTAGTCTAGACCTAGATCTACACTAACAAACTACAATAAACTAGTCTAGATCTACAATATTCTACTACTACCAACTCATAACTAAAACTAAAAAAGAACACCTTAGTTAGTACTTTACTATAGTATTTGTAGATCTATTCACTAAGAACAGAAACAGACTATAACTAAGTTTACTAATAGAACTCTAAGGCAACACTACACTAGTATCTAGTATTACCTACAGAAACAAATTAAATCTACAACAGCAGCCTGGCTAGAACAGTTAAAATCAACAGTTAAAACAGCAGTTACTTTATGCAGCTAAAAGCAGTAACAATAGCAAACTTACAGACCGTCCCAGGTACAGGAATAAAAATAAGTACACGACAGACCACAAAGATCTTCGGCTGTCACACAGACATACTATACTGACCACTGGTCAACTGTACACTGAACTGTTTTTTTAAAACAGCGTGGCGAACTTTTTATACGCCCCACCCCTTACTTACACAAAAAGCGGAAGTACAAATAATACATTTGGCACTAGCCTATAAAAAAATAGAATACACAAAAATATATATAAAACTAGCTCAGGGAGCGCAAGCTCACATTCATCCCGCCTTAAATTTTTGCGTCCCCGCAAAACAAGATAATAACAAATTACTTAAAATGCATTACATATGAGCTGCTGACATATTCTACCATCAAAGAAAATACACACCAAAATCTATTTGACACAAAAATATTACAGCTCCATGACATGACTTAAATTACATTGCTTTCAAAGGACAAAAGAAAAAAAAAAATATACTACATCAGCTAAAACACAAAAAAAGTACTATTGATTCTGTACATTCTCAAATAGGTATAGCAACTACTAAGCTTTAAAAAGCTTTTCAAAAACATGTAGATAACATGTACTCATAGAGTCACTACAACTAATACATCTTGATAAATAGAAATGCAATCAACATATTAAAATAAAAAAAATTACAAATGCAAGAATTATGCTAGTAAGGGGAGGAAACGAACTTCATTTCCTCCTCTCGTACATATCTGTAAGTATTCCCATCTTCTGCTTCTACGATGTACCACCCAGAAGCATACTTGGGTACTGCAGTAATTACAAAACACGAGGGTTCATACTGCATGAACATTCTGCCTTGCCTCTGACTCTCTGTTCGACAAGAACTCTGCATCCAATGTTCAGAAGGTTGTTCCTTTTCCTACGGCCTTCTGAATCATCCTGAGAATTAAGGGAGGATTCAGGCTGACGCAAATCTAAGAAGGTGTGTGTTTCCCTATCACCCTCCGTATGGTTTTGGGTAGCATCAGCTGAGGCTACTTCTGCATGCATTGACAACATTTCTGCCACTGCGGATTCTCTTGTGTGGACCACTGCAGTGTTGGATCCTCTAGGATTCAGTGGCACATCAACTGACAATTCTGCTGACTTGGGGGCAGGTATAAGTTGTACTGCCTGTGGTTGTTCCACTGAGGCAACCTGAACGTGACTCACTGCTGCAGTGACATTAGGGCAAGCCCGGGTGAAGTGGTCCCGGCTTCCACAGTTAGAGCAGTTGCGTCTGTGGTGTTGACGATTATCTCGGTTCCCACGTTTCCCTTGTTGGCCTTGGAACATGTTCTTCAGCCTGCAATTTCTTGCAAGATGGCCATGTTTTCCACATGTGTAGCATTTCCTGTTCTTCATCAAAGGCCTCCTCTGGCTAAGGGTGCGCTTTGGTTGTGAGGCAATCTGTCTCACGCTACCGCTAATTTGATCAGGTTGATGGTGGTTGCAGTGGGGACAGTTAGAGTTCTGTGGCCCCGAAAGTTGTAGGCGCACAATCTGGGCTGCAAGCTCCTCCACTTGCTTGGAGAGAGTAGCTAGCTGACCTTCAATCTTTATCTCACTGCATGTGAGATTGACTTGCGGTGCGACATCCTCATCCTGTGCCCACCTAATGGCCATGTCTCTTAATGCGAGGAATTCGGTTTCTGGCCTATCAAGTAGTCTCTCTCGCAGGTCTCTTCTTAGGGTCCTGTCACTGAGGTTTTTTACGAACTGGTCCCTCAGGATAGACTCGCTTGAAAGGAGTTTCCGATAGAGCTCCCTGCCTGTCAGTGAGTGCTTCGAATGCCTGAAGGAGACGGTGTGAGTAGGTGCGGACAGACTCATTCGGGTGCTGGCTTATTCTGAACAGCTGCCCAATGAGGCAGTTGATGCTCCGCCTTTCTCCATAAGTGGAGCGTAGAACTTGTACCAGGGCATCTGGACATGCCCTTGTTGTCTGAGGGTGACACCTAAGTTCGGCCTTCACTGCCTCACCTAGATGTGCAAAGAGGAAGTCACATTTTTCCTCTCGATGTACCATGTGTTGAGACTTCCAGGCTCTATCAACACTTTGAAGGAACTCTTCAACTTCCCTGGCAGGACCATCGCCATGGAAGCGCCGGATACTCATCTCTGTCCTTAGTACCACAATCACTGTCTGAGACGGCTGCATTATTGCTGCTGCTGCTGCCCTCGCTGTTCATTCTACGTAACTACTCAACAAAAAAACCCTACTAACCTCAATACCAAACGCTCAAGGAAAACTAAACTTCCACTATCACTACTTCCTATCACTGCCTAAACTTAACTAGTACAAAAACCTAATCTATACCAATAAAAAATATAAGTCTGGTCACTCAAGCACAGATCCCACTTTCTGACACCAAAAATGTGAGCAGGTCAGGCAGGCGCGAGTGGAGAGATACCTATTCTTACTGCTCAACATTAAAATTTACCAACAGTAGGCAGATGTTAGCGCTACTGGGTGGGCTCAATCTGTGCACCTCGGTATGGTGACCAAGGGGCTAGAGTCGCCTAAGTAACCAGACAACTAGCTATAACTAACCTAAACTAAAGGAAAACAAGATAACGAAACTTTAGTTAGGATAAATAAACAAACGAAACTTTATTAACATACAAAAATATAAATCAATAATAAAATATATACACTACAACGAGAACAACTAATACTAACTAAAACCATCTGACTCAACGCCACTAAAAACTAACCAAACCAAACAAACTGATCAACCCAACTATCTAACTAAATCACTAAAACTAATACACTAGTCTAGACCTAGATCTACACTAACAAACTACAATAAACTAGTCTAGATCTACAATATTCTACTACTACCAACTCATAACTAAAACTAAAAAAGAACACCTTAGTTAGTACTTTACTATAGTATTTGTAGATCTATTCACTAAGAACAGAAACAGACTATAACTAAGTTTACTAATAGAACTCTAAGGCAACACTACACTAGTATCTAGTATTACCTACAGAAACAAATTAAATCTACAACAGCAGCCTGGCTAGAACAGTTAAAATCAACAGTTAAAACAGCAGTTACTTTATGCAGCTAAAAGCAGTAACAATAGCAAACTTACAGACCGTCCCAGGTACAGGAATAAAAATAAGTACACGACAGACCACAAAGATCTTCGGCTGTCACACAGACATACTATACTGACCACTGGTCAACTGTACACTGAACTGTTTTTTTAAAACAGCGTGGCGAACTTTTTATACGCCCCACCCTTACTTACACAAAAAGCGGAAGTACAAATAATACATTTGGCACTAGCCTATAAAAAAATAGAATACACAAAAATATATATAAAACTAGCTCAGGGAGCGCAAGCTCACATTCATCCCGCCTTAAATTTTTGCGTCCCCGCAAAACAAGATAATAAACAAATTACTTAAAATGCATTACATATGAGCTGCTGACATATTCTACCATCAAAGAAAATACACACCAAAATCTATTTGACACAAAAATATTACAGCTCCATGACATGACTTAAATTACATTGCTTTCAAAGGACAAAAGAAAAAAAAAAAGAATATACTACATCAGCTAAAACACAAAAAAAGTACTATTGATTCTGTACATTCTCAAATAGGTATAGCAACTACTAAGCTTTAAAAAAGCTTTTCAAAAACATGTAGATAACATGTACTCATAGAGTCACTACAAACTAATACATCTTGATAAATAGAAATGCAATCAACATATTAAAATAAAAAAATTACAATGCAAGAATTATGCTAGTAAGGGGAGGAAACGAACTTCATTTCCTCCTCTCGTACATATCTGTAAGTATTCCCATCTTCTGCTTCTACGATGTACCACCCAGAAGCATACTTGGGTACTGCAGTAATTACAAAACACGAGGGTTCATACTGCATGAACATTCTGCCTTGGCCTCTGACTCTCTGTTCGACAAGAACTCTGCATCCAATGTTCAGAAGGTTGTTCCTTTTCCTACGGCCTTCTGAATCATCCTGAGAATTAAGGGAGGATTCAGGCTGACGCAAATCTAAGAAGGTGTGTGTTTCCCTATCACCCTCCGTATGGTTTTGGGTAGCATCAGCTGAGGCTACTTCTGCATGCATTGACAACATTTCTGCCACTGCGGATTCTCTTGTGTGGACCACTGCAGTGTTGGATCCTCTAGGATTCAGTGGCACATCAACTGACAATTCTGCTGACTTGGGGGCAGGTTATAAGTTGTACTGCCTGTGGTTGTTCCACTGAGGCAACCTGAACGTGACTCACTGCTGCAGTGACATTAGGGCAAGCCCGGGTGAAGTGGTCCCGGCTTCCACAGTTAGAGCAGTTTGCGTCTGTGGTGTTGACGATTATCTCGGTTCCCACGTTTCCCTTGTTGGCCTTGGAACATGTTCTTCAGCCTGCAATTTCTTGCAAGATGGCCATGTTTTCCACATGTGTAGCATTTCCTGTTCTTCATCAAAGGCCTCCTCTGGCTAAGGGTGCGCTTTGGTTGTGAGGCAATCTGTCTCACGCTACCGCTAATTTGATCAGGTTGATGGTGGTTGCAGTGGGGACAGTTAGAGTTCTGTGGCCCCGAAAGTTGTAGGCGCACAATCTGGGCTGCAAGCTCCTCCACTTGCTTGGAGAGAGTAGCTAGCTGACCTTCAATCTTTATCTCACTGCATGTGAGATTGACTTGCGGTGCGACATCCTCATCCTGTGCCCACCTAATGGCCATGTCTCTTAATGCGAGGAATTCGGTTTCTGGCCTATCAAGTAGTCTCTCTCGCAGGTCTCTTCTTAGGGTCCTGTCACTGAGGTTTTTTACGAACTGGTCCCTCAGGATAGACTCGCTGAAAGGAGTTTCCGATAGAGCTCCCTGCCTGTCAGTGAGTGCTTCGAATGCCTGAAGGAGACGGTGTGAGTAGGTGCGGACAGACTCATTCGGGTGCTGGCTTATTCTGAACAGCTGCCCAATGAGGCAGTTGATGCTCCGCCTTTCTCCATAAGTGGAGCGTAGAACTTGTACCAGGGCATCTGGACATGCCCTTGTTGTCTGAGGGTGACACCTAAGTTCGGCCTTCACTGCCTCACCTAGATGTGCAAAGAGGAAGTCACATTTTTCCTCTCGATGTACCATGTGTTGAGACTTCCAGGCTCTATCAACACTTTGAAGGAACTCTTCAACTTCCCTGGCAGGACCATCGCCATGGAAGCGCCGGATACTCATCTCTGTCCTTGGTACCACAATCACTGTCTGAGACGGCTGCATTATTGCTGCTGCTGCTGCCTCGCTGTTCATCTACGTAACTACTCAACAAAAAAAACCCTACTAACCTCAATACCAAACGCTCAAGGAAAACTAAACTTCCACTATCACTACTTCCTATCACTGCCTAAACTTAACTAGTACAAAAACCTAATCTATACCAATAAAAAATATAAGTCTGGTCACTCAAGCACAGATCCCACTTTCTGACACCAAAAATGTGAGCAGGTCAGGCAGGCGCGAGTGGAGAGATACCTATTCTTACTGCTCAACATTAAAATTTACCAACAGTAGGCAGATGTTAGCGCTACTGGGTGGGCTCAATCTGTGCACCTCGGTATGGTGACCAAGGGGCTAGAGTCGCCTAAGTAACCAGACAACTAGCTATAACTAACCTAAACTAAAGGAAACAAGATAACGAAACTTTAGTTAGGATAAATAAACAAACGAAACTTTATTAACATACAAAAATATAAATCAATAATAAAATATATACACTACAACGAGAACAACTAATACTAACTAAAACCATCTGACTCAACGCCACTAAAAACTAACCAAACCAAACAAACTGATCAACCCAACTATCTAACTAAATCACTAAAACTAATACACTAGTCTAGACCTAGATCTACACTAACAAACTACAATAAACTAGTCTAGATCTACAATATTCTACTACTACCAACTCATAACTAAAACTAAAAAAGAACACCTTAGTTAGTACTTTACTATAGTATTTGTAGATCTATTCACTAAGAACAGAAACAGACTATAACTAAGTTTACTAATAGAACTCTAAGGCAACACTACACTAGTATCTAGTATTACCTACAGAAACAAATTAAATCTACAACAGCAGCCTGGCTAGAACAGTTAAAATCAACAGTTAAAACAGCAGTTACTTTATGCAGCTAAAAGCAGTAACAATAGCAAACTTACAGACCGTCCCAGGTACAGGAATAAAAATAAGTACACGACAGACCACAAAGATCTTCGGCTTGTCACACAGACATACTATACTGACCACTGGTCAACTGTACACTGAACTGTTTTTTAAAACAGCGTGGCGAACTTTTTATACGCCCCACCCTTACTTACACAAAAAGCGGAAGTACAAATAATACATTTGGCACTAGCCTATAAAAAAATAGAATACACAAAAATATATATAAAACTAGCTCAGGGAGCGCAAGCTCACATTCATCCCGCCTTAAATTTTTGCGTCCCCGCAAAACAAGATAATAACAAATTACTTAAAATGCATTACATATGAGCTGCTGACATATTCTACCATCAAAGAAAATACACACCAAAATCTATTTGACACAAAAATATTACAGCTCCATGACATGACTTAAATTACATTGCTTTCAAAGGACAAAAGAAAAAAAAAAAGAATATACTACATCAGCTAAAACACAAAAAAGTACTATTGATTCTGTACATTCTCAAATAGGTATAGCAACTACTAAGCTTTAAAAAAGCTTTTCAAAAACATGTAGATAACATGTACTCATAGAGTCACTACAAACTAATACATCTTGATAAATAGAAATGCAATCAACATATTAAAATAAAAAAATTACAAATGCAAGAATTATGCTAGTAAGGGGAGGAAACGAACTTCATTTCCTCCTCTCGTACATATCTGTAAGTACTCCCATCTTCTGCTTCTACGATGTACCACCCAGAAGCATACTTGGGTACTGCAGTAATTACAAAACACGAGGGTTCATACTGCATGAACATTCTGCCTTGGCCTCTGACTCTCTGTTCGACAAGAACTCTGCATCCAATGTTCAGAAGGTTGTTCCTTTTCCTACGGCCTTCTGAATCATCCTGAGAATTAAGGGAGGATTCAGGCTGACGCAAATCTAAGAAGGTGTGTGTTTCCCTATCACCCTCCGTATGGTTTTGGGTAGCATCAGCTGAGGCTACTTCTGCATGCATTGACAACATTTCTGCCACTGCGGATTCTCTTGTGTGGACCACTGCAGTGTTGGATCCTCTAGGATTCAGTGGCACATCAACTGACAATTCTGCTGACTTGGGGGCAGGTATAAGTTGTACTGCCTGTGGTTGTTCCACTGAGGCAACCTGAACGTGACTCACTGCTGCAGTGACATTAGGGCAAGCCCGGGTGAAGTGGTCCCGGCTTCCACAGTTAGAGCAGTTGCGTCTGTGGTGTTGACGATTATCTCGGTTCCCACGTTTCCCTTGTTGGCCTTGGAACATGTTCTTCAGCCTGCAATTTCTTGCAAGATGGCCATGTTTTCCACATGTGTAGCATTTCCTGTTCTTCATCAAAGGCCTCCTCTGGCTAAGGGTGCGCTTTGGTTGTGAGGCAATCTGTCTCACGCTACCGCTAATTTGATCAGGTTGATGGTGGTTGCAGTGGGGACAGTTAGAGTTCTGTGGCCCCGAAAGTTGTAGGCGCACAATCTGGGCTGCAAGCTCCTCCACTTGCTTGGAGAGAGTAGCTAGCTGACCTTCAATCTTTATCTCACTGCATGTGAGATTGACTTGCGGTGCGACATCCTCATCCTGTGCCCACCTAATGGCCATGTCTCTTAATGCGAGGAATTCGGTTTCTGGCCTATCAAGTAGTCTCTCTCGCAGGTCTCTTCTTAGGGTCCTGTCACTGAGGTTTTTTACGAACTGGTCCCTCAGGATAGACTCGCTGAAAGGAGTTTCCGATAGAGCTCCCTGCCTGTCAGTGAGTGCTTCGAATGCCTGAAGGAGACGGTGTGAGTAGGTGCGGACAGACTCATTCGGGTGCTGGCTTATTCTGAACAGCTGCCCAATGAGGCAGTTGATGCTCCGCCTTTCTCCATAAGTGGAGCGTAGAACTTGTACCAGGGCATCTGGACATGCCCTTGTTGTCTGAGGGTGACACCTAAGTTCGGCCTTCACTGCCTCACCTAGATGTGCAAAGAGGAAGTCACATTTTTCCTCTCGATGTACCATGTGTTGAGACTTCCAGGCTCTATCAACACTTTGAAGGAACTCTTCACTTCCCTGGCAGGACCATCGCCATGGAAGCGCCGGATACTCATCTCTGTCCTTGGTACCACAATCACTGTCTGAGACGGCTGCATTATTGCTGCTGCTGCTGCCTCGCTGTTCATCTACGTAACTACTCAACAAAAAAACCCTACTAACCTCAATACCAAACGCTCAAGGAAAACTAAACTTCCACTATCACTACTTCCTATCACTGCCTAAACTTAACTAGTACAAAAACCTAATCTATACCAATAAAAAATATAAGTCTGGTCACTCAAGCACAGATCCCACTTTCTGACACCAAAAATGTGAGCAGGTCAGGCAGGCGCGAGTGGAGAGATACCTATTCTTACTGCTCAACATTAAAATTTACCAACAGTAGGCAGATGTTAGCGCTACTGGGTGGGCTCAATCTGTGCACCTCGGTATGGTGACCAAGGGGCTAGAGTCGCCTAAGTAACCAGACAACTAGCTATAACTAACCTAAACTAAAGGAAAACAAGATAACGAAACTTTAGTTAGGATAAATAAACAAACGAAACTTTATTAACATACAAAAATATAAATCAATAATAAAATATATACACTACAACGAGAACAACTAATACTAACTAAAACCATCTGACTCAACGCCACTAAAAACTAACCAAACCAAACAAACTGATCAACCCAACTATCTAACTAAATCACTAAAACTAATACACTAGTCTAGACCTAGATCTACACTAACAAACTACAATAAACTAGTCTAGATCTACAATATTCTACTACTACCAACTCATAACTAAAACTAAAAAAGAACACCTTAGTTAGTACTTTACTATAGTATTTGTAGATCTATTCACTAAGAACAGAAACAGACTATAACTAAGTTTACTAATAGAACTCTAAGGCAACACTACACTAGTATCTAGTATTACCTACAGAAACAAATTAAATCTACAACAGCAGCCTGGCTAGAACAGTTAAAATCAACAGTTAAAACAGCAGTTACTTTATGCAGCTAAAAGCAGTAACAATAGCAAACTTACAGACCGTCCCAGGTACAGGAATAAAAATAAGTACACGACAGACCACAAAGATCTTCGGCTGTCACACAGACATACTATACTGACCACTGGTCAACTGTACACTGAACTGTTTTTTTAAAACAGCGTGGCGAACTTTTTATACGCCCCACCCTTACTTACACAAAAAGCGGAAGTACAAATAATACATTTGGCACTAGCCTATAAAAAAATAGAATACACAAAAATATATATAAAACTAGCTCAGGGAGCGCAAGCTCACATTCATCCCGCCTTAAATTTTTGCGTCCCCGCAAAACAAGATAATAACAAATTACTTAAAATGCATTACATATGAGCTGCTGACATATTCTACCATCAAAGAAAATACACACCAAAATCTATTTGACACAAAAATATTACAGCTCCATGACATGACTTAAATTACATTGCTTTCAAAGGACAAAAGAAAAAAAAAAAGAATATACTTCATCAGCTAAAACACAAAAAAAGTACTATTGATTCTGTACATTCTCAAATAGGTATAGCAACTACTAAGCTTTAAAAAAGCTTTTCAAAAACATGTAGATAACATGTACTCATAGAGTCACTACAAACTAATACATCTTGATAAATAGAAATGCAATCAACATATTAAAATAAAAAATTACAAATGCAAGATTTATGCTAGTAAGGGGAGGAAACGAACTTCATTTCCTCCTCTCGTACATATCTGTAAGTACTCCCATCTTCTGCTTCTACGATGTACCACCCAGAAGCATACTTGGGTACTGCAGTAATTACAAAACACGAGGGTTCATACTGCATGAACATTCTGCCTTGGCCTCTGACTCTCTGTTCGACAAGAACTCTGCATCCAATGTTCAGAAGGTTGTTCCTTTTCCTACGGCCTTCTGAATCATCCTGAGAATTAAGGGAGGATTCAGGCTGACGCAAATCTAAGAAGGTGTGTGTTTCCCTATCACCCTCCGTATGGTTTTGGGTAGCATCAGCTGAGGCTACTTCTGCATGCATTGACAACATTTCTGCCACTGCGGATTCTCTTGTGTGGACCACTGCAGTGTTGGATCCTCTAGGATTCAGTGGCACATCAACTGACAATTCTGCTGACTTGGGGGCAGGTATAAGTTGTACTGCCTGTGGTTGTTCCACTGAGGCAACCTGAACGTGACTCACTGCTGCAGTGACATTAGGGCAAGCCCGGGTGAAGTGGTCCCGGCTTCCACAGTTAGAGCAGTTGCGTCTGTGGTGTTGACGATTATCTCGGTTCCCACGTTTCCCTTGTGGCCTTGGAACATGTTCTTCAGCCTGCAATTTCTTGCAAGATGGCCATGTTTTCCACATGTGTAGCATTTCCTGTTCTTCATCAAAGGCCTCCTCTGGCTAAGGGTGCGCTTTGGTTGTGAGGCAATCTGTCTCACGCTACCGCTAATTTGATCAGGTTGATGGTGGTTGCAGTGGGGACAGTTAGAGTTCTGTGGCCCCGAAAGTTGTAGGCGCACAATCTGGGCTGCAAGCTCCTCCACTTGCTTGGAGAGAGTAGCTAGCTGACCTTCAATCTTTATCTCACTGCATGTGAGATTGACTTGCGGTGCGACATCCTCATCCTGTGCCCACCTAATGGCCATGTCTCTTAATGCGAGGAATTCGGTTTCTGGCCTATCAAGTAGTCTCTCTCGCAGGTCTCTTCTTAGGGTCCTGTCACTGAGGTTTTTTACGAACTGGTCCCTCAGGATAGACTCGCTGAAAGGAGTTTCCGATAGAGCTCCCTGCCTGTCAGTGAGTGCTTCGAATGCCTGAAGGAGACGGTGTGAGTAGGTGCGGACAGACTCATTCGGGTGCTGGCTTATTCTGAACAGCTGCCCAATGAGGCAGTTGATGCTCCGCCTTTCTCCATAAGTGGAGCGTAGAACTTGTACCAGGGCATCTGGACATGCCCTTGTTGTCTGAGGGTGACACCTAAGTTCGGCCTTCACTGCCTCACCTAGATGTGCAAAGAGGAAGTCACATTTTTCCTCTCGATGTACCATGTGTTGAGACTTCCAGGCTCTATCAACACTTTGAAGGAACTCTTCAACTTCCCTGGCAGGACCATCGCCATGGAAGCGCCGGATACTCATCTCTGTCCTTGGTACCACAATCACTGTCTGAGACGGCTGCATTATTGCTGCTGCTGCTGCCTCGCTGTTCATCTACGTAACTACTCAACAAAAAAAACCCTACTAACCTCAATACCAAACGCTCAAGGAAAACTAAACTTCCACTATCACTACTCCTATCACTGCCTAAACTTAACTAGTACAAAAACCTAATCTATACCAATAAAAAATATAAGTCTGGTCACTCAAGCACAGATCCCACTTTCTGACACCAAAAATGTGAGCAGGTCAGGCAGGCGCGAGTGGAGAGATACCTATTCTTACTGCTCAACATTAAAATTTACCAACAGTAGGCAGATGTTAGCGCTACTGGGTGGGCTCAATCTGTGCACCTCGGTATGGTGACCAAGGGGCTAGAGTCGCCTAAGTAACCAGACAACTAGCTATAACTAACCTAAACTAAAGGAAAACAAGATAACGAAACTTTAGTTAGGATAAATAAACAAACGAAACTTTATTAACATACAAAAATATAAATCAATAATAAAATATATACACTACAACGAGAACAACTAATACTAACTAAAACCATCTGACTCAACGCCACTAAAAACTAACCAAACCAAACAAACTGATCAACCCAACTATCTAACTAAATCACTAAAACTAATACACTAGTCTAGACCTAGATCTACACTAACAAACTACAATAAACTAGTCTAGATCTACAATATTCTACTACTACCAACTCATAACTAAAACTAAAAAAGAACACCTTAGTTAGTACTTTACTATAGTATTTGTAGATCTATTCACTAAGAACAGAAACAGACTATAACTAAGTTTACTAATAGAACTCTAAGGCAACACTACACTAGTATCTAGTATTACCTACAGAAACAAATTAAATCTACAACAGCAGCCTGGCTAGAACAGTTAAAATCAACAGTTAAAACAGCAGTTACTTTATGCAGCTAAAAGCAGTAACAATAGCAAACTTACAGACCGTCCCAGGTACAGGAATAAAAATAAGTACACGACAGACCACAAAGATCTTCGGCTGTCACACAGACATACTATACTGACCACTGGTCAACTGTACACTGAACTGTTTTTTTAAAACAGCGTGGCGAACTTTTTAAACGCCCCACCCTTACTTACACAAAAAGCGGAAGTACAAATAATACATTTGGCACTAGCCTATAAAAAAATAGAATACACAAAAATATATATAAAACTAGCTCAGGGAGCGCAAGCTCACATTCATCCCGCCTTAAATTTTTGCGTCCCCGCAAAACAAGATAATAACAAATTACTTAAAATGCATTACATATGAGCTGCTGACATATTCTACCATCAAAGAAAATACACACCAAAATCTATTTGACACAAAAATATTACAGCTCCATGACATGACTTAAATTACATTGCTTTCAAAGGACAAAAGAAAAAAAAAAAGAATATACTACATCAGCTAAAACACAAAAAAAGTACTATTGATTCTGTACATTCTCAAATAGGTATAGCAACTACTAAGCTTTAAAAAAGCTTTTCAAAAACATGTAGATAACATGTACTCATAGAGTCACTACAAACTAATACATCTTGATAAATAGAAATGCAATCAACATATTAAAATAAAAAAATTACAAATGCAAGAATTATGCTAGTAAGGGGAGGAAACGAACTTCATTTCCTCCTCTCGTACATATCTGTAAGTACTCCCATCTTCTGCTTCTACGATGTACCACCCAGAAGCATACTTGGGTACTGCAGTAATTACAAAACACGAGGGTTCATACTGCATGAACATTCTGCCTTGGCCTCTGACTCTCTGTTCGACAAGAACTCTGCATCCAATGTTCAGAAGGTTGTTCCTTTTCCTACGGCCTTCTGAATCATCCTGAGAATTAAGGGAGGATTCAGGCTGACGCAAATCTAAGAAGGTGTGTGTTTCCCTATCACCCTCCGTATGGTTTTGGGTAGCATCAGCTGAGGCTACTTCTGCATGCATTGACAACATTTCTGCCACTGCGGATTCTCTTGTGTGGACCACTGCAGTGTTGGATCCTCTAGGATTCAGTGGCACATCAACTGACAATTCTGCTGACTTGGGGGCAGGTATAAGTTGTACTGCCTGTGGTTGTTCCACTGAGGCAACCTGAACGTGACTCACTGCTGCAGTGACATTAGGGCAAGCCCGGGTGAAGTGGTCCCGGCTTCCACAGTTAGAGCAGTTGCGTCTGTGGTGTTGACGATTATCTCGGTTCCCACGTTTCCCTTGTTGGCCTTGGAACATGTTCTTCAGCCTGCAATTTCTTGCAAGATGGCCATGTTTTCCACATGTGTAGCATTTCCTGTTCTTCATCAAAGGCCTCCTCTGGCTAAGGGTGCGCTTTGGTTGTGAGGCAATCTGTCTCACGCTACCGCTAATTTGATCAGGTTGATGGTGGTTGCAGTGGGGACAGTTAGAGTTCTGTGGCCCCGAAAGTTGTAGGCGCACAATCTGGGCTGCAAGCTCCTCCACTTGCTTGGAGAGAGTAGCTAGCTGACCTTCAATCTTTATCTCACTGCATGTGAGATTGACTTGCGGTGCGACATCCTCATCCTGTGCCCACCTAATGGCCATGTCTCTTAATGCGAGGAATTCGGTTTCTGGCCTATCAAGTAGTCTCTCTCGCAGGTCTCTTCTTAGGGTCCTGTCACTGAGGTTTTTTACGAACTGGTCCCTCAGGATAGACTCGCTGAAAGGAGTTTCCGATAGAGCTCCCTGCCTGTCAGTGAGTGCTTCGAATGCCTGAAGGAGACGGTGTGAGTAGGTGCGGACAGACTCATTCGGGTGCTGGCTTATTCTGAACAGCTGCCCAATGAGGCAGTTGATGCTCCGCCTTTCTCCATAAGTGGAGCGTAGAACTTGTACCAGGGCATCTGGACATGCCCTTGTTGTCTGAGGGTGACACCTAAGTTCGGCCTTCACTGCCTCACCTAGATGTGCAAAGAGGAAGTCACATTTTTCCTCTCGATGTACCATGTGTTGAGACTTCCAGGCTCTATCAACACTTTGAAGGAACTCTTCAACTTCCCTGGCAGGACCATCGCCATGGAAGCGCCGGATACTCATCTCTGTCCTTGGTACCACAATCACTGTCTGAGACGGCTGCATTATTGCTGCTGCTGCTGCCTCGCTGTTCATCTACGTAACTACTCAACAAAAAAACCCTACTAACCTCAATACCAAACGCTCAAGGAAAACTAAACTTCCACTATCACTACTTCCTATCACTGCCTAAACTTAACTAGTACAAAAAACCTAATCTATACCAATAAAAAATATAAGTCTGGTCACTCAAGCACAGATCCCACTTTCTGACACCAAAAATGTGAGCAGGTCAGGCAGGCGCGAGTGGAGAGATACCTATTCTTACTGCTCAACATTAAAATTTACCAACAGTAGGCAGATGTTAGCGCTACTGGGTGGGCTCAATCTGTGCACCTCGGTATGGTGACCAAGGGGCTAGAGTCGCCTAAGTAACCAGACAACTAGCTATAACTAACCTAAACTAAAGGAAAACAAGATAACGAAACTTTAGTTAGGATAAATAAACAAACGAAACTTTATTAACATACAAAAATATAAATCAATAATAAAATATATACACTACAACGAGAACAACTAATACTAACTAAAACCATCTGACTCAACGCCACTAAAAACTAACCAAACCAAACAAACTGATCAACCCAACTATCTAACTAAATCACTAAAACTAATACACTAGTCTAGACCTAGATCTACACTAACAAACTACAATAAACTAGTCTAGATCTACAATATTCTACTACTACCAACTCATAACTAAAACTAAAAAAGAACACCTTAGTTAGTACTTTACTATAGTATTTGTAGATCTATTCACTAAGAACAGAAACAGACTATAACTAAGTTTACTAATAGAACTCTAAGGCAACACTACACTAGTATCTAGTATTACCTACAGAAACAAATTAAATCTACAACAGCAGCCTGGCTAGAACAGTTAAAATCAACAGTTAAAACAGCAGTTACTTTATGCAGCTAAAAGCAGTAACAATAGCAAACTTACAGACCGTCCCAGGTACAGGAATAAAAATAAGTACACGACAGACCACAAAGATCTTCGGCTGTCACACAGACATACTATACTGACCACTGGTCAACTGTACACTGAACTGTTTTTTTAAAACAGCGTGGCGAACTTTTTATACGCCCCACCCTTACTTACACAAAAAGCGGAAGTACAAATAATACATTTGGCACTAGCCTATAAAAAAATAGAATACACAAAAATATATATAAAACTAGCTCAGGGAGCGCAAGCTCACATTCATCCCGCCTTAAATTTTTGCGTCCCCGCAAAACAAGATAATAACAAATTACTTAAAATGCATTACATATGAGCTGCTGACATATTCTACCATCAAAGAAAATACACACCAAAATCTATTTGACACAAAAATATTACAGCTCCATGACATGACTAAATTACATTGCTTTCAAAGGACAAAAGAAAAAAAAAAAGAATATACTACATCAGCTAAAACACAAAAAAAGTACTATTGATTCTGTACATTCTCAAATAGGTATAGCAACTACTAAGCTTTAAAAAAGCTTTTCAAAAACATGTAGATAACATGTACTCATAGAGTCACTACAAACTAATACATCTTGATAAATAGAAATGCAATCAACATATTAAAATAAAAAAATTACAAATGCAAGAATTATGCTAGTAAGGGGGAGGAAACGAACTTCATTTCCTCCTCTCGTACATATCTGTAAGTACTCCCATCTTCTGCTTCTACGATGTACCACCCAGAAGCATACTTGGGTACTGCAGTAATTACAAAACACGAGGGTTCATACTGCATGAACATTCTGCCTTGGCCTCTGACTCTCTGTTCGACAAGAACTCTGCATCCAATGTTCAGAAGGTTGTTCCTTTTCCTACGGCCTTCTGAATCATCCTGAGAATTAAGGGAGGATTCAGGCTGACGCAAATCTAAGAAGGTGTGTGTTTCCCTATCACCCTCCGTATGGTTTTGGGTAGCATCAGCTGAGGCTACTTCTGCATGCATTGACAACATTTCTGCCACTGCGGATTCTCTTGTGTGGACCACTGCAGTGTTGGATCCTCTAGGATTCAGTGGCACATCAACTGACAATTCTGCTGACTTGGGGCAGGTATAAGTTGTACTGCCTGTGGTTGTTCCACTGAGGCAACCTGAACGTGACTCACTGCTGCAGTGACATTAGGGCAAGCCCGGGTGAAGTGGTCCCGGCTTCCACAGTTAGAGCAGTTGCGTCTGTGGTGTTGACGATTATCTCGGTTCCCACGTTTCCCTTGTTGGCCTTGGAACATGTTCTTCAGCCTGCAATTTCTTGCAAGATGGCCATGTTTTCCACATGTGTAGCATTTCCTGTTCTTCATCAAAGGCCTCCTCTGGCTAAGGGTGCGCTTTGGTTGTGAGGCAATCTGTCTCACGCTACCGCTAATTTGATCAGGTTGATGGTGGTTGCAGTGGGGACAGTTAGAGTTCTGTGGCCCCGAAAGTTGTAGGCGCACAATCTGGGCTGCAAGCTCCTCCACTTGCTTGGAGAGAGTAGCTAGCTGACCTTCAATCTTTATCTCACTGCATGTGAGATTGACTTGCGGTGCGACATCCTCATCCTGTGCCCACCTAATGGCCATGTCTCTTAATGCGAGGAATTCGGTTTCTGGCCTATCAAGTAGTCTCTCTCGCAGGTCTCTTCTTAGGGTCCTGTCACTGAGGTTTTTTACGAACTGGTCCCTCAGGATAGACTCGCTGAAAGGAGTTTCCGATAGAGCTCCCTGCCTGTCAGTGAGTGCTTCGAATGCCTGAAGGAGACGGTGTGAGTAGGTGCGGACAGACTCATTCGGGTGCTGGCTTATTCTGAACAGCTGCCCAATGAGGCAGTTGATGCTCCGCCTTTCTCCATAAGTGGAGCGTAGAACTTGTACCAGGGCATCTGGACATGCCCTTGTTGTCTGAGGGTGACACCTAAGTTCGGCCTTCACTGCCTCACCTAGATGTGCAAAGAGGAAGTCACATTTTTTCCTCTCGATGTACCATGTGTTGAGACTTCCAGGCTCTATCAACACTTTGAAGGAACTCATCAACTTCCCTGGCAGGACCATCGCCATGGAAGCGCCGGATACTCATCTCTGTCCTTAGTACCACAATCACTGTCTGAGACGGCTGCATTATTGCTGCTGCTGCCTCGCTGTTCATCTACGTAACTACTCAACAAAAAAACCCTACTAACCTCAATACCAAACGCTCAAGGAAAACTAAACTTCCACTATCACTACTTCCTATCACTGCCTAAACTTAACTAGTACAAAAACCTAATCTATACCAATAAAAAATATAAGTCTGGTCACTCAAGCACAGATCCCACTTTCTGACACCAAAAATGTGAGCAGGTCAGGCAGGCGCGAGTGGAGAGATACCTATTCTTACTGCTCAACATTAAAATTTACCAACAGTAGGCAGATGTTAGCGCTACTGGGTGGGCTCAATCTGTGCACCTCGGTATGGTGACCAAGGGGCTAGAGTCGCCTAAGTAACCAGACAACTAGCTATAACTAACCTAAACTAAAGGAAAACAAGATAACGAAACTTTAGTTAGGATAAATAAACAAACGAAACTTTATTAACATACAAAAATATAAATCAATAATAAAATATATACACTACAACGAGAACAACTAATACTAACTAAAACCATCTGACTCAACGCCACTAAAAAACTAACCAAACCAAACAAACTGATCAACCCAACTATCTAACTAAATCACTAAAACTAATACACTAGTCTAGACCTAGATCTACACTAACAAACTACAATAAACTAGTCTAGATCTACAATATTCTACTACTACCAACTCATAACTAAAACTAAAAAAGAACACCTTAGTTAGTACTTTACTATAGTATTTGTAGATCTATTCACTAAGAACAGAAACAGACTATAACTAAGTTTACTAATAGAACTCTAAGGCAACACTACACTAGTATCTAGTATTACCTACAGAAACAAATTAAATCTACAACAGCAGCCTGGCTAGAACAGTTAAAATCAACAGTTAAAACAGCAGTTACTTTATGCAGCTAAAAGCAGTAACAATAGCAAACTTACAGACCGTCCCAGGTACAGGAATAAAAATAAGTACACGACAGACCACAAAGATCTTCGGCTGTCACACAGACATACTATACTGACCACTGGTCAACTGTACACTGAACTGTTTTTTTAAAAACAGCGTGGCGAACTTTTTATACGCCCCACCCTTACTTACACAAAAAGCGGAAGTACAAATAATACATTTGGCACTAGCCTATAAAAAAATAGAATACACAAAAATATATATAAAACTAGCTCAGGGAGCGCAAGCTCACATTCATCCCGCCTTAATTTTTGCGTCCCCGCAAAACAAGATAATAACAAATTACTTAAAATGCATTACATATGAGCTGCTGACATATTCTACCATCAAAGAAAATACACACCAAAATCTATTTGACACAAAAATATTACAGCTCCATGACATGACTTAAATTACATTGCTTTCAAAGGACAAAAGAAAAAAAAAAAGAATATACTACATCAGCTAAAACACAAAAAAAGTACTATTGATTCTGTACATTCTCAAATAGGTATAGCAACTACTAAGCTTAAAAAAGCTTTTCAAAAACATGTAGATAACATGTACTCATAGAGTCACTACAAACTAATACATCTTGATAAATAGAAATGCAATCAACATATTAAAATAAAAAAATTACAAATGCAAGAATTATGCTAGTAAGGGGAGGAAACGAACTTCATTTCCTCCTCTCGTACATATCTGTAAGTACTCCCATCTTCTGCTTCTACGATGTACCACCCAGAAGCATACTTGGGTACTGCAGTAATTACAAAACACGAGGGTTCATACTGCATGAACATTCTGCCTTGGCCTCTGACTCTCTGTTCGACAAGAACTCTGCATCCAATGTTCAGAAGGTTGTTCCTTTTCCTACGGCCTTCTGAATCATCCTGAGAATTAAGGGAGGATTCAGGCTGACGCAAATCTAAGAAGGTGTGTGTTTCCCTATCACCCTCCGTATGGTTTTGGGTAGCATCAGCTGAGGCTACTTCTGCATGCATTGACAACATTTCTGCCACTGCGGATTCTCTTGTGTGGACCACTGCAGTGTTGGATCCTCTAGGATTCAGTGGCACATCAACTGACAATTCTGCTGACTTGGGGGCAGGTATAAGTTGTACTGCCTGTGGTTGTTCCACTGAGGCAACCTGAACGTGACTCACTGCTGCAGTGACATTAGGGCAAGCCCGGGTGAAGTGGTCCCGGCTTCCACAGTTAGAGCAGTTGCGTCTGTGGTGTTGACGATTATCTCGGTTCCCACGTTTCCCTTGTTGGCCTTGGAACATGTTCTTCAGCCTGCAATTTCTTGCAAGATGGCCATGTTTTCCACATGTGTAGCATTTCCTGTTCTTCATCAAAGGCCTCCTCTGGCTAAGGTGCGCTTTGGTTGTGAGGCAATCTGTCTCACGCTACCGCTAATTTGATCAGGTTGATGGTGGTTGCAGTGGGGACAGTTAGAGTTCTGTGGCCCCGAAAGTTGTAGGCGCACAATCTGGGCTGCAAGCTCCTCCACTTGCTTGGAGAGAGTAGCTAGCTGACCTTCAATCTTTATCTCACTGCATGTGAGATTGACTTGCGGTGCGACATCCTCATCCTGTGCCCACCTAATGGCCATGTCTCTTAATGCGAGGAATTCGGTTTCTGGCCTATCAAGTAGTCTCTCTCGCAGGTCTCTTCTTAGGGTCCTGTCACTGAGGTTTTTTACGAACTGGTCCCTCAGGATAGACTCGCTGAAAGGAGTTTCCGATAGAGCTCCCTGCCTGTCAGTGAGTGCTTCGAATGCCTGAAGGAGACGGTGTGAGTAGGTGCGGACAGACTCATTCGGGTGCTGGCTTATTCTGAACAGCTGCCCAATGAGGCAGTTGATGCTCCGCCTTTCTCCATAAGTGGAGCGTAGAACTTGTACCAGGGCATCTGGACATGCCCTTGTTGTCTGAGGGTGACACCTAAGTTCGGCCTTCACTGCCTCACCTAGATGTGCAAAGAGGAAGTCACATTTTTCCTCTCGATGTACCATGTGTTGAGACTTCCAGGCTCTATCAACACTTTGAAGGAACTCTTCAACTTCCCTGGCAGGACCATCGCCATGGAAGCGCCGGATACTCATCTCTGTCCTTGGTACCACAATCACTGTCTGAGACGGCTGCATTATTGCTGCTGCTGCTGCCTCGCTGTTCATCTACGTAACTACTCAACAAAAAAAACCCTACTAACCTCAATACCAAACGCTCAAGGAAAACTAAACTTCCACTATCACTACTTCCTATCACTGCCTAAACTTAACTAGTACAAAAACCTAATCTATACCAATAAAAAATATAAGTCTGGTCACTCAAGCACAGATCCCACTTTCTGACACCAAAAATGTGAGCAGGTCATGCAGGCGCGAGTGGAGAGATACCTATTCTTACTGCTCAACATTAAAATTTACCAACAGTAGGCAGATGTTAGCGCTACTGGGTGGGCTCAATCTGTGCACCTCGGTATGGTGACCAAGGGGCTAGAGTCGCCTAAGTAACCAGACAACTAGCTATAACTAACCTAAACTAAAGGAAAACAAGATAACGAAACTTCAGTTAGGATAAATAAACAAACGAAACTTTATTAACATACAAAAATATAAATCAATAATAAAATATATACACTACAACGAGAACAACTAATACTAACTAAAACCATCTGACTCAACGCCACTAAAAACTAACCAAACCAAACAAACTGATCAACCCAACTATCTAACTAAATCACTAAAACTAATACACTAGTCTAGACCTAGATCTACACTAACAAACTACAATAAACTAGTCTAGATCTACAATATTCTACTACTACCAACTCATAACTAAAACTAAAAAAGAACACCTTAGTTAGTACTTTACTATAGTATTTGTAGATCTATTCACTAAGAACAGAAACAGACTATAACTAAGTTTACTAATAGAACTCTAAGGCAACACTACACTAGTATCTAGTATTACCTACAGAAACAAATTAAATCTACAACAGCAGCCTGGCTAGAACAGTTAAAATCAACAGTTAAAACAGCAGTTACTTTATGCAGCTAAAAGCAGTAACAATAGCAAACTTACAGACCGTCCCAGGTACAGGAATAAAAATAAGTACACGACAGACCACAAAGATCTTCGGCTGTCACACAGACATACTATACTGACCACTGGTCAACTGTACACTGAACTGTTTTTTTAAAACAGCGTGGCGAACTTTTTATACGCCCCACCCTTACTTACACAAAAAGCGGAAGTACAAATAATACATTTGGCACTAGCCTATAAAAAAATAGAATACACAAAAATATATATAAAACTAGCTCAGGGAGCGCAAGCTCACACAGGAATTAATATTTTCCTTTTTACTAATGTCTCTATTTCTGCTTCCACTTTCTTTTGAAATGCAAATGGTATATTACGACAAGGTGATACCACCGGAGCTATGTTCTCATTGACAGTTAATGACGTTTCACCTAAATCTCCCAGATGACAATCAATAGTGTTTACTTGTGATATGAATCTATCTTCATTTAATGTGATCAGACTTAAACTTTGGCATGTTTTACGGCCTAATAAACATTGATAATGGCTCTCTACAACTGTAAATGTTACCAAATAATTCTTTTTGTTTTTAGGATTCGTTAGTATTAAGTTAGCAGTGCCCTCTGTTTTTAATTTGGAATTACTCCACAGTCTTCTTAATTTGGGTCTGTTTAACATATTTCTTACATATAATGTTAACATCAGCTCCTGTGTCCAGTTGAAATCTTATTTGTTGACCATTTATCATGAATAGAGCTGTCATTCTGTCCCTATTGATGTTCATCACATTTATTGAGTTAAAGTGTTCCTTTTCGTCTAATTCAGAGATTTGTGATTTGGGCACATCGGCACAATTTAGGCCATGTCGTGCCTGCAGTCCCTCAAGGGCCTCTCTCCCTCCACACAACAAAGGTCAAATTCCATACAGTCAAATAATTAAAATCAAGGTCTATTCACAATTAAAATAGTAGAGGTAGTAAAAATTTAATAATTTGGTAAAAATATAATGTAAATAGTACATGTCTACAGAGTTCCGAAATCAGATCTTCGTAGACAATCCCACTTCCCGGATAAAGCCCAGTACCTTCCCAGGGTCGACATTATTGAATAGTGTTTTTAAATTAGTGGCTCTAAAATATTTTTCCCTGACATCCTGGTATCTGGGGCAGTCAATGAGGATATGTTCCACGGTGAGGCGAGAGTCACAATACTCACAAAGTGGGGGCTCTTCTTTCTTCAGCACAAAAGAGTGCGTGATGTAGGTGTGGCCAATCCTAAGTCTGGACATGGTCGTGCTACCACGCCTTGTCAGACCCTTAGATGTGGACCGCCACCTGACATCCGCCACAATCTGCCTGAGTTTATTGTGAGTCTCAGCCTCCCATCGATCCTGCCACTCTTGGTAGATGGCAGTGGCAATACTTTGTCTCAGGTCTGAGCAGGGAATTAGAGTTTCTGATACCGCATGATTTGGGGCTCTCTTTGCTTCTCTGTCTGCGGCTTCGTTTCCCTCAATGCCCACATGGGAGGGGACCCAGATGAAGGTGACATCCGTATGGTCGGCTGTTATTTGGTCCAACAGCTTCAGGCTCTTATGTACCAGTGGAATGTCAGTCTTCATCCGCCCCAAAGCTTGCAATGCAGATTTGGAGTCGGAGCAGATTATAAATTTCCTCCTTTCTAATGCTTTGACGGCCATAAGTGCAAGCGATATTGCATGCAATTCGGCCGTAAAGATGGAGCAGCCATCGGGGAGTCTACGGGAGATTGTTTTGTTCCGAAAGGAGCAGGCACACGCGACCTTTCCATCCATTTTGGATCCGTCTGTGTAGATGGTGCCACAATCTCCGTAGCTCTCTTGCAGTTCCCTAAAGTGGACTTGTAGTATGCTTGGGTCTGTATTTTCTTTTTTGAAATTAAGGAGGGATAAATTTAATTTGGGTTTATTCATTAGCCAAGGAGGATTCTGAGGGGTTTCTATTTTAGAGATTTGGTTAATGGGTGGGGTTAAATTTTGGATGGGTTCTCTCATTCGAAGGCCTAACGGCTGTATGACGTTAGGCCTTCGATTATATAATTCTACCTCTGTGGGGTTAAATATGGAATCGAAAGCAGGGTTCGTAGGGTTGGATTTTAGCTTGACTATATACTGCATTGCAAGCTTTTTCATTCTTATATCCATGGGGAGTTCTCCAGCCTCCACATAGAGGCTTGGGATAGGTGATGTACGAAACGCGCCGAGACAGAGACGCAGGGCAGCATTTTGTATTGGTTCCAGTATTTTTAGGTACGACTTCCTTGCTGCTCCATATATTATGGATCCGTAGTCTAGCTTGGATCGAATTAGACTCCGATATAGCAGCAGCAAAGTATCTCTGTCAGCTCCCCAGTCCGTATGGCTGAGCACTCTAAGTATGTTTAATGACTTTGGGCATTTTCTCTTAAGTTCCTTAATGTGGGGGAGAAAATTAAATTTGGAATCTAGAGTGAGGCCTAAAAATTTTGTAGTTTTCACGACAGGGATCTTCTTTTTTGTGTATAAATAGTTCAGGGTCTGGGTGGAGTCCCCTTAAATTACAAAAATGCATACTAACTGTTTTGGAGTCCGAAAATTTAAAACCATTATCGTTTGCCCAATTTTGAATTTTGTTTATACTAAGTAGCTTGCTAGCAAAGGTATCAGCTGGGTTCTGCTCATCGAGGATATTTTCTGTAATATCCTCTGAGCATCTTTTTTGGAATTCTTCCCAATCGGCCTTATTCAGTTTCCACCGCTGAGGTCGTCCCAATGAGGGGAGATTGTTAGCAATGATGATTGGGAAGTGGTCACTTCCCCGTAGATCATTGCTAACTGACCATTTAAAGTCGTCCAGAAGTCCAGGGACGCATACGGTGAGGTCAATGCATGTGAGAGATCCAGTTCCTGGGTGCAAGTAGGTCGGTGATGCATCATTAAGTATGCATAAATCATGTTGGAGGAAGATATCCTCCAGCATACGGCCTCTTGTGTCGGTATTGTTGGAGCCCCACATGGTGTTATGGGCATTGAAATCCCCAAGGATTATGTAAGGCCGGGGGAGTTGTTTCAATAGGTCCTCCATGTCTGTTTGGTTTAATGGAGCGCCTGGTGGTAGATACAGGCTGCAGCAAGTGATAACCTTGTGAAGGGTTATCCTAGCTGCTACGGCCTGTAGTATGATCTGTAGTTCAACCCTCTCATGGGGGATGCTATCCTTCACAAGGATACAGACTCCACCTGATGCTCTCTCTGCATCCTCAACATTCTTGCTGTAAGCACTGTAGCTTCGGAAGCTGATGCTATCTTTCAGAAATGTTTTCTGTAGACAGACAGCTACAGGAGTCTCAGAGTCCATCAGTAGCTGCATCTCCTCATAATTGGCCTTGAGGCCTCTGCAATTCCACTGTACAATTCTGGAATCCATGGCTTATTCTAGATGACCTACTTGGAGCTATTTGGCTTTGGGAGGCCCCCGGAGGGGTTTCCCTTAATTCCAGTGACCTTGGTATTTTTATTCTTCGGTTTGGATGGAGAGGAGGACAACCCCCTTTTGGGGGAAGTCTTTCTCTCTGGAGAGGGGAGATCCCTCTGGTTAGAGCGGAGGTTATTTCCTCCTCGCTCACCTCGGGCATCCTCTCCGCTTTGATTTCTCCCCTTAGGGAGTTGGTCAACCTCTAATTCGGTAGAGGTTGGGGTGTCTGACTGGTTTCTCTGAGGAGAACCTGTGTCAGACATGCTGCCTCCGGGTTCTCCCGGAGTATTGGTTTTGACTAGCTGCTCAGTCTCCATGCTCTCATCAGCGAGCACAGAGAACCTGTTCTTTAGCATGACAACAGGGCTTTCTTGTTTCTTCAGAGGTGTGTTCTTTGGCAATGTTTTCTTCTGAGTTGGAGGAGGAGGAGGGGGTGGTGGGGTCAATGTGTCCGTCTGTGTGGCTATGGATCTTCCTATCTTAGCAACAGCCTGGGCATAGGTCTTTGTCAAGCCGAATTGGCCTTTGGCTAGGGCCAATACAGCCGATTTCGCCTGGCTGAAGGTACATCCATTTCTTGCCTTGTACTCCTGCACGGCAACCTCCTGTTTCCACACAGGGCAGTCCTTGGAGTAGGCTGAGTGGCCAGCGTGACAGTTTGGGCATTTGAACTGGGCTGTGCAGCCCTTGTCCTCATGACCTTCTCCAGCACATCTGGCACACACAGTGTTCCTCTTGCAGACTGCCGCGCCGTGTCCATAACCCTGGCACTTGAAGCACCTCATGGGGTTAGGTATGTAGGGCCTCACTGGAACTCGTAGGTATCCTGCCTTCACATACTCTGGCGGTGTCCTAGTTCCAAATGTGAGGATAATAGTGGCGGTTTTGACCTCCTCACCATCCCTGCGCCTGGTAATGCGCCGGGCATGGGTGACTCCTTCAATGCCCTCCACTATTTCCTTCTCGGAACATTCCAGTAGGTCCCTAGAGCTGATTACACCTCTGCTGGTGTTCAGACTCTTGTGTGGCATGACTTCCACTTGGAGATCACAGTCTTCTGCATCTTAAAAGCCCATCAGAGTGTATCTTGCTATCAACTTCTACTAGAAGTTCCAAACTCTTGTGTAGCTTAGACACACTCTTGGGCTCTCCCACTACTGACTTAAGTCCCTTGTAGATGACAAAAGGGCTCATCTTTGTCAGACTTTTCCCCTCCTCTGTGCACCTAACCACCAGAAATGATGGCCAGGTAGCACAGCTTTTTGTGGCCTCCTCCTTTCTGTCTTCCATGCGGCGTCTCTTGCCCAGACATAGGTCTGGGGCAAGTAGTTTTTTTTTCCATGGGTGTTATATATTAGTTCGGCACCTGTGCTCCCCACCCGCCATCGAGTCCAACAAGGGGACGGGCCATTCGGAAGTCCAGAATGAGCCCGCCAGGGCTACACAGATGCTATACTCAGTCAGCTACTGCATCGGACATGTGCCCGATACAGCAGCTCCCTGATTGACCCTCTAGCCACCGCCCTCCAGCATAGGTCTTCGACCTATGCTGGTAGCTCGGCATGACCAGCCGGTTGACCCAGAGCGGGCCATCTGGGCCTCAGGTCTAGGGGAACTTGGAGCCAAAGTATTGTGTTGTGGTGGCTTATCCTCAGATAGCCACCACTCAAACACCAGGATCTCTTTATCCCCCCTTACCCGTCGCAGTCCACGGCAAACGGACTGGTCTAGGACGTAGTGAGATATTTAGAGATAAGGAGACAGAGTGATGATCAATGAAGGCAGATTGAGGAAAGGAGGAGGCAGACACAATGATAGAAAAGAAGTAGAGCACTTTTGAGCTCCAAAAGTGCTATAGAAAGAGGAGCGCAGTTTAACGTCATGTCTCGGGACGTTCGTCTAATTCATCCATAGCATTATGCATATGTATTTTATTCTTCTTAGTTTTACACTTAACTGCAAAATGATTTTTACCTTTGCATTTATTGCAAATTTTTCCCCAAGCCGGACATGATGTTCTGTTCACTGCATGTCTGCCTCCACAAAACCAGCAATCTATTAGGTTGTTTCTGTTGTCAGTTTTCTTTTGTTCTATCTTATCTATGTGAGCTTGCGCTCCCAGAGCTATATTTTTGTGTATTCTATTTTTTTATAGGCTAGTGCCAAATGTATTATTTGTACTTCCGCTTTTGTGTAGGTTAGGGTGGGGTGTATAAAAAGTGTGCCACGCTGTTTTAAAAACAGTTCAGTGTACAGTTGACCAGTGGTCAGTATAGTATGTCTGTGTGACAGCCGAAGATCTTTGTGGTCTGTCGTGTACTTATTTTTATTCCTGTACCTGGGACGGCCTGAAAGTTTGCTATTGTTACTGCTGCGTTACTGCTTTTAGCTGCTGAAAGTAACTGCTGTTTTAACTGTTGATTTTAACTGTTCTAAGCTGCTTTTGTAGATTTATTTTGTCTCTGTAGGTACTAGTGTAGTGTTGCCTTAGAGTTCTATTAGTAAACTTAGTTATAGTCTGTTTCTGTTCTTAGTGAATAGATCTACTAATACTATAGTAAGGTACTAACTAAGGTGTTCTTGTTTTAGTTTTAGTTATGAGTTGGTTGTAGTAGTAGAATATTGTAGATCTAGACTAGTTTATTTTTTTATGCAGTTAATTGCTTTTTTAAGGTCACTGAGGCTCGGAAGATCATCTAGGCATTCCAGTACTGGAAGATCTGGTAGAGAAGCCAGGGCGACATCGTCTACTGTGTTCTGTGTGGCATAGACTTCGAGGTAGTGTTCTGTCCAACGTTCTAGCTGCTTGGTTTGATCAGTAATTTTTTCTCCTGATTTGGATAGAAGGGGGGCAGGCTTAGACACTGTTGGACCCAGGGCCGCTTTAATGCCATCAAATACAGCTTTGCTATTTCCTGCGTGGAGACTGTCTTGGATTCTGTTGCAGGTATCCCTCCAAAAGGTGTTAGCACATTTTCTAGCAGCCCTAGTCTACCGGACCTGTGTGTTGAGCACCTTGCTGTACGGAAGTGAAACATGGTCAACCTACTCATGGCAGGAAAAAAAGCTGAATGTTTTCCACCTCCGATGCCTAAGGCGGATCTTTAAAATAAGGTGGCAAGATAAGATAACCAATGAGGAAGTGCTACAAAGAGCAGGGTGCCAGGACATCCGCTCTGTTATCAGCAGCAGACGCCTTGGCTGGCTTGGCCACGTTTGTAGAATGCCAGAAGGTCGACTTCCACAGGACATCCTGTATGGCGATCTGATAGAAGGCAGGAGAGCCGCTGGTCGCCCACTTTTACGTTATACGGATGTATGCAAACGCGACATGAAGCTCTTCAAAATCGACACTGGCAACTGGGAAGAGGTGGCACTGGACAGATCCTCATGGAGAGAGAGCATAAAGGAAGGGTCAAAGATTGCAGATGCCATACACAACAGAAGCAGAAAGAAGGGTGAAAATGCAACGGCGTCTGGTGATTATATATGCCCAACCTGCGATCGCAGCTGTGTATCAGGGATTGGCCTCTTTAGTCACACAAGAAGTTGCAAAGGGAAAAGATCGTCTCTCGAGACGTAAAATGCCACAGAGACTAGTTTATTGTAGTTTGTTAGTGTAGATCTAGGTCTAGACTAGTGTAGTAGTTGTAGTGATTTAGTTAGATAGTTGGGTTGATCAGTTTGTGTTAGATAGTTGGTTAGTTTGTTAGTGTTTGTATTGGTGTAGATTTAGAGGGTTTTAGTTAGTTGATGGGTTCAGTAGTGGTTGTTAGTCAAGTTAGTGTATATATTATATTTTATTATTGATTTGTTTTTGCATATGTAAATAAAGTTTCGTTTGTTTATTTATCCTAACTAAAGTTTCGTTATCTTGCTTTCCTTTAGTTTAGGTTAGTTATAGCTAGTTGTCTGGTTACTTAGGCGACTCTAGCCCCTTGGTCACCATGCCGAGGTGCACAGATTGAGCCCACCCAGTAGCGCTAACATCTGCCTACTGTTGGTAAATTTTAATGTTGAGCAGAAGAGAATAGGTATCTCGCGCCTGCCTGACCTGCTCACAGTTTTGGTGTCAGAAGTGGGATCTGTGCTTGAGTGACCAGACACACGTTTTTTGGGATTAGGATAGATTAGGTTTTTGTACTAGTTAAGTTAGGCAGTGATAGGAAATAGTGATAGTGGAAGTTTAGTTTTCCTTGAGCGTTTGTTAGAGAGGTTAGTAGGTTTTTTTGTTGAGTAGTAACGTAGATGAACAGCGAGGCAGCAGCAGCAGCAAGAATGCAGCCGTCTCAGACAGTGATTGTGGTGCCAAGGACAGAGATGAGTATCCGGCGCTTCCATGGCGATGGTCCTGCCAGGGAAGTTAAAGAGTTCCTTCAGTGTTGAGAGAGCCTGGAAGTCTCAACACACGGTACATCGAGAGGAAAAATGTGACTTCCTCTTTTCACATCTAGGTGAGGCAGTGAATGCCGAACTTAGGTGTCACTCTCAGACAAGGGCATGTCCTGATGCCCTGGTACAAGTTCTGATTTGTGATTGTGATTTTAGGCACATCGGCACAATTAAGGCCATGTCGTGCCTGCAGTCCCTCAAGGGCCACTCTCCCTCCACACAACAAGGGCCAAATTCCATACAGTCAAATCATTAAAATCAAGATCTATTCACAGTTAAAACAGTAGAGGTAGTAAAAATTTAATAATTTGGTAAAAATCTAATGTAAATAGTGCATGTCTACAGAATTCATAAATCAGATCTTCGTAGACAACCCCACTTCCCGGATAAAGCCAGTGGTTAGATCTACAAAGACAGCATATGGTTGAGGTTCTTCGCTATGCATTTTTCTTTTAATTGTTGCAAAACAAATATGTCGGTTGCTCTAAAGCCACATTGATAGCAGGAAATCTTTAAGCTCAAATATATAATTGGATTTTCAGAAATGCTTTCCTTCACTTACCCAAATTTGTAATAAAACCATTAAAATCCGAGTAGTTAATATAACTCAAAAGGTACTGAAAAAAAAAAGAGACTTTAAAAAAATTATTGCCTTTTTAAAAAGCAAACTTTTCAACATAAAGTGTCATACAAGTTAAAGATTGAAAAACAAAGTAATTATAAATATAAAGTCCTGAGAAATGTATTATTCATGTTTAGGTGTCTAAACATTAAAGCTACGGTACATCTTATTTATAAACATTATTAATAATTTACAATTTGTGTGATCATTACAAAAAAGAATTATTAAAAAACGAAGTGTGACATTTATAGAAAATATAAAATAGAAGAGAAAAAATCAGCAATTTAAATTTTTTATTTTAAAATGAAAATGGCATGAGTGGTTGGATTAAAAAAAAAAAAAAAGTAACTACAATATCTAAAGGAAAGAAAACAAGGAGCATTTGTTTTATTCCATACAGTACTTTTCTTTAATGTAGAAAAAGTATTTTTAAATTACTGTATCTTAACAGTATTAAAATATTTCAAAATTAGAAACATTTAGACAAATTAGACATTTGTTTTCATTTATGTTAGACTGTAATGAGCTTCATTGAAATTGAATTGATTACAATTATATGATTGACTTATTTTCTCCATTCCTATTTTATGATATCTAGACAACCAGTATAATGGCATTGTATTATTAATTTTTTTTTTATTTCTACTGCTATATGTTTATTCATTGTCTATTAGGATGCCAATTTAGGGAATTCACAAACCTTTTCTTGTGGAATGTTAAAATCAACATTTTTAAAAAAGTTTATAAACATTTTTAAGAACACTACTTTTTAAAGCTAAAAAATATACAATAATAAAATGTTTTATATGTATTTTTTTAATAATAAAATTAAATGCATTGGTTAAAAAAAAAAAAACTTTGACTACTCAAGAATCTGGGGAAACTATAATTTTACTGTTCCAACCTGACAAATAATATATAGAGTAATATTGATTTGTATATTTTTTGGTCAACGGTAGAACATTGAAATAATAGATAAAACAGTTAGTTGGGGTTCTATGTTGCATTAATAAGCATAGATCGTGCATCATCATGCTACAAACATGACATGAGTTAAAATGTGTTCACAAATAATAATATTTTAAATTTAGAAACAGAGCCAAACCAAATCTTTGTTTTTTTTAACGTAAGGTTATCATAAAGCGTAGGGACTATTTGCAGACGCGTAGGAATTTATTTATTTGCAACTCCTTGTTTTGAAGCAGTAAACATATAGAAAAAAATTCCTTTTTTATACCAAAATTAACTAAATAATTTGTCCTATTTGATTATTTTATTGGTTACCGAGTACGCATACTTTTAGAATTAAAATAAAGCCTTCAGTGCGAGAGTACTGTGCGGCACAAACTGAATCGCAAGACAGCCGAACGCGAACACAAACAGAAAGTCAAAAGTGTCTTAGGAAACTCAGAAAAGGCAAAGATTCATTGATTTGGGTAAGTAGCTTTTAATTTGATGCAAAAGTGCTTTCATTCATTTTTCTTAGATAATAATAAAATATAATATAGGATGCAGATAATTTATAATATTGGATCAGTAATCACATTTAAAAAAAACAACAAACTGGTTGTGATAATCATAATATTTTAATAGTAGTAGTAGTAGTAGTAATAGGAGCTTGTTGATGTGCAGGCTGTTAAGCCTTTTAGGTGTTTGGATGCATTAAATTTTCCTATTTCATTATCATTCGTCATAGCATCTAAACTGCAGTATACATTTTGGATTGCTGTCTGAGATTTTTGAAAATGTTTATAATTGAGGGTGCTCGTTTTACATTGGTAGGCAAACTGTTCCAGTTTGTAGAAACTCGGTTACTGAACGTAGTTAAACATAGTTAATAACTTAGTTAAATAAGGTAAAGATTTTGTTAGGAACTTTGTATTGGATCAGTATTCAACAAATTAAACATTGATTTTTCTCTTTCTTTTAGATTGTGCAGCCACTTTTTATTCAGCCATGGACAATCATAATGTAAGCCATGAAAACCAAGATGCTGCTAGTTTTCAACCCTAACGCCTTGGTTTTTTGCACTAGATCAACAAAATTATGGAAGATAGCTCTCCGTGCACATTCATGACATGAAGAAACTGTAGGGTGGTAGTTCAATGTGCTAGGAAGACTTGATGCAAGGTCGATTCGTTCTGCAAAAGACATCTCGCCCCTTCTCGAAAATGGCACTAGACCAAGCACATGAGCAAAACAATGCCATGATCAAAGGTGAGGGAGGAGCAGTGGGACTCACTGAAAACCCCACAGCATTGAGACGCTGGTTGATTGGAGGGCCAAAGGTCTCCAAAGTTATTCAAGACCTAGAGTTATCTTTTGAAATAAAACGCAGCAAAGAATCAGACCAGCATCATGAACAAGACAAAGGATTCCAAAAAAACTTCAAGGCTGCCGTGTGTAGATTAATGGATGTGATACAGGAAACTGGCAACCCATTTCTAGAAAAAAGCGCAGAGTTAGTCACTCTTCATGATAACAACATTGTTAATGCTGCTGTACACAAGACCTTGAGTAATATACACAAGACTGGTGTAGCTCAATACAACGAATTTATGCAAGAAAGACTTGTTGACATGACCAAGCCAGTTTCTGCTCCAATCAGGCGAAACAATTTCATCTTGATCGCTGGTGCAAAAAGAAAGAAGCGATCAGCGCCACAGTATAGGATTTCATCACTGAAAAGTGACTGTTACCTCTTTTCGAGGTTGTATGTAGCATGCCAATCCAGAAATGGGGGCTTGACAGACTTTTTTTCATATGAAAATCAGTCGGCTCCTCCATCACTGTCCTGTGATGGACGAATGAGACTGTCAAACAAGTCGGGGTTGCTGGAGTGTTTGGAACCTCTCCAAACTTCATCAGCAGTGCCAACAGTCACTGACATGACCATCCTTGATGGAGCGGCTGTTGTCAATATGTTGAGGCCAGGATCTGCAAAAACATTTGCTGACTACGCAAACCAGGTGTTTATCCCCTATGTGATGCAGACCCTGCAAAATGTCTCCCATCGTCTAGATGTAGTTTGGGACTGTTATCGAAGTGACAGCTTAAAAGCTTTCACAAGAGAGCGACGAGGACTAGAGAAGAGAAAGCGTGTGACGCCAGAAACAGTATTACCATCGCAGTGGGGAAGTTTCTTGCGGGTGGATGCGAACAAGACATAGTTGTTTGCATTCCTAGCACAATATCTTCTTACAGTACAATCAGAGAAACTTATTGTAACCACTCAAGGTCCAGATGTAATCTCCAATAAACCCATTGACCACACGAATCTTTCACCATGTTGTGCTCCATTTGAACTAACAGCTAATGACATGTCAGTTCTGGAGCGTTTTGTGACGCTTTTGTATGACAGAGGTAGCAACTGCCATGATGTCAATAGTGCCAGGAAATACATGTTTACAAAGACTGGCCGCCAAATTGAAAACATTCCTCCAACGAGTGAGGCCTTGTTTCAGCACTGCAAACGGGCAATTTACCAAGGAGGCCATATTTGGAGCCAGGCACATGAACGACAACCAGTGCTTCCAGATCCAAGTGACTGGGGTTGGCAGTTTATGGACAGACAATGGCAGCCTTTTTGGACTGTTTTGCCACAAGCATCTTTGACTTGTCGTGAACTGTTGAAATGTGCTTGTAAAAAAGAATGCAGATCCAAGCGTTGTAAGTGCAACAAGGCCGGATTAAAATGCACTGCTTTATGCAGCTGTGTCTGTGGAGCCGACTTTCCAGTACAACATCCAGTTCAAGCATTTAACACTAATTGAACTAATTGAACCAGATTCAAAAATGTAGGGTCAATTTATCATCATACTCAAAATTTACCTTTGTGTCCATTTTTATGTTACTAAAAATAAAAAAAATTAACAAACGTGTGCATTTTCTGTATCACATTTTGTTTTGCATTATAAATTGAACATGTGTGCTAGGTGTGGTGTTTGCAGCTTAAAAATTATCAGTTTGTCACTTTACTTGAATTTCTTTAAGCGGCCATTTTTAATGTTACTATAAATGTTACTATAAGTAGAAACTGATTAAAATTTTGCTGTGGCCCTGTATCACATTTTATTCAGCATAAAAAACTGAACATCTGTGCCAGGTTTGGTGTTTGTAGCACAAAAATGCATGATTTGTCAACATAGAACCCCAGCTAAGTCGGGCTTCAGTCTAGTTTTCATTTACATGCAATATGAATTCATTGGAAACCAAAATTGAAAACTATGAAATTAATAATCAATTAAAGATTCAAATGTGCCCCACTGAATATATGTACAGTGTAAAATGTGCACATAAAGATGTTACTTAAAAAAAAATTTTACTAATTGTTTTAACATGAAAGAAAGCTAATAGCATCACCAAAAAAATTTAATGAATTTAAACAATATAATAAATTATACAAAATGTGATTTAATAACAGATCGGCACTAATAAAATTAAATTAACAGCATCTAAAAAGTATTAGAATCGCACATAATCAAAATGAACAAAAACAACTACTTCTTAAAAGTACAAAACTAGACCTGTAGACCTGCTGATAAATAAATATAAATGTTATAGTGTGTTTCTGTACTAACTATAATTTAGTAAACAGTGGAAGAGAACAAAAATACCAAACATTAGAGTAAATGTAGAACTAAAAATAGAGAAGTATTTTCTTCTTGACATGAACCCTGAATGACCCTCTCTGCAATATCTTTTGAAGTAAGCAAAATGTATTGGAAAGGACAAATTGATTAATTTATCAAAACTATATATATATATATAAATATATATATATACACACACTGTGTTAAAGCTATTCTTTAAAATTTACTTAAAAGTAAGCCTGACTAAAAAATATTTAGATTCTGATAAATATATATATACTTAACAATTAGTATCTAATTACTTGGTATTATTTTTTAAACGTGTGTGTGTATATATATAAATGAAAATACTAAAACTACATATGTTAATAAACAAAAATAACAGCATACTATTATTATTTACCTTTTTTGCAATTATAATTTAATTTCAATATTTTGTTACTAAACTTATGACTTAAGTAAAACATCATTATTTCCTTTTTTTATTCTTTGGTACACTATCTTTTTCTTTTCTCTGTTGCTTTAACTTTTTCTTTTCTTCTTTCAATCTCTGTTTTTCTCTGAGACTAGACACAAGTTTGTATGAAAAGAAACCTGCAAACAAAAAATAAAATGTCATTAGTTTTAACAATGTTACTAATGAGGTTCCAGCATTGAAAATGAAAACTTGATACAATTTTTAGAAAAAAAAAAAAAAATTTCAGGGCAATGTTAATGAAATGTGTGTACAGCAGAAAAAAATCTAATAGTTACCGCTTTAAGTAACAACTGTCATGTCAAATATATTAGTATTATGCTCTAGTTTGATTTGTAAAATTTCTTTTAACAAGCCATAATGCTTTGATTTCTAAATAATGTCATAAATATGGGTATTCCATAACTTTTATGTATGTTGACATAAAGGTACAGGTATCTTAAGTTTTTAGTCTGAATTTTATAACTGTTTACTAATAAAAAAGTAGCTTTTATTTGTTTTACTTTTATAATAAACCAATAAAATTCAAATTTGAAACAGTTCTCACTAGAAGAAAAAATATCTAAACTATCCCAACATAATCAAAATCAGACGTTGTAAGCAAAACTAACTTTTTGTTAAGGAGAAGTGAGTGATACATGGGTCAAAAGAATGAGCCTGTGGGAGGTGAGCATTATTAAGTGGGCCATTGCAATAGAAATTATATATCACAAAACATTATGATGCACAAGGAGAAAAAAATAGGTGGTTGTAAGGGGTTGGGAGGGGACAGAAAAATAGAGAGGGAGAGAAAGCCATTCCAATTCAATGTAACATATAATGGAATTCACTGGCCAGAAAGTATGTTAGGGATAGTTAAAAGGTGATTTGAATTTCAAGAAAAAAAAAAGGAGATGTCCTAACAAAAATAAATAATATAAAGCCTTTGTACAAATAAATGGGCGTAGCTGGAGTAAAATGGTTTATATATATATATATATATATATATATATATATATATATATATATATATTTTTAAATATATATATTGTTAGGAATCTCCCTATCCAGGCTTGCTGCAAATTGCACCAAACGACACCACCAACTTAAAGAACTTGACAACTCTAGGCTTCAAAATACTGTAATAGTTTAATGTCAATAAATAACAGCCAACACTGTACAATTGGCAGCACGTAACACAAGACTGTACAAATATCTCTCCGCCGTATCAACTCTTGCACTGGTCTCTCTGTATCGTCTCAGACTTGTACTGAGCCGTTGTAACGAACTGTAGATCGGGAAGTTGTGACTGACTCGTCTCTAATACCTTCGCTCTTTATATAGGGTCCCTGCTGGCCTTCTAGAACCGGGCCAAACGTCGCTCGACCATTCTGAGTGGTCATATGACTACATCCCTCGTGACGCTCCTGAGCTCTGTTCACGACGTCGATCCTACTCAAACCTTCATGTTGACACTCATCTCAGCTGACAGTCGTAACTTGGCACGGTTGACCGCTCGTCTACCGCTGGCCTGGGGCGATTTACGTCAGCTGACTACACACACACCACTACCCCCATCTGTGCCACCACCAGGTTTATAACTATATATATATATTTAGATAGATAGATATAGATATATATATATATATATAAAATTGCATCACATAAAAAAAGAAATATATGCAGTAAAATTACTTTTATATAAAAGAAGGGAACACACCTATGTAAAAAAGAAAAATTCATCTGCACATGGGTTCAATTTATAGTGTCCAAGACATAAAATTAGCTTTTATGTCACACAGAAAAAAAAATTCCAAGTGGCAACTCTGACATTGATTACTTAATGTCAATTCTAAACATTTTATTCTCTCTGAGAAGAAAGCATGGTCAACATTGGTCACATTAATTTATATTCACCTTATTCTACACCATTTAAGAAAAAATGTGTTGGAACAAGATTTGGAATAATATAGATCTACATCCAAATTGTTCATATTTCTTTTACAGAAAGCAAGAATGTGACTAAAATACAAAAATAAAAATTGCCACTGGTCCTAAGACAATCTGAAGGTTAGAAAACAACATGGTCTGTGAACCTTATAGGAACATGCAGACAGGTGGCAACGGTGAACCATGCATTTATGTTCATTGTAATCATCTCACATCTTTTATAATCTGTAATAAACAGTTATCATCTTTAACCTTGATCCCTTTTTGATTTGCCTCCCACAGTTTTATTACAATACGGGCAATCAATTTAATTATCTAATAATAAAGCAATCTAAATACATTCTACATTCTATGAATAGGTCGAAATTTTGTTTATCTTTCTAGTCAAGTAGTATTCTCTCAAGACTTAGGTCTTAATAGTTAGAACTTCTAGAATAATAAGATGTAGTTCTACTAGATAGGCCTAATAGATCTTGATTTTAGATGTATAAACTAAAGGCCTTAGGCCTACGATAGACCTAATCACTAAATCAGCTACTGTGTACTACTGGTGTCAATATAGAATCTATAGTACATAATCTAGATCTATTTCACTATAGATTTGAAGACTCTCGTTGTTCTAAGTAATCTAAGTCTATGATCTGTGGCGGGATAGCACTTTACTGTCCGAGGGCTGCTCGGCTTAAGGCAGACAGTAGCTATCCAGTGAGGCTAAAAAGCCCCTCCTACCGTCAAGAGTGGTCCCTGGCGTTCAAGCTTACGCCAATCAGCTAGGAACTTATCACCGGTTACTACCACTCTCCGTGTTTTTTCAAAGACATTACTGTCAGAGATGTAGTGACCTCTCCATTGCTGGGGGAAAGCCTGGGCGGTAAATTTGCGAGTGCTGGGCTGCCCACACGTCAGCACACGCCTCTCTTCCATACTGACCGGGTCCAAAGGGATGGCGAGCCTTGCCAATTTGGGGACAGGTGGCTGCAGGAGTTTGCCAGCGAGCAGTAGTCTTACTACTGTCCCCCCGCCTACGGGGCTCCAGAACCGGATTTTCTGTTAGGGTTTACTCCCTTAGCCTTAGACCTTACAGGGACACACACACAAGGCAGTGCGGCTACTGACCTATAGCTAGGGGTTTGGTTTGTGGGCAACAGGGCGTGTCCGCACGCCGACGGGCCATGCCTGCCTCACATATTGGGGCCAAACCTCCTCCGAGACCCTTGCAGTTTAGCCTGAGGCTTCGCAGCCTCAGTTTCCATCTGCCACCACGAGGAGGTACTGCATAGGACTTGCTGTGGAGAGGCTATGTACTGGCAAGAGAGACTTACAAAACTGCTCCCCTTTCACAGATGCTAGCCAGCGGTGGCAACAAGTCAAGCTACCACACTAGACGCTTCACACAGCCATTTGACAGATGAAGAAGACATCTCTATCAGATGGGAGAAATTAAGAGATGTAATCTACAGTTCGGCAATCACCGCCTTTGGGCCTAAAAAAACACAAAAATGTAGACTGGTTTGAGGCGAATCTAGCACATATGGAACCTTGCATCGAGAAAAAGCGATCTGCACACCTCGCTCTCAAGACAAAGCCAAGTCCAAGATCTTTGGAGGCCTTCAAAAGTGCTAATAAAGAGGCGAAACAAATGGCTAGAAAATGTGCTAACAACTTTTGGAGGGATACCTGCAACAGAATCCAAGACAGTCTCCACTCAGGAAATGGCAAAGCTCTATTTGATGGCATTAAAGCGGCCCTGGGTCCAACAGTGTCTAAGCCTGCCCCCCCCCCTTCTATCCAAATCAGGAGAAAAAATTACAGATCAAACCAAGCAGCTAGAACGTTGGACAGAACACTACCTCGAAGTCTATGCCACACAGAACACAGTAGACGATGTCGCCCTGGCTTCTCTACCAGATCTTCCAGTACTGGAATGCCTAGATGATCTTCCGAGCCTCAGTGACCTTAAAAAAGCAATTAACTGCATAAAAAATAGAAAATCTCCTGGGAGTGATGGTATCCCAGTGGAAGTAGTGAAAGTCAACGAATCACTCCTGCTCCATGAACTCTATATTCTCCTCTGCCGCTGTTGGGAAACAGGTCATGTCCCACAGGACATGCGTGACGCAACTATAATCACAATATACAAAAAACAAAGGGGATCGGAGTGACTGCAACAATTACAGGGGTATCTCTCTCCTCAGTATAGTGGGCAAGATCTTTGCTAGAGTGGCACTATCCAGGCTGCAAGTGATAGCTCTAGAGTCTACCCAGAGTCTCAGTGTGGATTCAGGAGTGGTAGATCCACTGTAGACATGATATCTTCTCTACGACTACTGCAGGAGAAATTCAGAGAGAGAGACAGACCCCTTTACATCGTTTTTGTTGATCTGACTAAAGCTTTTGACATGGTCAGCAGAAGTGGCATTTTCAAACTCCTGAGGAAAATAGTTGCCCTCCCAAACTACTGTAGTTCATTGAGTGTTTTCACCAGGAAACTAAATGCACTGTCAAATTCAATGGAGCCCAATCAGCACCTTTTGAGGTTTGCAGTGGTGTTAAGCAGGGATGTGTGCTCACACCTACTCTGTTTGGCATATTCTTCTCCTGTCTACTGCATTTTGCGTACAACGACATAAACGAAGGTGTGTTTCTCCATACAAGATCCTCTGGAAAACTATTTAATGTATCAAGGCTGCGGGGTAAAAACCAAGGTTAGGAAGCTACTCGTCAGGGAACTCCTGTATGCTGATGATGCAGCTATTGAGGCTGATTCTGATATTCAGCTACAGTGCCTGGTTGACAAATTATCTGCTGCTTGCCAGAAGTTCGGCTTAAACATCAGTCAAAGCAAGACTAAGATACTTGTCCAAAACACAAACACTGCACCTCAAGTAAGCATTAATGGCCAACCACTAGAAATTGTTGATCACTTTTGTTACCTTGGCTCCATCATACCCAACAACACTCTACTGGATAAAGACATAAACAACAGGATAGCCAAGGCAATGGCCACCATGTCACGGCTGCAGAAAAGAGTCTGGGACAACATATTGCTGACTTACAGTACTAAAGCCCTAGTCTACCGGACCTGTGTGTTGAGCACCTTGCTGTACGGAAGTGAAACATGGTCAACCTACTCATGGCAGGAAAAAAAGCTAAATGTTTTCCACCTCCGATGCCTAAGGCGGGTCTTTAAAATAAGGTGGCAAGATAAGATAACCAATGAGGAAGTGCTACAAAGAGCAGGGTGCCAGGACATCCGCTCTATTATCAGCAGCAGACGCCTTGGCTGGCTTGGCCACGTTCGTAGAATGCCAGAAGGTCGACTTCCACAGGACATCCTGTATGGCGATCTAATAGAATGCAGGAGAGCCGCTGGTCGCCCACTTTTACGTTATACGGATGTATGCAAACGCGACATGAAGCTCTTCAAAATCGGCACTGGCAACTGGGAAGAGGTGGCACTGGATAGATCCTTATGGAGAGAGAGCATAAAGGAAGGGTCAAAGATTGCAGATGCCATACACAACAGAAGCAGAAAGAAGGGTGAAAATGCAACGGCGCCTGGTGATTATATATGCCCAACCTGCGATCGCAGCTGTGTATCAAGGATTGGCCTCTTTAGTCACACAAGAAGTTGCAAAGCGAAAAGATCGTCTCTCGAGACGTAAAATGCCACAGAAGTCTATGATGTTGATAGATCTTTTAGTTTTGACTAATTTAGCTCTACACCATCTAGAATTTAGGGTTACCAGACACCTACATACCCAAAGGAGGACACAAACAAAAAAGACAAAGTATGAATTTATATTTATAAGAAATAGTAAATCATATGCTTTAATGCAACATTCTTTAAATATATTTTTAATCTTTCTCAAGTGAAAAAAATGTTCACAGTAATCCATCATTTATGCTAACATACTTTTTTCAAATTGTACTTTGTGAGACAAATGTCTTTTATTGAATCAATAAAGCATAGATTATTTCTTTTTTTTTTCATTAAAAATTCTCTCTTAAAGCTGGCATTATGCCTGAGAATACAAAAGAAAATTTCACAAATTTTGAGTAGCACTGAGTAATAAGTTTCATTAGAACAATGTTGTTTATAGGTGCAACACAAAGAAGCTTCATGAAAAACTTTGTCCTGATTTAAAATTACAGTATTAGTCAAACAACTGAACATCGCTGACATCAATACCTCTTTCTCTGAGGTACTATATGCATAACAGTAGATCATTGAATGTTGGCTTTCAATGTATATATAAGCACCCAGCGAATTCCTCAATGAGTGCAATTCATTTGTCACAATATTAAATGCACCTTTGGTATGTAAATTGAGTGTGTCATCCTTTCATCTGTAAATTTACATAGAGATAATCTCTTTATTTTACTACTAGCACTAATGTTAGTCAATATTTTGAATGTAAATTCTATTAAAACAATAACATGACTACACATGCATTTATCATGCCACCAATGAATGCTCGTCTTAAAATTTTACATCTTTTGATCTTACTAAGACAGGTAAAGCTGCTGGAATTGACAACATACCACCTGAAGTCCTAAAAGAAGGAGGAAGTGAAAAAGTTGACCAAATGCACAAACTATTCAACAAAATTTGGTTAACAGAAACACCTCCCAGTGAGTGGAAAAAGGGCTTGCTAATAAAAATACCAAAGAGTGGAGATCTATCACAATGTGAGAAATGGCGAGGCATCACTTTGCAATCAGTACCAAGCAAGATTTTCAGCAGAATCCTACTAAACAGAATAAAGGGAGCATGTGATGAACACCTAAGGGAAGAACAGGCCGGATTCAGTAAAGGGAGATCTTGTGCTGACCAAATAGCTACACTCAGAATAATTGTAGAACAATGTGTCGAATGGCAATCTCCTCTCTATGCAACTTTTGTCGACTTTGAAAAAGCTTTTGATAGTGTCGACAGAGAATCTATCTGGACTGTAATGAGACATTATGGGATCCCCAATAAAATAATAACCATAATCAAGAACCTTTATGATGGTTTCACCTGCCAAGTAACTCACTGTGGCAAGCTGTCAGAGGAATTTCCAGTCACAACAGGAGTCAAACAGGGATGTCTTCTTTCACCACTCCTGTTCCTTCTAGTATTGGATTGGGTCACAAAAGAAGCCTACTCTAACACATGGAAAGGAATCCAATGGACTCTCACACAAAAGCTGGAAGATCTGGAATTCACTGATGACATAGCCCTATTATCACACAGGCTACAGGATATGCAAGAAAAGGTCAAAGCTTTAAGCAAAGTAGGAAAAGGAGGAGGCCTCAAAATAAACCACCAAAAAACTAAAGTACTTAAAGTAAACGATAAACAAATTGGAGACATAGTAATGGATTCTCAGACAATAGACCAAGTAGAAAATTTAATATACCTTGGGAGTGAAGTCAGTATATCAGGTGGAACAGATGAAGACATTAAATGCTGTATAAATCTAGCGTGTCAGACATTTACACAGCTAAAACCAACCTGGAAATCTCCTTACATCTCAAACAATACTAAACTAAGAATCTTTAACTCTAATGTCAAGGCTGTCCTACTGTATGGTTCTGAAACATGGAGAACAACTGAAGCCACAACAAAAAAAAAATACAGACCTTCATCAACAGAGGACTGAAAAATATCCTAAAAATACACTGGTATGACAAAGTAGAAAACACCAAACTGTGGGAGATGAATGGACAGAAAAATATAGAAGTGCAGATCTTAGTGAGGAAGTGGAGATGGATTGGTCACACCCTTAGAAAAGATACCAGCAACAGAGCTAGACAGATCAAAAAGAACATGGCCACGCAGTGTACTTGAAAAAGCAGAGAAGACCAGGAAGAGCTGGGACACCATCAAAAAGCTAGCAAGAGACCGTAGAGAGTGACATGTTTTTGTCGAGGCCCTATGTTTCACTCAAAGGAGTGATAATGATGATGATGAAGGAGTGTTGGTATTTAAAACTGAAGAAAAGAAGTATTAACTTAAATTATATTATTATATATATATATATATATATATATATATATATATGCCATTACAATAAAAAAAAAAGGAAACATTTTCACACTTTAGACTAATACTGGCTAGATGGAGGATATGACCCCAAAAAATGAGGACATGACCTCCTTTAGCCAGACATGTGGTAACTATCTAGAATTAGAATTTTATTTAGTACAGTAGTAGAATCTAGTACATACTCTACAACAGTGGTCTTCAATGGGGGCTTTTTTGTGAAAGGGGGGGAGTCAAAGGGGTGCTGGGTACAATAGAGGACGTAAGGGGGTGCTGGGTATAAAGGGGGAAAGAAGAACTAAATGTGCACTGAAACAAAACAAATAAAAAATTTCCTCAAAATTAAAGCAGGCAAACTAAATATAATTTAACCTTTTTTTAAAACCAAAAACATTGACAAAGTGTTGATACGAAAACTCTGTGATATTTAAAGAAGTATAGTCATAAGTTTTAGTGAGTTGCTACTAGATAAAAAGTAGTCCAATGTTCTACTTTGAATGACTGCATTTTCAGATAAGGTTATGAAACCAAATCGGCTTCACGAATATATAGCAATATCCAAAAATAATTTTAAGAATATTCATGCACAATTATAAAAATCTACTATTGAAACAATATTAAACCAAAAAAAAAAAAAAAACAGTAAAGCAGTATATGGTTTAGTGGCCTCTTAGAAAAATGCCTAGCTCTTTTTTTTAAGTCTTATATGATATTGTTTGAAAATTGATTAAAAAGTTTTAAAAACATATCTGTGGCACAAAAGACTTTGTTTTTGTTAGCAATGAAATATATTTTCAAAATTGTCTAGTTATGTAGCTTACAGGAAGACATACAGGAAACCATCAGTGGTTGGACGCTGCAATGGCTTTAAAAGTAATATAGAATAAAGAAAAGATCTATCTACTATTCACCTTGTGAGTTATGATACACAGGCAACATCTTGTTAAAATTTTAGCCCCCAATTTCATTTCTATTTGAATCTTATTCTAAAAATTGTAAATAAAATACAAATAAAATACAAACCCATGCCTAAAAAAAGTGCATCTTTCAAAGCTAAAAATAAAAAAATAAATATAAATGACAATTACTAAACATCTGTTACTGATGTTCAAATTGAGTAGCAGGAAAAAATAGATTTACAAAATTATGTCTTCAGAAAAAAAATGTTACCATAGGAGGCACAGCAGAGATATGGCTGCACTTAAATGTATCAGTAAAATTCCAAACTGTGGTCGAAAATGGAATTATTTTTTTGCTTTTCCATCAACATACATGGTTAACCTAGATTTAGTGCGTAAAAAACTTATAGCAAGCAAAGAAATAGACTGGATGTCACTAGAGACTTTCGCCTTGCTTTGGCTAATTTAAAGCTTGAAATTTCTAATATTGTCAGACTGCAGGAGGCATAAGGTTCCCATTAGCTTAATTTCATTTTGTAATGAATTCAGCAATAATAATGTTGATATTAAAAATAAAATTAAATTTAAAATTAAACCTAAAACAGTAGGCCCTAATATTCAATTTTAAAAAGGGACTATTCTTAGGATTTAAAAGAAAGTCATGACAATGAGATTAAATTTTGTGTGAGATCACTGCAAATTATTTGACATAATTTTTGTATAATGATAATAATGGCAATGTCTTCGATTCCGAAGATTCAGGGTGAGTGCAGTGTTTCACATAACTATGCAAATCCAGTTGTGACCTGCATATTTTCCCGAATTTTATGCCGACAAAGCTGTTGTCTGCTGATGGTCTATTTAAGTTTTCTTTCTGTCTTTTGCACCTGTCTTAAATAATGACTTTTCTTTGAGTCTCAAATGTTTGCAGCTTTCGTGAGAGCTCTCCAACTATTTCTCTCAGAGGCCATCTATGCCAGTGAGGGTAAAATGAGGCCCGAGTGGATCTTTAAAACGCTTACGGGAGGAGGGGGAACCTCTGTAACCCCATCCTCCTCTAAGCACGCAAAAGAAGATCGCCTTAGGCATGCGGTCGTCTCCCATTCGGGATAAATGTTATTGAAAGCATAAAAATTAATAAATGAATGACATTTTGCTCAAATTTGCCTTCTCAAGCTTATTTATAAGTATTATAAGTGTTTTTCTTCGAGGGGGGCGTTGGCAGATTTTTAAAAAGAAAATATGAAAAGGGGGCGGTAGGCAGAAAAAAGTTGAAGGTTGCTCTACAACTACAAACTTAAATTTTAAATGTAAAACTTTAGTAAATTTAGTAAAACATTTAAATATCTGAAATGTCTGAATATATCTAGCTACTAGACTAGTCCTAGTTACTACTACTCCTACTAGATCATAATCTAGATAGACTATAACTATTGCATGCCGATAGATGATCATGATCTAGTAGATCATCTATCAGATAATCAGTATGTAATAGTCTATCTAGATTAGTTTAGAGATACTTAGATCTAATCAAACTTTATAATATAAATTGCTTACCAACAAGAAGAACAATAATTATTCCAGGAATGATAAAAACCGTATTATCAATTGTTTCTTTAACAGGACCAGAACCGAATTCTACCATTTTTTTTCAGCTTTTGCTAAGAATGTAATGTTCTATTTCGGCAACTTCTTCTTTCTGTAAAATTTGTACACAAGTATAGACTCTATAAATGTAGATCTAGATGGAAACTGAATATATCTATCTACTAGATTAGTAGATATAATCTTCTAGCAGACAACGTAATCAATGTTTTTAGTTTTTCAACAAATTACCGGAAAGTGTTGTTGTGTTGTAAATGTAAAAAGCTAACTCTAGTTATGAGTTATAGATCTAAATTGAAATAAAATAAAACGAATCAAAATATAAATTCTAGTAAAAAAAAAAAAAAAAAATGCTTAACATGCATATATATATATATATATATATATATATATATATATATATATATATATATATATCATGGGCGTAGCCATGGGGGTGGGGGTGGGGTTCAAACCCCCGACCCGAAATGAATCCCCCCACAGGGGGAGGATCGGAATTTAGTGAGTGATTTTTTCTTTCCTTTTGTTTATTTTGGGGGAGATTTTAATACTAAACCATCACTTATCCCAGCACAACCAAGGGGGTTTTGAGTTTAAAACCCCCAACCAGAGGGGCTTGTGTTTAAAACCCCCTACCAGGGGGGTTTGAGTTTTAAAAAACCCTACCAGTTGTTTTTTGCAGTTAAATCCCCCTCTTCTATAAAACAAAACAGAAAAAAAAATGCTAACGACAATCCCCAAATTCCAAGAGCACAGTTAAGGAAGATTTTGATTTTAAACCCACCTACAAAATTTACGATAAACCCCCTCTTCAGTATAAAAAAGCAAATTACACACTCATAATTCTATATGCGTAGCCAAAGAGGTTTAGAGTTTACCTCACCCCTCTTCAGTATAGGGTTTGAAGCTAAAAAATACCTTTTCAATATAAAAAAAAAGCAAATTACGCACTCAAAATGTTATGAGTGTAGCTAAATGGGTTTTGACTTAGTTTCAGCGGTGTTTGAAGGTAAAAAATACCTTTTTAATAATAAAAAAAAATCAAATTATACACTCAAAATGTTATGAGTGTAGTCAATACCTCTTCAATATAAATTAAAAAAAAAACAAATTACGTAGCCTATTCAAAATGCTATAAGCATAACCTAAGGGGTTTTGAGTTTAATCCCCCCCCCCCCTTTCAGAGGGGTTTGATGCTAAAATATACCTCTTCAATATAAAACAAAAAACAAATTACACACTAAAATTATTTGATAGAGCTTTTAATAACCTAATAATACATCATGTATCCAACACAAAAAATAATTCTTAATGTTATCGATGTGCATAATGTAGGCTATTAAAAATTAGCGGAATATGAAAGGCATAACGTTAAAAAAAATAGCTGAAGTTTATGAAAATAACAATGTTTCAGCTAATATGCATATTATCCAATATACAGGCCATATATAAGAACGTTTGTAAAAACATCTTCTTCTGCATATGTGAATGTAGATCTATCATCGGCAAAGTGACTTTAGATAAAGAAAATATCATTGATAATTTAAACCTATCCTTAAACAGTTCTTGGCCCTTTATGAAAACATCCGTATAAATATTTGAACATTCAGGGATTTCGTTGATGTACTCTGTATATTTGAAAATGTTTGTGAATGTAAAAATTCGTAAAAATAGAGGAGCAACAGCAATGGAAATATAGGAAGATAAGGCCATTCTTCTCTTTGTTGTCCTACAATCACGTGACTTTGGTTAAAGTAGGTCAGAAATACGGAACTACCTCATTGGGGGTATTGAGTTTAAACCCCTCTCCTACAGATGGCTTTTTTTAAAAAGTTAATTACCCCTCCAGAGAGTTTTGATTTTAAAATCCCCCCTACAGAGCGTTTTGAGGTGGAAAACCTCTATCTTCAGTATTATTCTAAAGCAAACTACAGTTACTAAATTTAATTCTATTATCGTAGCTAAATGGGGTTTTAAATTAAAAAAAAACACAAAAAACTCCAGAGATATTTAGTTTAAAACCCCCAAAAGATGATTTTGACAATAAAACTTCCCTTTTCGATATACAATCTAAAGCAAACTACAGTCACTTAATTCCAAGAGCGTATTCAAGAGAGGTTGCACATTTTTACCAGCGACGGGCTATATCAATAAAGTGCAGTGAATAGTCATCTGCCGAAAATGAAAAATACTAAATTTGGCTCGCTCAACAAAGATGGCTAAGACGGATTTTAGAAGTCAATTATAGAGATCGGGTCTAAATCAAGGAATTCCTATGCCGAACTGGGAGTCGATTCTTTGTAAGATTGTGACAGAGTGTCGCATGAGGTTTGCGGGACATGTTCTCCGACAAAATGAATTACGCATAAGAAGAGTTGCGATGACATCCTAGTACAACTTGGCGCCACACATTCATGGAGGACCTTAGAGCATGTTGGAAGAGGCTTCAGACATTACCAGTGACAGATTTTTGTGGAAACAGCTTGACGGCAAATGCACCGAACTGCGCGGGAATGTCAAAGTCAGTAAGAATAGCACATTAGGTTTTTGAAATAAAACTTTTTAATAGCAGGAAAATGTACTGTAGATACTGTAGATCTGAATGTCACATGGAAAGAAAAGTGTGCAATACTGAGATCCTTGCGCGATCAGGTATTCCCAGCATCTTTACAGCCCTCAGACAACGCCGTTTGCGCTGGCTTTGACATGTTCGCCGGATGGAGGACAAGCGCACCCCGAAAGTCATCCTCTATGGTCAACTCGCGACTGGCACAAGAAAAACTGGTCGTCCCCCCTCCGTTACATAGATGTAATAAAACGTAACCTCATATCAGTGAACATCAATACTGACAATTATTATTTCAACTATTTTATCGTGTGCTACTTAAGTTGAGACTGATTCTCAGCAGGTCTTTCCTGAGAGCTTTGCCTGGTAAAACAACATTTGTTCGCCCGTCAGAAGTTTTTAAATTAAATAACGTGTCACTATTGAGATAGCGTGTTTCTAGTTGTATTTCCAGTTGCTCTGTTGATAGCTGAAACAAAATGAGCACTACTTTCTCATATGCTTTTTTTCACACAAAAAATTAGCTTACGAGTATAAGGTACATGTATCGGTAGCAAATAGTTGCAATAAAACGCCTACGTGACAAAAAATTCACTTTTTTTATAAAAAATATTTGAACAAGACAATCACAGATGAAGCATTTACAGAAAATTATAAAGAAGCCCCAATTGGATAATCTCAGAATACAGATTTAATAAGAAAAGCATAGTGTACACTAAGAAACTTGAAGCATGACGTTTTGGCGCCGCCTTTTTTACGCAAGGGACGTTTTTGACGCGAAATACATTATGTACGTTTATTGTATTATTTCTTTAGAAACAATTGTGCATATCTATGTTTTGCATGACTGTTTGTGTTAAGACATATTTTTCACGTACAGAAGAAAAAATATTTGTGTCCTCTATTTTTGGTATTTAAGTTTGTTAGAGATACAGATATCCTTATGCGAAATTTTGTCTTTTCCTCGCTTCGACTGGACGTTTCCCATTGTTTATATAGAATGCTACAGGTTTTTAGTTAAAAATATAATAGAATGAAATGGCGAAAGTTTTTTTAGTCTGTCAGCGTGCTGGAAAAATGATTAGTGATCGGTCCAAACTACGCGAGCTTATAAAGACGTAGGGGTGAAGAGCTTAAAAAAGATGGGTAGACATTGGGCCGCTCTCGGAATTAAAGATTATAAATTCGCACTAAGGGATGTCAAGTAGAGTGCTAGAAACAGATTATCGTCTTACGCGTGACAGAGGGGAGGTATGGAGGAAAGAGTGTATACAAGGAGTGAAATGTGCGCAGAAGAGAGGAGGCGGGATTGGTGTCACATGTAATGACCAGTCCCAAGGAGATGATCGCCAGGCGCATGATGCCAACGTCCAGTGCTTGGTGTTAGTCTTGTCTTCATTTGTTTAACTATACCTGCGTCAATGCAAGATGTATCACCCAAATCACCCCTACCCAATAAAGCTTTATATGTTAACATGTTTTTGTTATATTAAAGTATGACACTTAGCTAGTTTGTATATTACATAAATCTAATATATAAAGTAGAAAGTAAGGCGTATATATGTATGTATGTCCCCATATTGAAATCAAAACCGTTTGACCGATCTTGATAAAACTTGTCAGAAATGTTCCTTGCGTACTAACTTAGACCGTAGTGTATGTATTGTAGCCCTAAAACAAACTTAAGACCCTCAAAAAAAAAGTTGACCAGCTCTAGAAAAGCATAACTTCATCGATCTAAGCCATGTTTACATGAGAAAAGATCGAAAGGATCTAGACCTAATATTAAAAAAACTACACTTTGCGCAGATAGTTGACACATGAAAATACAAAATATAGTCCATAGATTTCATTATTTAATAAAATATTCTTCAAATTTGTGTTTCAAAAGCATTTTTTTACATAAATTCGTTCCATATAACTGCGAATGTAGAATTTCTGATGAGCATTCTTTCATTAGACAATACCGTAATGTTACACATCTTTCTATTCCTAGGACTAAAACTCTAATTCAACTTTAAGATGTTATAACTTCTCTTTGCAAAGATAGTTTTATACTTTAACACATGAACATACTAATTATTGTCCATTCATTTCATATTTTAGTAACATTTACATTCAAATTTGTTTTTTTCTAAAGCATTTTTCATGCATTCGTTCGCCCTAAAGTTGAGAAGCCGTATTGAGATATATTCTAATAGTTTCTAATAGTTCATTCATTCGCGTATATCTAATTTAAAAAGTCAAGCATGCTGTGACAGGTTGGGGAAAGTGACGTGTGTTTGGCGTGTTTAATGTCTAGGGGATGATTATTTTTGAAACTATCACACACCAACCCGTCAGCATATAAATCGGGAGCAGGCACGCAACGAGACAAGCAATGAAAGATAGATACAACGTTAAAAATTGAAGAATATTTATTTACATAAATATATACATCGAAGAATAAAAAGGGGGAGGGTTTGCACCTATCTCTAAGCAATACTATATTTAATCATCACTCTTGCACTTAATAAGAGAGTATGTCACTTTGTCTTCTGAACTTAGCTGGTTGTCCAGTTGATGTCGCAGCTGGCTGTGTCCTGGCTTGAGGTTCTGCAGCTGGAGGTGGCGCTCTAGCGGGTAGAGGGACGCCGGTAATATAGTTTTTGAGGAGTCTCAATCCAAAGTCCTAATATCTGTTGAGGGCACAGTAGGGCGGGTGGACGGCTACCGTGGGCACAAGTGTACTGCGGGCAGAGCTGATCTGCCGTGGGCAGCGTAGTTGACAGGATAAGTCCAGTGAGTTGCGGAGGGTTTGGCGTAGCTATGACGTCTCGCACAGATCTGGGTCTATAGGGACGTCGCACCTAATGAGTTGACAGATGGGCTGTCGAATAGGCGGGCAAATAGATACGATAGCGCCAAGTAGTAGAGTTGAGTAGATCCGCGTAGGCAGTAGATGATACTCAATAGCAAGTGGGCAAGTGATCCGATAAATAGGCAGATAATGCCAAATAAATAGGCAGGTGGGTGATGCGATAAATAGGCAAGTGCAGTGCTGAATAGCACTAAGCACAAAGGTAGACACCTGAGGGAGGCACCAAGTATTCCTCTAAGAGTAAGAATATATGAAGTAGTCCAGACTCGATTGACAGCGATAGAGAAATGAGAGGGTCTGGCTTGATTTAATCTACCTTATATATAGGCCTGGAAAATGTGGGCGGAAACAGGAAATGTCCTAGGCTTAAGATTCGTCTTACACGAGGGTGAAGCCGACACGAGTCGCACCTTGAAGCGCCACGAGGCGTGTTGGTCCGAGTGATCTCCTAGATCAAAGAGAGACGCGGGAGAGGGGGGGGAAGATTGACTCGCATTCCACACAAGGTGGTGTCCACTGCGGCTGTCAGATATCCTGCGGGTGAGATCAAAGAGACTGTGTTTATCTTTACCCCGGTCAAGGAAAGATAAATGAAAGGACGCCAAGGTGGCGGACCAAGTCTAGCTCGAAGAGGTAAAGGTGGGGCGGGTGAAGAAAGTGGGGATAGGACGGGGAAATAACTAAAATAAAATAAATAAATAATAGTAAATAATGATTAATGCTGTGATAAATTAGAGTGACTCTGACAGCAAGCTTTTGACTTGTCACACATGCCCACGTGCAAAATGAACTCTGTCCAGGCCAATATTTAACTCTAGATTACTCTAGATCTATGTCTTACTCAAGATCTACTTTATTCTTTAACAAATGAACATATAAAATTAAGTCTCTTCATTTAATTTTATTCAAATATATGTAGGCCTACAAGCAAATGTTTTTATTTGAAAAAATGGATTTAAATTGATTAGCTATTCGCTGGATGGTGTTAGAATTCATACTATTTATACAATATTATGGTAGAGTGAAAAAAACATTGTAATAAAAGCTACGTGCTTATTAAATTATCGTCAAATTATATCTCGCGCTAAAACGTCCCAGCGCCAAAACGTCTCGCGCCAAAACAGCGGCGCCAACACGTCACGTACCGTAAGAAACTGTTTCTATTTCCGTTTTGTATAAGAACAAAAAAGAAGAGAAGCAAAAAAAGTGTACTTTGTATGTGTACCATATAGGAACAAAAAAATTTGAGCTTTACCAAAAAGTATCTGATTTAATGATAATCTAATGTTAGGCTGACTTATGGACAAGATATTGGTTAATGGCTAATCTCTAATTCATGGACTATGGGACTATCGGTTAATTGCTAATATCTAATATATATAAATAAATTAATTAATTAATAAATATATATGTAGTCTATCTATCTATCTATCTATCTATCTATCTATCTATCTATCTATCTATCTATCTATCTATCTATCTATATCTATCTATATATATATATATATATATATATATATATATAATTGAACGCTAGGTGTATTATCTATGTATTAATTAATATCCCGCATAAAAATCAAAACCGTTTGACCGAACTTTAAAAAAATTGTCATAAATGTTTCCTAGATCAAGGCGGAGACCGTAGTGTATGTTGAATGTCATTCCCACAACCGGGGGAGGGGAGCCTAAAAATAATTTTAAAAAAAATCACGAAATCTATGTCTTTTAAAGAACGAAACTTTTATATATAACTAGCAATCTATTAACCGCGGTCCGAGGGTCTTAATCTGCGTGTCACTGATGTAGTGTATTACAAACTATTTTTAAAAATAATAATGTTATACAGAAAGCGAATGCTTGAATGTAAAAAATAGTTAGAATTGAGCTATTAAAATAGTTAATCGACTAAATTGCAATTTTTTAAAAGTAAAAAACATTTGCTCGTAGGTCTCTCTAAATATTTAGATCTAGAGCTAGAGAGTAATATAGTTTTAAATCTAGATTTAAATTTGATTTACTTGTTCAAATTAATTAAAATACATCTACTTTCACTAGACATTCTTGATCTATTAGTTTAAGAGTGAATTTAAGACTCAATAAGCTTATTTATTATTTGTTATGCTTCCAATTACTAACTGAGACCAAGTTATTGACATGCTTCAAATTCCTGAGACCAAGTTATTGGCATGCTTCAAATTCCTGAGACAACTAATTGGCATGCTTCAGATTCCCAAGACCACGTTATTGGCATCCTTCAGATTCTTGAGACCAAGTTATTGGCATGCTTCAGATTCCTGAGACCAAGTTACTGGCATGCTTCAAATTCCTAACTAAGATGAAGTTATTGGCATGCTTCTAATTCCTGAGACCAAAATATTGGCATTGCACCATTGCAACTGGAGAGCTCTCTGACAGTCACAGAGCAGAAAGGGAAGCACTAGCATTAGCTGCTACCATGCTAGCAAATCATCCAAGTTCCCCACACAGTCAGATTGTCTTTCTAACCGAGGCGAAAACAACCCTCCAAAGCTTGCAAAACTCTGATTCCTCTTATATTAAAAACCTCAGAACATCACTTACAAAGCTCAACTACAACAGCAAAAAAACTGTTATTCGATTGATACCAGCTCATATACAACTAGAAGGAAATGAGAAGGCTGACACACTAACCAAGAGTGGGAGAACTAACTCACAAATAAACTCTGCACTCTATCCAGAAGAATTGAAGAAATTAATTGTAAATAAAATAAATGAGAAATGGACGAGCTCTCATCCAAATCACAAGAAAAATGACGCTTACTATAAGCTATCCCGACAAGACTAACGTCTAATCTTTCGACTCAGGACCGGACACAACAGAATGCGACAACACATGTACAGGAAGCTCAAAATTGGAATCATTGAAATTTGCCCATGTGAAGTATATCAAGACAATGCCGACCACGTCCTCCAAAACTGCTCTCTTTACCAAGAGGCCTGTATAAGACACTGGCCCCAAATCACCCCAATAGAAAGAAAACTATATGGAGAGCTCCCTGATTTGGAAACCACTGCGCAGTTCATCTCATGTATCGGTCTATTCATATGAACGCTCCAATATAACAATGAGAACGAAGAAGAATAAGAAGAAAATCGGCATGCTTCCAATTCTTGAGACCAAGTTTTCGGCATGCTTCAGATTTCTGAGACCAAGTTATTGAATTGCTTTCAATTCCTAACTGAGACCAAGTTATTGGCATGCTTCAGATTCCTAATTGAGACCAGGTTATTGGCATGCTTCTAATTCCTAACTTAGACCAGGTTATTGGCATGCTTCCAATTCCTAACTGACACCAAGTTATTGACATGCTTCAGATTTCTCTCTCCGAAAATATTTTCCTTACTCTCAACAAATAACAGGCTACGTGTGCGAAACGCACACGATGAAATTCCTCAGTTTTCTTTTTTTTTTTCTTTTGAAGGTACAATACATTAAATCAATCATTTTCGTGTGCACTAAAATTGCATTGTTTCATTTTGTTTAGACATCAAGCAAATACACATACTAATGTTATTGATATTGTCACAAACCGCTGTGAGCCCACACCCGTTTGTGTGTGTGTAGCAGAACAACCGCAGTCCACTACGGGCCTGGCTAAGGAATGTTAACCTAGCTGACCCCTTTCCCGCCATCATGGCCTTAGTTTTGGTGGAAAGTTTTAAGTTTGTTTACTGTTATTTATATTTTAGAGCTAATGCAATTATTTATGTTTTTAATATACTTTATTTAGTTGAATTAGATTTATTTTATTATTGGAAGGGGAAATAAGCATTTTTTTTTGTGCTTTAATGTTTATTTTGTTGTCACGTGACTAGGGGACCTAGTCAACGACGAGGGCGGGGTGACCTGGGAAATTTGGGGAAAAAGGGGCAGTTGGCGCGGCGCCTTGGACATACAAAGCCATGGCTCTGATCAGATCGCGGCCTACGTCATCACTGGTCAGAGGCCAAGGTTATGCGTCACTGATGATGCATGTGGACGTAACCACTGTGTTTCTGTGTAGATTACATGGACAGGGAGATTTCTCTTGAAACGAACGGACAGTTGGCGTGGGTTTTGTAGAGCAGACGGTCGCATTTCCCGCTTCTGCTTGTCTTCCTAATATTGTACGAGAAAACTATAGTGAAATCTAACGTTCATAGTCGTTAGAGATCTTAGTTTAGTCGCCAGTTTTGTTGATGTACCTGTATGAAAACGTTTTTTTTGGAAGATTCTATATTGTATGTAAATAAAGTTATACGCCTACGTATTTCTAACAATATTCCGGTGTTCACTTTTATATGTTAATGATATAGACAAACACAAATCGCGACAAAAGACCACTACACAGTTCCAGCGTCAACAGTCGGGCCTCCAGAATCACCCTAGACCACGACCAGTTAAAGCAGGCGTCAGCACACTGCTAGCGTCTTGTGACAGATATAACAGTTATTACACAACAAATTTAAATTAAAAATCTAATGGACAAAAACAACTTTTGTTCTTTGCATCAAAAAATACGTTTGAACACAAACACACAAGGAAAACAAAGTAATGTTTCATTTAAAAGACATAATAAAATGAACATATATGTGACAAAAACATTTCGCGACAAAACGCCCCGCTAAAAAAGCTTTTCCGCTTGTTTTTAAAGATTTAAACTGGAAAGACGGTAAACTGACCACACAAAACTAATAGCCGCTTTTCCATTTGGGGGGAAGCTAAATTTCTCATTTGAAATCCTTTCTTGTATTGGTTCCTGTTTTGGAAACAAGATGTTTCTAAGTACTTGTACAATGAATGTCACAGAGTTGACGAGCCTCTGGCCCCAAACAAAGACACTGCAAAGATATGCCATCAAATTTAACAATCAAACAAAGAACAAAGTCAAAAATGTAATATAGTTAGTTACTTGATAGCAAAAGTGGCAAAGTGCACAAAATATTGTAATAAACCTGGTGGTGGGACAGATGGGGGTAGTGGTGTGAGTGTAGTCAGCCGACGTAAATCGCCCCAGGCCAGCGCTAGACGAGCGGTTAAACGTGACGAGTTACGACGGTCAGCCGAGACGAGTGTCAACATGACGATTCGGAAAGGATCGGCGTCGTGAACAGAGGTCAGGAACGTCCCGAGGGATGTAGTCATCTGACCACCCAGAAAGGTCGAGCGACGTTCTGTCCGGTTTTAGTAGGCCATTAGGGACCCTATATAAAGAGCGGAGGTGTCGCAGTCAAGACGGTTAAGAACACGGTTCACTACAGCCCGGTTCAATACAGTCCGGTCAACTACAGCACAGTTCAGTGTGGTTCAGCGGCGTGGTTCTGTACCGAGCATTGCGACGGTTCAGTGCGGAGTACTGTCAAGTACAGTCAAGAGGAAAGGCTTTTTTTTTCTTGGTCTGTGATCGAGTCTGAATAACGAACCCAGTGAGTGAAGTCAGTTCTGAACTGTTGAACCCATTGCAAAAACGAGACGGAGAAGCCAGTGCAAGAGTTGATACGTCGGTACGGTGTTCACGGAGAAATATTTGTACAGCCTGTGTTACGTGTTGCCTATTGTACAGTATTGGCTCAGATTTAATCGAACATTAAAGTGTTACGTTACTTTGGAGCCCTGAGTTGTCAAGTCCTTTAAGTTGGTGGCGTGTGGTGCAGTTTGCAGAGAGCCTGGATAGTGAGATTCGTTACAATATCTACAATTTTACTTCAATATTAGGCAGAAAACGTTTATGCTGCCATGTTATCTTACAATTTCGTCAGTCACGAAAATAGAAAGAATGCTAATTCTTTTTGATCGGTAAACTCAAACTGTGTTGTGGTCACAGTCTCGAAATGAACAAGCTTTATTCGGAGGTCACAGAATCCTTAACGTCCATCGTTATCACTATGGATTTAGATAGCATCAAAATAGCCAACCTGTGACTATCTGTTCAACGTTTATGGTTAAAAACCTTATTAGTAGGAAACAACCATTGGGTCAATCAATTTGATTTGTTGTTTGAGTGTTAACTAGGAAAATTAGTGACGATCAGCAGTGGCGTAGCTTATGATATTGGGCCCCCTACCTAAAAGTATGATAAAAATAAAGGGAGACTGTGAACACACTGCAAGCTCTACAAGCTGGATCCAGGGCCGAGTTACAACGCTAAGCCTTTTCCCGTGTTCTAAGCCACGTGCCACCGAAATGATAATTTTGCGAAGACCGAAAAATGAAAGCTTGTTGCATCTTACTAATGAGATTTACATCGATTAGTTATTTCGTATTTCTGTTATATTTTTGTTAGAGATTATAATATAACAACATTATGAATGGTAAGTAAAAATATATGAGAATTTAATAGATTTAAATTTTCACATTTGAAACATTTTTGTTTTCAATTTTTTAAAGTTACCCTTATGGTCATTCAGGGTTCATTGAATCCTTTCGCACCATGGATGCTACGCCACTGATGACCAGAGAGTCCTCCAGGCTATGACTTTAAAATATAAAGATTATTTAAGACATTGATGCAACAAAGAAATCGTTCTTGTCAAGAATAATGTATCACAGTAGTGTAGATACAAATGTATCACAGTAGTGTAGACACAAATGTATCACAGTAGTGTAGACACAAATGTATCACAGCAGTGTATATACAAATGTATCACAGTAGTGTAGACACAAATGTATCACAGTAGTGTAGACACAAATGTATCACAGTAGTGTAGACACAAATGTATCACAGTAGTGTAGATACAAACACGTTTCTACTTTTGATATTCCTTTTTTTTTGCTTCCAATTTTACTTTTTATTCATTTTCAATACTATTTTAAGGCATTTCTAGCCCTACTCAACATCTTTTGAAGAAAATTTAATCAAAATGAAGTCGAAATTAAAATATTCTATTTAATTACTTTCGATAAGACAGACCAAAGAAATAAATGGTAGAAAACCTCTAATTTCAATATTAGACACAATAGATTTAAAAAAAAAAATTACTTTCCAAATGAACGACTTCCCTAAACGATAATTAAAAAAATATCTTAACAAATTCAAGTATTAATATTCTTTGGAACAAAAGGAAACCATGTCAAGCAATATTTGTTCCATTAATACTTGAATGTTTTTTGAGTCATTTATCACACTACATAACTAATACCAAAGCCCTATTTTGTCGAATAGCTGGTCGTCAGGACATCTTCACTCTATTCAGTTGTAGAAGCTGGTTTGGACAGGTTCACAGAATACCACAAGGTCGACTTCCTCGAGACCTAATAGAAGCCAGGGGAGCTGTAGGTCGTACACTTTAAAATGTATTGATGCATGCAAGCGCGAACATAAAGCTCTTTAAAATGGACACCAACAATTTGGGAGAAAGAGACACTGGATAGATCAGAAATATGTAGAAGGGTCAGAATGTTGCAGCATCTGATGGCTACAGATGCCCAACATGTGACCGCAGTTGAGTATCAAGAATTGGTCTCTTTAGCCATCTGAAAAGTTGCAAAGTGAAAAGAACTGTACCATGGGACAGACTAAGACCACTGCTAACTCCCATCTTTACTGTTTTACCTTTTCAATCTGCCGAACTGTGTCTGTCTCATTGTCTGTCTAATTCGTACACCAGTTAAACATTTTAGCGAGTAATGCCTGAGTAGCAAACATTTGAATCCTGAAAAAAAAAAATTGACCGAAAATTAAAAGCAAATCATTTTGAACGTGAGAATTTTTTAAATATTCTTTACATTTAAATATTGAAACTGATTAGGTCATTGTAAAAAGTATTTTCTTCTTTGGTCTTCTAAAATTGTAATGATTTTTAAATGCGATTTTCATTTCTATCATTTGATTATTACTGTACGATATGATAATTAAGAACATTTAGCACATTATTATTTTCTGCAACATTGTGAAAAATTGTTTCGGAAACTATGATGCTTTGTGATTCCTGTGCGTCTTATGACAAATGTTATTTTATTTGGCTCGTTTTTATTTTGAAGGTGAGTTAATATTTGGCTTCTCAATTCAATATCGAAATAATTTATAGGCTCTAGGTTGCTGTTAGGTTGGACCCCCCCCCCCATTTTTTAAACCTGCTTATCTTAAGGCTCCTCATTATAGATTTAATTTTTTCATTTTATTTTTTTTGTACAGCGAAACAATGCTTAATGGACATCATTTTTTATATAGGATCCTATAACCGATTTATTATTATTATTGTTACCACAAAGCACAAATGCGATTTAAAGGTAGTTAATTTTATTTACAAAATTACATTTGAAAAAAAAAAGCAAACACAATTTTTAAAAATAAACATCATTTCAATCCCCACACCCTTTCTCCTATTCTCAAGTTATTCCTTATATGAACTTCACAATTTTTCACATTTTTTTAATACGAGGTAATTGAATCGAATCCCAATAGGATCTCATAAGATCAGAACATATCTATCATTATCATTTTGTCTGCTTCCTCTTTCTCAGTCTGCCGTCATTACCCAACACTCTGTCTCCTTATCTTTAAAATCTCCCTATGTCTTAGACAAGTCCGTTTGCCGTGTACTGCGACGGGTAAGGGGGGATAAAGAGATCTTGAATTTGAGTAGGTGTCTATCAGACAAAATATTTCGGCATTAATAGTCCACTGCATCAGTGGATTAAAGATTTTCTGATAGGGAGAGAACAAACTGTAATAATAAATGGCTCTAAATCAACACCAATAACAGTAAACTCAGGTGTACCTCAAGGAACAGTCTTGGGTCCACTACTATTTTTAATTTATATAAATGATTTACCAAATTGCATTAGTTCAGGAACAAAAGTCAGATTATTTGCAGACGATTGCATAATATATAGAACAATAAAAACACTACAAGACACAGCTATTTTACAAAGAGAATTAGATGAATTACAGAAATGGGAATCAAATTGGAGCATGTCTTTCCACCCAGAAAAATGTCAGTTGTTAAGAGTAACAAAAAAAACCTAAAACAAATTAATTCCACTTATCTTATTCATGGCAAACCAGTAACACAGACTAAAAACGCAAAATACCTAGGTGTTATAATAAATGAAAAAACTGTCATGGAATCCACATATTGATGAAACTATAAAAAAAATGTAACAAAGCATTAGGGTTTATTAAAAGAAATTTCTATAAATCAAATAAGAACATAAAACTAAAATGTTATTTAACCTTGGTTAGGCCAATAATAGAATATGCATGACTAAATGCATGACGCGTAGGACGTGATCATCTTCTTTTTTGAAGTAACGTCTGTATTATATAAGATAAGATAAGATAAACTACCACAATACAATACTTTCGCTCCAAGTTCCTCTAGACCTGAGGCCCAGATGACCCGCTCTGGGTCAACCGGCTTGTCACGCTGAGCTACCAGCATAGGTCGAAGGCAGTGGCTGGAGGTTCAATCAGGGAGCTGCTGTATCGGACACATGTCCGATGCAGCAGCTGACTGAGTATAGCACCTGTGTACCCCTGGAGGGTTCATTCTGGACATCCGAATGGCCTGTTCCCTTGTTGGACTCGATGGCGGGTGGGGAGCACAGGTGCCGAATTATTTCTAATATTCATAGAGAAAAAAAAACCCCAAAAACTACTTGCCCCAGATTTTTGTCTGGTCAAGAGGCGAAGAAAAGTGTCAAAAAAGGAGGAGGCCACAAGAAGCTTTACTACCTGGACATCATTTTTGCTAGTCAGGTGCACAGAGGCAGGGAAAGCCTGACAAAGATTAGCCCTTTTGTCATCTACAATGGATTTAAGTCAGTAGTGGGAGAGCCCAAGAGTGTATCTAAGCTACACAAGTCTTTGGAACTTCTTGTAGAAGTTGATAGCAAGTTACACTCTGATGGGCTTCTACGATACAGAAGAATCTGTGATCTCCAAGTGGAAGTCATGCCACACATGAGTTTGAACACCAGCAGAGGTGTTATCAGCTCTAGAGACCTGCTGGAATGATCCAAGGAGGAAATAGTGGAGGGAATTGAAGGATTTACCCATGCTCGGCGCATTACCAGGCGAAGGGATGGTGAGGAGGTCAAAACCGCCACTATTATCCTAACCTTCGGAACTAGGACACCGCAAGAGTATGTTAAGGCAGGATACCTACGAGTTCCAGTGAGGCCCTATATACCTAACCCTATGAGGTGCTTTAAGTGCCAGGGTTATGGACACGGCGCGGAAGTCTACAAGAGGAACACTGTGTGTGCCAGATGTGCTGGAGAGGGTCAAGGGCTGCACAGCCCAGTTTAAATGTCCGAACTGTCCCGCTGGCCACTCAGCCTTCTCCAAGGACTGCCCTGTTTAGAAACAGGAAGTTGCCGTGCAGGAGTACAAGGCAAGAAATGGATGTACCTTTAGCCAGGCGAAATCGGCTGTATCAGCCCTACCCAAGGGTCAATTCGGCTTGAAAAAGAACTACGCCCAGGCTGTGGTAAAGATAGGGAAATCCACAGCCACACAGACGGACACATTGACCCACCACCCCCTCCTCCTCCAACGCAGAAGAAAACAACATGACAAAATACACCTCCGAAGAAAAAGAAAGCCCTGTTGTCATGCTAAAGAACAGGTTCTATGTGCTCGCAGCATGTCGAAACAAACACCCCGGGAGAACCCGGAGACATTATGTCTGACACAAGTTCTCCTCAGAGAACCCAGCCAGACACCCCAACATCTAATGAGTTAGAGGTTGACCAACTCCCTAAGGAAAGAAATATGAGGGACCTCCCCTCTCCAGAGAGAAAGACTTCCCCCAAAAGGGGGTTGTCCTCTTCTCCATCTAAACCAAAGACTAAAAATACCAAGGTCACTTGAATAAAGGGAAACCTCTCCGGGGTCCTCCCAAGGCCTAATAGCTTCAAGTAGGTTACTTAGAATAAGCCATGGATTTCAGGATTGTGCAGTGGAACTGTAGAGGCCTCAAGGCCAATTATGAGAAAATGCAACTACCAATGGACTCTGAGACTCCTGTAGCTGTCTGCTTACAGGAAACATTTCTGAAAGGTACCATCAGTTTCCGAACTACCTCGGGCTTATATAATCCTTGGGGATTTCAATGCCGATAACACTATGTGGGGATCCAACAATACTGACACAAGAGGTCGTATGCTGGAAGATATCTTCCTCCAACATGATTTATGCATACTTAATGATGCATCACCGACCTACTTGCACCCAGGAATTGGATCTCTCACATGCATTGACCTCACCGTATGTGTCCTCAGACTTCTGGTCGATTTTAAGTGGTCAGTAAGCAATGATCTACGAGGAAGTGATCACTTTCCAATCATCATTGCTAACAATCTCCCTCATTGGGACGTCCTCAGCAGTGGAAACTGAATAAAGCTGATTGGGAACAATTCCAAAAAAGATGCTTCGAGGATATCACAGAAAATATCCTAAATGAACAGAACCCAGCTGATATCTTTGTTGGCAAACTACTTGGTATTGCTCGGAAAGTTGTCCCCCTAACCTCCGCAAACCCAAAACGGCCTAGCAAACCATGGTTTGATACACCCAGCTTGCAAAAGTGCTATTGGCGATAGGAAAAAAAAACTGCATTTATAAAGAATCCTTCGCAGGAAAACCTAAAGCTATTGAGGATAGCTAGAGCGAATGGTAGACAAACCATACGGTCAGCGAAAAGGAATTTCTGGAGGAATTTTGTAAGCAGTGTGGATGCCAAAACTTATGCTAGAGCGGTTTGGAAGGCAGTAAGGCGGATCAAAGTGAAAGAATCAAATGCAATAGGGTATTTGAAAAACCTTTGCATCCTCAATAGCAGATTAATCATCCACTGCACACTACATTACATAATTACAAAAAGTCAAAATAAGGGAGGAAAGACACACCATTGACTTCAGATCAGAGAACAATGAAGATTCTAACAAACTGTTCTCTCTTGCAGAACTGATGGACTCGCTGGACAAATCACATGACACAGCGCCAGGAGAAGATGAAATCCATAATCAGTTCCTCAAGCATCTTCCCAAACCCTCATTGACAACCCTGCTAAAAATCTATAACTGTGTATGGCTAAAATGTGCTTTCCAATACGGAGGAAAGCCACAGTTATACCGATACCTAAACCGGGAAGAGATGGGTCTGACCCAGCTAACTATCGCCCAACAGCACTAACAAGCTGCATATACAAAACCATGGATAAACAATAGGTTGGTCTGGTTCCTCGACAGAAATAAAATAATCCCCAACTACCAGTGCGGATTCCGGCAGGGGCGGACAACAACTGACCATCTGGTAAGGCTGAAAGCTTTCATAAGAAATGCATTTCTTAGACAAGAAAATTTAGTAGCTGTATTTTCGATATAGAAAAGGCCTATGATACAACCTTGAAACATGGCATTCTACGTGACCTGGAGCTTATGGGGCTTAAGGGACACTTTCCCTGCTTTGTGAGGGAATTTCTAAAGGACCGGCAATTTCAGGTTCGAGTGGGCAACTCTGCTTCTGACACTTATGACAAGGAAATGGGTGTACCCCGGGGCAGCATTCTCTCGATAACCCTGTTTGACATAAAAATAAACAACATTATAAAGGCTCTGTCCCCTGGCATAGAGTGCTCTCTTTATGTTGATGATTTTGTCATTTTTACACATAGCAAAAACATGAATACTTTAGAAAGAAAATTACAATTATGTTTAAATAAATATCAAAAATTTGGCAAATGATAATGGTTTTAAATTTTCGGACTCCAAAACAGTTAACATGCATCCAGCCAGACCCTGAACTCTTTTTACACAAAAAGAAGATCCCAGTCATGAAAACTACAAAATTTTTAGGCCTCACCCTAGATTCCAAATTTAATTTTCTCCCCCACAAGTCATTAAACATACTTAGAGTACTCAGCCATACGGACTGGGGAGCTGACAGAGATAACTTGTTGCTGCTATATCGGAGACTAATCCAATTCAAGCTGGACTACGTATCCATAATATATGGAGCAGCCAGGAAATCGTATCTAAAAAAACTGGAACCCATACAAAATGCTGCCCTGCGTCTCTGTCTCGGTGCGTTTCGTACATCACCAATCCCAAGTCTCCACATGGAGGCTGGAGAATTCCCCATGGAAATAAAAAGGAAAAAGCTTGCAATGCAGTATATAGTCAAGTAGCATCCAACCCCACAAACCCTGCTTTCGACTTTATATTTAACCCTGCAGATGTAGAACTATGCAATCGAAGGCCTAACGTCATACAGCCGTTGGGCTTTCGAATGAGAAAACCCATCCAAAACTTAACCCCACCCATCGACCAAATCTCTAAAATAGAAATTCCACAGAACCCTCCTTGGTTGATGAATAAACCCTACTTAAATTTATCCCTTCTTAATTTCAAAAAAAGAAAATACAGACCCAAGTATACTACAAGTCCACTTTAGGGAAGTGCAGGAGAGCTACGGAGATTGTGGCACAATTTACATTGACTCCCCGATGGATGCTTCATCTTTATGGGCGAATAACATTCAATATCGCTTGCACTAATGGCCGTCAAAGCATCAGAAATGAGAAAATTTATCATATGCTCCGACATCAAATCTGCATTGCAAGCTTTGGAACGGATGAAGACTGACATTCCATTGGTACATAAGAGCCTAAAGCTTTTGAACCAAATAACAGCTGACCATAGGGATGTCACCTTCATCTGGATCCCCTCCCATGTGGGCATAGAGGGAAACAAAACCGTAGACAGAGAAGTAAAGAGAGCCTTAAATCAAGCGGTGTCAGGAACCCAAATTCCCTGCTCGGACCTGAGAAATAGTATTCCTCTGCCACCTGTCGAGAGTGGCAGGATCGATGGGAGGCTGAGACCACAGCAAACTCAGACAAGTTGTGGCGGATGTCAGGTGACGGCCCACATCTAAGTGTCTGACAAGGCGTGGTAGCACGACCATGTCCAGACTTAGGATTGGCCACACTTTGTAAGTACTGTGACTCTCGTCTCACTGTGAAACATATTCTCATTGATTTCCCCAGATATCAGGATATTAGGGGAAAATTTTTAGAGCGCATAACTTAAAAACACTATTTGATCGTGTTGACCCCTTGGAAGGTACTGGGCTTTGTCCGGGAGGTGGGGTTGTCTATGAAGATTTGATTTGTGAAATTGTGAAATTTAATATTTACAAAAGATTTTTTACTAAAGTAATTCTAAATTTACAAAAGTGTTAGTAACTTTACTATTTTAACTGTGCCAAAACTGAAACTTGATTGAATCTAATCGGATCAGATTGTACTGATTGAATCTGGTACAGATTGGATCTACTTAGATGGGATCAGACTGAAAGGGATATAATCGGATGAGATTATCGTAAAAAGAAAGTTCTAGTCTGAGGATTGAGCACAAGACATCTACGTTATTAATTAAACACTATTACAACTTTGCTGCTCGTTTCGGGAATTTCCATTGAGCTAACCTTTTTCCTCCCAGGCACCCAAGAAGTGAATACAAGCTAATATACTGCGGTCATATTGGGGAAAATACCGAAAATGAAGTTTTAGTAGATTATGATTGTTAATATTATTTGGCGCATTGAGGTGACGTCGTGCCCCAGGGTTTCTACTTCTCTACTCAATACAGTCGGGACGATAGAACATGTACAAGTTCAAATATAAATATTAATATCAGCTTATTTAGAATTCATACAATAGAGATTCTGTTCATAATTATATCTACTAACAGAATACAACTGTATTTTAAAATATGTGTATGGACGCGAAAGCGTCTTGTATTTTTGTTTTGAATTTTTTGTTACGTCACTAAGTCCGGTGACATTTATTGGTTCTTTGTCATGAGCCAGTTCACCCTCTGATGTTGGTTGAAACGGACGGTGTGTTGGTACATAAAAGGTTATTAGTCTGTGTAAGAGTCTGGCAGCATTTGCGTCGCCCCGACCGCGAAAATCGATGGTAGAGACTCAGAAGGCAAGAACAATCCATTATTGCGCAGTGTAGAACAAGGCACTGCCCTGCTTGCGCTTATTTTGCCAGGTTCCGGACAAATTTTGATGCGCGATGCCGACACTGTGAAGAATTCGCGGAAACAGTGGCGCATATCTTGCAAGAGAGCTGCGGGAAGTGTGTCTATAGAGCCACTTGACCTGTATGGGAGCTATAAGGCACTAGGCCAAAGAGTTTCTCGCCATTGCTCTACAGGAGGACTGTGCTTCCAGCCTTGCTAATGATTGGAGTTCATCTCAGGTTATACAACAGTTAGTGCCAGTTGGGAATCAGTTGGTGTCTAACTCTATCATAGCCGATGTGAACAGTATTGTGAAGTCAGTTGGTCAGCGTCTGGTTTACTGTGAAATCATGGTGACAAGTTGGTAGCAGTAGCAAGGTGCTTATGTATAATTATTGAATACATATCTCTTCTCTCTATTGTAACTAATCTCAATATTCAGACTCTATGCAACTGTACCACACGACTACCAACTCAAAGAACTTGACAACTCAGGTCTAAAAACTAACGTAAAGGTTTAATGTCAAATAAAGTGCAGTCAATATTGTACTATTGGCAACAAGCAACATTGACTGTAAATTGTTCTGGATATCTGGGTTGTTCGTCATTCATCCAGTGCTTCTGTCACCCTTCTGACTGACAAGTTGTGCAAATTCTTCCTCTTTGACTTCAAGCCTTCGCTCTTGATGGGCACTCCCAGATGCTTGTTTAGCTGCTTCATATGAGAGAAAGTATACTAGGGCTTAAATGACCTTGCGTTTACCACTAACTGTGGTGGCTTAATGAAAGCGCCTGTGATGATGACTACCAGAAATTCTTGTGCGGCGGTTTGGTAGGTCAATGTGCGAGGCGTTCAATGTCTGTCTCAAGCTCCTGTAGTGTTTCATCGGGATGCTGTTATCGTGTCTTCAGTTGCACTAGATAAACTTCGTGCAAATGTTCATTCCCATATCGGAATTCCATAGCTTGTAAAAGAGCGGCGAAGTCTTGCTGGTTCGGTAGGCACTGGAGGCCTTTTCTCTTAAAGATAACACATAGGCAGTTGCTTTCTCATCCTCGGTGTTCCATTTTTTAACTTAAGCCGCTGCAACAAATTGTTTCTTGTACATTGTCCAGGACACGGAACCATGAAATACGGGGGTCTTCATTTTCTGGAGACTTCATGTACAATTGACCTCATATTTGCTTTTGATTCAGTAGTGCATCTTTATTTCTTCGATTGCCTTCTCCACTGCGTCGACCTTCTGATTCATCTGTCCGTCAATGGATGTTATTCTCTCCTCCACAGCATGTAAGCGTTGGTTCATAGCCAATAACTCGGTTTTGAGCCACGAGTCCGTGGCGTCTATCTTGGAATTGGTATTTCCTAGCCCCGAATTCATCTCTTCTTGCCTAGAGTTGAGCTCCTCAATATCTGGTCCTCCCGTAGCCGTGCTTGAAAGGTTTCCTTATTTTTACTTGTCTTCAGCCCTCGATCACGTAGCTCTCGCTTCAGTTCTTTCACAAGGAGTTGGTCAAGCATTTTCATAGAAGTTATAAAGAGATCTCACTTCTGACACCATTTTTAACACACCTCAATATTCAGGCTCTCTGAAACTGCACCATACGACATTACCAACTCAATGAACTTGACAACTCAGATTTCCTAATTAACGTAAAAGCTAAATGTCCAAAAAAATTACAGCCAATATAGTACTATTGGGAAAACGCAACACTAACTGTACAATGTTCTGGATATCTGAACCGTCGTATCAACTCTGTACTGACTGACTCGACTTAGATACCCTCACTCTTTATATATGGTCCCTAATGGCTTTTTAGAACCGGACGGAACATCGGTCGACCCTTCTTGTTAATCACATGATCATATCCCACGTGCCTGGTCTGAGTAGTATTTACTCTAGATGTTTCTGTATACTTCACCAGTCATAGTAGTTAACGGTTTCGGTTCGTCACGGTTGACTGCTCATCTAGCGTTGGCCTCTGGCCTGGGACGATTTGCCTCGGCTGACTACACAACCCATCCGTGTCACCACCAGGTTTATAACAATATTATATATATAAAGTAGAATGTAAGGCATATGTATGTATGTATGTATGTATGTATGTATGTATGTATGTATGTATGTATGTATGTATGTATGTATGTGATGGAATAGAAATTAAAACCGTTTGACTCATCTTGATAAAACTTGGCATAAAGGTTCATTGGGTACTAACGTAGACCGCAGTGTATGTATTGTAGCCCTAAAAAAATTCTCAAGACCCTCAAAAAAAACTTGACCAACTCTATGAAAGCATTATAACTTCATCGATCTAGGCCATGTTTCCCATGTTTAGATGAGAAAAGATCGAAAGGATCTAGATCTAGATCTAATTTTAGGAACTACACTTTTCGCAGATACCTACATGTCTTTTAAATAGCTTGTCTAGCTGTTAATGATTGTTTCTGTTGGTATGAATTCAGTTTTAAGTCTACAAAAAGAACGTACCTTGCAAGTTTGTCCGTTGTTTCTATATTTATGAAAGACGTCTGACTTAAATTTCTCGCAATTTTTTCCAATGTCAATATGCTATACCTCTTTCAACAGAGAAGACAAATTAAAAGGGATATATATATATTATTTATTGTGTATATAGTATATGTGAATCAGAACAGTTCTGTCAACAAGGATAGAAAAAAACAATAACACAAAGAAAGTGTTATCGTACAAACTCAGAGGTACCAATTGGCAAAGATTTTTTTATTCAGAACTTTGCTTTGACTGTCTTAAAAATATAAAATTTCAAAATCATTTGACATTGCTTTAAAGTAAAAACAAAATGAATCACCTATTATCGATAAAGAGACTTCTTGACCTTTGGCAAGCAAATGTAATATGCCGGAAAAGCAATGTTTGTAATCCTTTGGCAATGTTATTTAATTATAAAAAAGACGAAAAACATCTAATCAATTATGAGATTTCTGCTTAAGGTACATGTATTTGTTTATGAAAAGAAGAAATCTTTTCAATACCTTTTGATTTTTTTAAATCTTAAAATGATAGACAAAGCTAATAAAGGTTTTTCATCATACAGCGCCCCTAAAAATAATAATAAAAGATTATTTGAAACATATTGGTTTTTAGGGGGCGGGGAAATAACACAGTTTCCTGTGTACATGAAGGCACGCCACTGCACAAATTACTATGCAATAAATTAGGGGAAAAGATTTCCTTTCCGTGCTGCTTTTAGAAAAAAAATCCTATGTACGAGACGAGTTTTTAACCGTACTCGACTCCATTCACATGTACCAGGACCAGATTTAAGGGCAGCCCAGGGGATTCCACAATGCCAAGCCGCCAATTTATACATATATTTATATTTTATATGTTAGGCCTTAGGGTGCACCGGATAGTACTTTTTGATATTCGGCAGGAGCAGAATATTGCCGAATAGTAAAAGATGATATTCGGCCGGAGCCGAATACCTACATATCTTGTAAATAGCTTGTGTTGCTGAACATTTTATGAAACTGTTAAATAACATACCTATAGTGGTTATAATTTTTTTCTTTTATATACCTTATTGTTTTAAACTCTGTTACTGATTGATTTTTTAAAGCTTTACAGTATTTATAAACAGAAATTAATCTGTGTAACATGAGCGTGTCTGTGTATACCAACTATAAAGGCTGTGTGTGGGAGGGTCAACGTAAATATGTTAGTATATATTTAACTAGTTAGTAATGAAAATCTCTCATACGTAAAGTGCAATCTGGCTTGTATAATGGTTGGATGTATGTGTTTAAGAATTTCAGACCAACAACTGGTCATCAGACTCCAAAGACCGCTTCTGGTTCTGGCTTCAAGGCTTAATACTGATAGCTGTTAGTTAATACGTGGCGCTCTATCTCTTCTATATAATTTACGATCTCATGTTTAATTCATGATGGTTGTCACGTGACAGTTTTCCCCATTGTTTTATCAATAAGAATACGTGACTAAATGTTGTTTGTTTACGATTGGTGAATGAGGTCCATTGAAGTCTGTAGGCCTTTAATTGATATCTATGTTTAGATCTACTATTATATTGGAAAACCAACTATAGAAGAAATAAAACTTATCCACATCCTCCCTACAAAAAAACATAAATAGATTTTTTTTTATCCGATAGACGTAGTGAGCCTACACATGTAGTCCTAGTGTAGTGTGTATAGTTGAATGTGTTGACCTTCACGCGTTTTTTTTCCTTCGGCATACGTAAAAGTGTTGAGTGGTCAGGCAAAAAAAAAAAGATAACACATTGGCATGGTCAGTCAAACATATAGATAAATTATATCCGTACACTAGTTACAGAGGTCAAGTGCTTGTTTAAATATTCCAGCATATTTTTTCTTTGTTTGCTAGATCTAATGGACCTCATTCACCAATCGTAAACAAACAACATTTAGTCACGTGATCATATTGTAAAAAAAAAACTGTCACGTGACTGCCACTATGTATTAAAATTAGATCGTAATTTGTATAGAAGAGATAGAGAACCACGGGGCAAAATACTGTTTGTTTATGATTGGTGAATGAGGTCCATTGTGGTGCTTTAGATCAATTTATTTTCTGCTATTTTAAACTTTACTGTAAGGTTTTATTTTATATATTAAGTCAATAGAATTAAACAATAAAATTAGCTTTATTTCTAAGGTTTTAATACAAGGGAAAAATTACACACATGCACACATGCACGTCTTTGTTTTATTTTATTGTACAACGAACGTGTGTTCAGCGCTCTAAATGACATTTCTCTCCCAGTAATCAAACTTACTTTCATCATCTAGTGAACTCTAGACAGTGTCAATATGTCTTAACAATTAATGTTAATCCACTCTGGCTTAGGAATGGTCAATGTCTATCAATACATTGTCATGGATTAAACAAATAAGAAGTTGGGAGTGAACAACCAACAGGCGTATGAAATATAAAACTGTTTAATTTACATTCTAGTCTCACTCACTACCATGCACGATGCTACCTCTATAAAAGCCTAGCCTAAAACTGTCCGTTTAATCTCGCTAAGCTACAGTCTCGCTTTGGATTTTATGTCGTCATAATTGCGTTCACTATCAGTCACCTAAAGTGCGTCTCTACAATATATATATATATATATATATATATATATATGTAGTGTGTGTGTGTGTGTGTGTGTGCGTGCGTATACTTTATATTTATTTCATTCTGACCCTTCATGCTTTGGGAAGACGTTTATTGAACCCTAACATAGGTTCTTCTTAGAGTTAGTGGAAAAATTGTAGACTTTCCGCAGTTGCCAGCAAGGGGATCTAAGGGAGCGCTGAGAGGTCCCCCAGCGTGGTTCGGGGCGGAGCCCGCCGCCAGGCACTTTTTCCGCGATTGAAAGCCAACAATACGCATATTCTGAGGTATCTACAGTGCATTATCCTGCTATTAAAAAGTTTTATTTCGAAAACCTAATCTGCAATTCTTACTAATTTACCCTGCTTCCACAAAAAATCTGTCATTGGCAAATGTCTGAAGCCTCTTAACATCTGCTCTGAGAACCTCCACGAAAGTGTGGTCCAAAGTTGTACTAGGATGTCCCTGTTTGCGCTTTCCACGTAATGGCCTCCATATCATCGTCTGGTATGCGTAATTTATTTTGTCGGAGAACATGTCCCGCAAACCTCACGCGACGCTCTGTCACAACCTTACTAAGGGGTCGAATCCCAGTTCGGCATAGGATTTCCTTGATAAAGACCCAATCTCTAAAATTGAATCCCTAAAATCCGCCTTAACCATCTCAATTGAGCCACAATTAGTCCTTTTCAATTTCGGCAGTTGATTATTTACTGCACTTTATTAATGACTACGGTCTTATCTTCTTATCTTATATAATACAGACGTTACTTCAAAAAAGAAGATGATTACGTCCTACGCGTCATGCTTTTAGTCATGCATATTAACCAATGACTTAAATTCTGCCAAGTCACTGGTTTTTCTGGCTAGCTCAGAAATCATAGAATTTTGTGACAGTAATTTGCTTTAGAATAACATTGAAGAGAGAGGTTTTCAATCTTAAAACTCTCTGTAGGGGAATTTAAACTCAAAACCATCTGAAGGGGTTTTGAACTTTAAAAAAAGAGGGAGGGTTAAATTCAAAACCCTTTTGACCAGGCTCATAGAATTTTGAGTGTGTAATTTGCTTTTTTTTTATATTGAAGAGGTGGTTTTTAACTGAAAACTCTGCTAGATGGAGTTTTAAACACAAAACCCCTCGACTAAGCTCATAGGATCTAGCGACTTATGTAAAAATGTATGGTTTAGTCTTATATTGAAGAGTGGGTTTTATCCTAAATTTAAAATCAAAACCTTCCTTAGCTATGCTCTTGGAATTTGGGGATTGTCGTTTGCATTACTTTTTTTTTTGGTTTTATAGAAGACGGGGATTTAACTGCAATACCTGCTGGTAGGGGTTTTTAAACTAAAAGAACCATTGGCTGCGCTGGGGCAAGTAGTGGTTTAGCATTAATATCTCACCTAAAATAAACAAAATCAAAGCAAAAAATCAGTCATTAAATTCCGACTCTTCTCTGGACCCCCCCCCCTCCGGCTACGCCCATGTCAGTAACATTACGTTTTTTTATAATAATGCTTTTTCGTTGCTATATTTATTCAATAATTAATAAGTGGACTTTTAAGTCTTTCGAAAAAAAATGTTATATATATATATATATATATATGTAGAGTTAAGGTTTACTGGCCGTTAGGGTTAGGGTTTGGAAAAATAAATCGCCCCACCCCTTGTCAAAAATTCTGGATGCGCTAGTGGTCTGAGTGAGGTTATTATAATATTATTTTATAAGGTGTTTTCACGGCTTACCGACAGACTTGAGAGAGTATAGACAAATGGCAGAAATAGTGTGACACTGAAATTTATAACTTGGATGGCTACTCAATACCGGTAGGTTTAAACAGACATATATGATTTAGTAACGTACATATATGATTTAGTAACGTTAGTTTAGACGTGGGTTAGGGGCTCAGCCTATACAGAGAGGGTGCTTGGGGCAATTGGGAAACAGTGCCATGTACTGTTAGCAGGGGCGTGTGTCGTGTGCTAGACGTTTTCTGGTGAATGATACCTAGAACAACGGAGCAAGTCGCCGAAGATGGCTCGCGATCTTGGCTCCAAGAGGTGTAAGTTGTTTGGCTGAGACAATTAACAAAGTGTAGGATGTATTTCTAAGGGACCAGGGTAAGAAGAGATGCTTTTATTTGTTATAGATCTAGCATTAGATGTTAGTCGATTATGAATAACACACCACGCACACACATGTAGAGCTGTAGAGCTACACAAGTAGACTGTCATACGCTAAGGAAAAAAAATGTAACTCACAAGTTCAATTGCTTCGGGGTCGATCTCTGATTCTGCTAGCAACAGTGTAGTCCAAGATACCATTGCGAGAGCGTCTACATGTTTGACAGTAAAATGTCTTAATAAATATTGAAGTCTTGTTCGCATCTGTGGATAATTTTAAAAAAGGGAATCCAGAATTAAATTAACTAAATAATTTCTACGCTGAGATTTATGGATCTTAACTATATCTAATCAACATAAATGGTCTGTCAAGATTAAAAGAGCTTGCTTACTTGGTGATGCGCAGATGCAATTAACATATGGTATGCAAATGAATGCCGAAAAAACACACATTATAACCAACTAGTCGACCGGCGGCGTAGCTTACGCCGCTATTTTTCTGGGCCGACCTTTAGCCACTGCAACCTATGCGACCGCAGTGGGCCCCGCACTTTTATAGGACCGGCGCTAGTTTTAGATGTATAAATTATTAAAATAAACCATTTGATAACTTTTAACAGATTTCATGCGGCCTCCAGTCGATTTCACAGAAGGTCCTGGAAATCTCATGAAATTGCAAAATATACGAAAAAGTCCTGGAAATATCCAGAAATTATTAAAATCTTTTGAAAACTCATTGAAATCTCCAGAAATATATAAAAGAAAATTGTCATTTTTGGTGTCATTCAACATGGAAAACACCAAACCTACGCGCGATAAAAAAAACGGCATTATGCAATACCCACAATTGTGGAATCTAGTGAAAGAAGCTTCACGCGCCTCAAACTAATGAAGAATTACTTGAGATCAACAATGTCGTAGATAGATTGAAACATTTGGTAATTCTTGCTATTGAGCGTGATCTATGTGGGAAATATAATTTTTATGATTTTTAGTGGTCGTGTGTCATGGGCTACTCGGAGAAGTGTGCCCTTCTCTGGAGATCTTTGGGCTGAGTATTGTTAGACACTTTATTTATAGTATTAGTTTTTTAGCGACGCACCATAGATGACGTGTAGTGAACGGGACTAGTGACGTTTGGGATATGTTGGGCTAGAGACCGGAAAATCAGTTAGCGATAGAATTCTCTAGGGTAAAGACGTGTTTATTTTGACAGAGACTTTTACTGTGGCCTTTTATTTGAATAAATATAGTATGAACTGTTCATCAGTGTTGACCACATTTCTTTACTCGTTAAATCGATCGTCTTGTTTATTCTGTATTGTTGATCAACTACATTGAATACACCCGAACAATAAAACTAAAACGCTTGCAGAGTAATAGGTTGAAATTCAACAGTCATCTATAGTTGACCTCAAGACAGCCTGAACAAGCACATCGCAGTATATCTTTAGTATTATTGTATGTTACATAATGTATTTATTTTTGTAGATATAGCCTCAAATGATTTCCAGCCATTATATTGTCACGTATTACGAATTGAATTCTACTTTTAAATGGCTTGCCTAGGGGAACGTGACAATAGAAAAGCAGTTGTGTCACTTATCTTAAGTCTGAATTTAATCAAAGACTTACAATGAATAACAAAAAAAAAATGACACAAGAAATCGGAAGGTAAACTATCAACTTAATGTTTAATCAAATATAAATTACAAGAAAGAAAAATAAACATTTACTCAATACAGAATTGATGTGTTGACCAAAACCCTTTTACAAAAATGGCATGTAAAAATATTACAATACAAGAGTTTGAAAATGTAATTACAAATACAAGCAAGGCCTTGAAAAAAAGTAAACTTACACGATCAAGTGGTATACCACGCACGGGTCGCGCAATGTCTCCGCTATTCTCCGTATGTCTGTCTGTCAACGTTACGCGGGCGGTCCTTATATAATCCACCGCGCGTCGACCTCAAGACAAATCGAGTGATTTCTAGAACCAAATAAGTCATCAATTTCCCAGATCTAGAACGCTCTTCAAAGAGACAGAAAAAAAAAAAAAAACACCCTCCTTTCAACCAGAGGTACACACACAGGTCAAGGACCGGTCACTGTCTGTGTGGCTTGACGAATAAAAAAAAACTTATTACACAAGGGGCAGACAACCTACCCGTCTCTTGACCGCAACAGGTCAAAGAAAGAAAAGAAAAAAAAAAAAACAACGCCTAGATACGTAACAATATCTTTACCCCGATGTTCTGCATCCTGGGGTACTCCCAAACATATTTTTGTAACCTTTCTCTGAGGGATTCAACCTGTATAGAATCATCAGATGGACTTAACATATTTTTATAGCCTTGTCTCTTAGGGATTCAACCTGTATTGAATCATCAGATGGGCTTTACCAAACGGGTGTCTATAGGTGGGATTCTATGAAGCTTGTAGGCTCATAGGTTTCCCTGAAGCCTATAGTTCATCATGACCCTTTTGTTGTTTGTTTTTTTTTTTGGCTAAAAGTGGCTAGTGTCAGCCTGAAGCTTGTAACCCCAGAATGGTCAAAAAAGGTCATGTGTTGACCTGAGGCCTGTGCCCTTTATTTTTGATAACCAGAATGTGACGATAATGTAAAATATGACTAGGGCTGTGTGCCATACTATTTTTGATTATCTTTTGTTTAATTTTTGTTGTGTCGGCCTGTGAATTGATGGCCATTTATTTACACATTTATTTTACTCATGTAAATAAACTTTGTATATATGTTTACCTGCGACTTTGTAAAGTCTTTTATTGCATACATTAGTTGAATTGTATACCTGGAGGTTATACCTAATAACCTAGGCAGTACAAGAAGGGACCAGTATTCCTCTGGACGAACGTGCCAGCACACTTTTAACGCTGACCTTTTGATCTAAATACCTAAATCTAGCTATAATTCTAATTGAATATTTTTAGCTATACCCGCTAATAGGTAAATTAATTGATCAAAATTTTGTTATATATATTGAGTGGGGTGCTCTTTTAGAATCAATCCCCATTAATATGTAACATAGGGTATTCTTACAAGCAACCTCATTTCATTTGTAACATGTAATCTATGACTTCGCTTCATGCAAGGCTCGTAAAGTAATTCTGTACGTAGTAAAGAATGAATAAATGCAAAGACGAATTCATTTTCTAATACAAACTCTTAACTTTCACTTATTATCCGTATCCCTACCCAAACTTGGCCCCGCGAAATCCTTTTCAAATAGGGATCTACAATGGTTAAGTCCGGCCCTTCTATTTAGTGACGAATGAATACTACTCACCCCCTGCTCCTCTTTTTTTTTCGCCTCTTAAATGACATAGGATTACTCCCTCCGTCTGAGTTGCAAAAATAAAAGAGTGATCTTTCCATGGTGTCCAAACTCTTGAGCGTGCTCTGTCGCCTCGATAGTTACTACAGAGTAGATTTCTCCCCCCCCCCCCTTACCTTTTTAACGTTTTACATTGAGCTGTAGAAGACGCTCCACCACCGCGTGGAACGCTTCCACCTTCCCGACGTTTGCATGCTGCCCTTCAAGGGCATCGAGGGCAGAGATCGAATCGGTGAAAATGACCAGGTCCGCTGAGGCCGTGGATCCATTTCCGATTCTTTCCGCTACCCACTCCAATGCTTCGAGCATTGCTTCCAGCTCAGCTTCCGTGCTGCTTTTTTTATGGCAGGGTCCACTGAGCTCCACACTTTCGGGATTGTCAGAGAGTCGGACCAATGCCCCATACCCAGCTTTCGTTGTGCCCTCGAGCGTCTGAACAGAACCGTCCGTGTTAGATGGTGCACACTCCAGCCGGGTACGTAGCGATAGTCTCTCTGGTTGCTTGTAGTAGCCGTGTAGGATCCCAACGCTTTGTCACCTCCGGGTCAAGTAGGCTCTTCTGCACCGTCGGAATGAAAAAAGCTTTGTTCGGGGGGAAGGAACCGGACGGAAAAAGAGCAGCCCGCTCTACCTCTCATCTCTCTGGCCCGCCCACGCGCCACATGCATGAAGCAGGGCGTCTCTTGCCCTCCCAGTTGTCAACCAAACTTATGAGCAGACATCCCTCCTCCAGCCGCCTGTATCTCTCGTGAGATAGAAGGACGGCTCGCTCTCTGCGCAATTTCAACGGCGGCACATCGGGCATGATCACGCCGGCGGCAATCGGCGCTGTGCGAAACGTGCCGCATAGCTTTGCTTGGGATGGTTGCGAGGCCCAGACTTGAACAGGTAGACTGTAGTCCATATGAGATGGAACTGCAACCATGTACAGTGATCTCAGCACATCCGCCCTCGCACCCCATTTCGTAAGTTTAGGCCCTTTTGGTCTCCCACTTTGACACGCCTAATCCGACTGAGGAAGGCCGCTCGTAAGCGGCACAGTCGTCGACCAAACGATGATACCAGACGTGCTTACAACAAGCTGTCGTGCTTACAACAAGCTGTCGGTTGAGGTAAATGAAGGAATCTCGGAGGTTGCGAGACTGAAATGGACCAAGACATGTGCCAGCCTGGATCTGGCGGATGGAAGGCAAGCATGGAAACTCCTTAATAACTTGGCTAGACGAAATCACCAAAAGCAGCAGCGCCCCTGCTAACAGGGCATGGTTGTCACAGACCGTCAAAGGTCGGACGCTCTAAGCCGTGTCTTTGCGGCCATATCTAAGTCAGCAAAATGGAGCGACATTTCGAAAGCCCTTAATGGCATCAGAAAGGCCAAAGCAAAACGCTGCATGGTCTATGGCAAAGATGAGACGAGCACATTCACTAACGTATTTACCCATGGAGAGCTAGCATTTACACTTTGGAAGTGCAAGTTACGGAAAGCGCCGTAGCCAGATGGTCTTAGCAACGAGATGCTTAAGAATCTTGGCCCAGTTGGCAGACGGAAACTTTTGGAATTGGTCAATCGAACTTGGACTCAAGGGGATTTTCCTAAGGCTTGCGAGAGGCAACGATCGTACCACTTCTCTAGAAGGGGAAAGTCCCAGACCGGGCGGAAAGCTATCGACCCATCTCGTTGACTTCCAACGTTAGGAAGGCGGCGGAACGCATGGTCAACAGAAGGCTCGTATGGTTCCTGGAAGCCAAAGGTCTCATTGCTCCTGAACAGGGCGGGTTCAGGCAGCACCGAAATGCGATATATCAGGGGGCACCCTTTATGCAGAAGGTGGCGGACGGCTTCCAGTGGGGCAACACGAATCGACCTGGTCAGTCGACCTTAGCGGTTTTCATCGATCTCAAACAAGCCTATGACAGAGTGTGGAGGCCCGATTTTTTTGTTAAAGCTCATAAACCTAGGTGTGCGTTCTCATATGCTTAGGTGGATACAAAATTTTCTCACGGAGCGGACGGTGTAGACACGAGTTGGTAAGCACGTGTCGAGGTAACTTCCACTGTAGCAGGGCGTGCCGCAAGGGTCGCCTCTCAGTTGTTCACTCTTTCTTACCGACTTACCGGCCCTCTTGCAATGTCAGAAGCTCCTATTTGCAGACGACATCGTAGTGTGGGAGTGAGGAAGAGATCGCCAGCAGCTCATTAGCACTCTCCAGCAAGCACTGACGACAGTGTCTTGTTACACTAGGCTATGGGGCCTCGAGGTAAACCACTCGAAGTCGGTTTACCCGTGGTTCACGTTAGGACGCGCTATAGTGAAGGAACCAGTTGAGTTCCGGATGGACGGCAAGATTCTGGCATGGGACAAAAAGCCCAAGTACCTAGGGGTCATCCTCTATCAGAAATTGACCTTGTGCGAACATATCCAGCACGTACGCGAGACAGCCTCCGAGAGGCTAAACATCGTGAAAAAGCTAGCTGGAACGAAGTACTGACCAGAATTGCAGTCATCATCAACAATTGCAAAACTTAAAGCAATCAGGAAAGATAACGGCATAGCCATCGACACTAAAATCATAACAGAGCAACATTTTGCGAATCTCAGACGATAACTGCAGAATAAGAGATGAAATAGAGATGCTATAGAAGGATACTAGGTATCACCTACAAATATCGCATCACAAATGAGAAGATTCAAAACAAAAGTGTCTACACTTTGTTTAGTAAATAAAATGGTCTTTGTTTGCCTTAATATTTTATCTACTGGTTACAACAACAAATTTCCAATAACGATCAATAAAGCAGTCTTAGTGTCACTCTTAGCATAGCACAAGCTCACTGTTAGAGGTTTTACCAAGTCATCATTCTATTTACATTTCAAATATGCAGCTTCTGTTGTAATTTCATGGAAAACCATGATTCACATTTATGTTAGATGCCTAATATTATTAATATGAAATGAATATATAATTATATTAAAGCAATAACATTTAATTTAGAAAATTAATATTAATATAATATTAAAATAATATTTTCTTAAGTTTTGAATTGATAAACTGGGAGAAAATTCAATCAGTTTTAGAGGAGTTTAGCTCATGAACGAAATGTTTTTCATGAAATTATTTGCCTGTGTCTATTTTTGTGTCCAGTCTGTGAATTATTCAATATTATTGTAACTTAATATCTTTCTTGGTAGCATTCTATTTGTTTATAGAAATATATGTGTATTTAAGAGGCTATGTCAGTGACATATCATCATCATGTCATCTCTGCCTGTGGTCCCTTCTGTGGCATAGGCCACCAACCAGCTTCCTCCAGGCATCTCGGCTCTGGGAGAGTCTCTCCAACTGTCCCCACGTCTTGCCCATCTGCTTCCAGATCTGCTTCCTCAGGTAGGTATTGATGAATACCTGGATTTTTTTCATGGTGGTGATGGTGGTTCTCCAGGTCTCTGCTCCATAAAGTAGTATTGGCTTAAAAAGGTGTACAAAAACCTAATCTTGATGGTGGTGCTTATTTCCCTAGATCCCCAGGTGTTCTTCAGCTGATGGAAGGCTGCTCGAGCTTTACCAATGCTGGTTCTGACATCTGCTTTCTTTCCTGCATGGTGGTCTATGACAGTGACATTTACCGAGAGAAATACTTGTCTCAAGTGCAATGAATCTACGAAAGAAATACGTCTTAAGTGCATGAAAGAAAAGCTTGTCTCAAGTGCATGAGTGAAATGCTTGTCTAAAGTGGATGAGAGAAATGCTTATCTCAACAGCATTAGAGAAATACTTGTCTCAAGTGCACGAGAGAATTGCTTGTTTCAAGTGCATCAGAGAAATGCTTACCTCGAGCGCGATGCTTTTACCCAGAGCCTAAGATGTTTTCTTATTCAGCGCATTTTCTACGGTAGAATCTTATGTCCAACGACCATTCTAGACAGAATTATTCGCTGCCAGAATACTTACAAATCTATTCTTACCTTTGTTAGAGAAGATATAGCCTCCAAATGCAGAAGAGAAGCCATTTTCAGGGCTAATCTCAAATCCTCTGTACATAAATACACTTTTATTATTTACCATTAAGAAAAAACATTACGTGAGAGTATTTTTTCATTTTATTAATGCCATACTCTAAAACACTTTTAATCAGCGAAAGATATAAAATATATCCTTTGAAAACAAAATTTACAAAATAAAAAACAACTTAAAAGAGGCTCTGGACCCGTTAGTTACGTAATGCAGGTCAATATCAGGTTTCAATATTTTTTAGCACGAGAAACAAGAAACAGGAAGATTAAATCAGATTAAAACTGTTCTTTTAAACATGTTTATATGTCACTAATCAACTGTAAAAGTTGTTGTAATTTGTATGTATGTTTACAAACAATCGTATGAAACCTGGTGGATAATAAGAAGTATAGACTGCATACTCTCAATCATCACAATTCTATAGTTCTCCATTCTAAAAAGAAATATTGTAATAAATTTAAGGGATGCAACTCAACGAAAGAGAAATGTAAGATGATGAATGTATATTTATGAAGAATTTGGATTTTCGGCACATCGGCCAAAACTTGATAAGATTCTATCTTGACACTCCTCAGGCACCTTCTCCTGCCGGGTTCATCCAGGTATTACTCGCTCTCGTAATACTGTGATCTCTGTTAGTCTCGAACTCCTAGCGGCTACCCCTAGACACGCTGCAAACTTATCTAGCAGTGGCTAAAGCAGAGCAGCAGACCATCCTCTGATTTCGGTTTTAAAGGTCAGGTGAGAGGGATTCATACAGACCAGTAAGTCCAGCCCAGCGTGAAGGTGCCTATGCATTGAAGTGCACTGAGTATGCCGGTATGCAACCGTGCTCTCGAAAAGTGTCGTGGGATTTCGAAAGTTCGTTTTCACAGACAGTGGCATAGCATTAATCCGCCCCACTGATTGCGGGATGTCGGGCACTGAGAATAGCCATTTTCTTACCTCTCCAAATATCTTTCAGGTATGCGTGGGAGTGCGACAAGGTAAAGCTAAACAACACGAGCTCTAGATACGTAGTTACGTCTCAACTCGAGGGACCCCTAAGTTTTACTAGCTCTAAATACGTAGTTACGTCTCAACTGGTGGGACCCCTAAGTTTTACTAGCTCTAGATAAGTAGTTACGTCTCAACTGGTGGGACCCCTAAGTTCTACCTCCCGAACTACCCACGTTGGGGAACCAATACAAAATTATTTCCGTAACCTGAGCATTACTCAATGGGTCAATGGGCGCGAAATTGGTTACCAACGATTAAGGTTACAAGGATCTACTAAGCTTACGAATATTGACCGCAAGAAAAAGTTCCTCCCGGAAACCCGGCCTAACCAACTCAAAAGCAGCAGCTAAACCACGACAAAGAAGTTGTGACTTTTACACACTAGTTAAGATAGCACCATGGGATAAGTAGCAGGCGGTTTCCGAACCATGCAGTTGGAGATTTATTACAAAGGCTGCGGAATACACATTTGTGACCAAAATAAAATACACTGGAGAGGACAGACGTAGACTGCGAAAAGAGAACCCTAGATCGCCCATCCACAGACAACGGTTATGTCTGAGCTGAAAGTGGCAAAATATGTAGGTCGCAGGTGGGACAGAGTAGCCAAGTGAAGTAATGCACTCCTCCGCGATTCGGACAAACCTTATTATTATTATTAATAGAAAATCAGAAATATTGATGGAGCAAAAATTTGATGTGGTTTAATTTCTTTAAGCCTGCAAACATTTTGAAATCAAGAATGTAAGATATAAAAACAAGAGTTTATTACCTTGTTGATTATTTGTAAATTATTGATTGTATCTCATATTTCATCGGAGATATTGTTCTGGTTCCAAGGTTCAAACTCAATAAAGACATTTAAAGAAGATTGATGCTTGTTACGTATCTAGGCATTGTTTTGTTGACGGGTAGGTTGTCTGCCCCTTGTGTAATAATTTTTTTTTTATTCGTCAAGCCACACAGACAGTCACCGGTCCTTGACCTATGTGTGTACCTCTGGTTGAAAGGAGGGTGTTTTTTTTTCTTCTGTCACGTATTACGAATTGAATTCTACTTTTAAATGGCTTGCCTAGGGGAACGTGACAATAGAAAAGCAGTTGTGTCACTTATCTTAAGTCTGAATTTAATCAAAGACTTACAATGAATAACAAAAAAAAAAATGACACAAGAAATCGGAAGGTAATGTTTAATAAAAGATAACTCGAATAGTACTTTTAACTGTATCACATAAAGCAAGAAAAAAAAACATTTACTCAATACAAAATGGAAGGGTTGACCAAAACCCTTTTACAAAAATGGCATGTAAAAATATTACAATACTAGAGTTTGAAAATATAATTACAAATACAAGCAAGGCCTTGAGAAAAAAAATCTTAACTTACACGATCAATTGGTATACCACGCACGGGTCGCGCAATGTCTCCGCTATTCTGTCTCACGGCTGTCTCCGTATGTCTGTCCGTCAACGTTACGCGGGCGGTCTTTATATAATCTACCGCGCGTCGATCTTAGGACAAATCTAGTAATTTCTAGAACCAAAAAAGTCATCAATTTCCCAGATCTAGAACGCTCTTCAAAGAGACAGAAAAAAAAAACACCCTCCTTTAAACCAGAGGTACACACACAGGTCAAGGACCGGTCACTGTCTGTGTGGCTTGACGAATAATAAAAAAAAAACTTATTACACAAGGGGCAGACAACCTACCCGTCTCTCGACCGCAACAGGTCAAAGAAAGAAAAAAAACAACGCCTAGATACGTAACACCTCCCTCCTAAAAATAAAAAGTTTACATTTCCACGAAATGGAAATCTTTTTAGAACTACAAAAAATATTTACATTACAGAATGTATTTATCATGATATATATTAAAAAAAATATACATCAAAATACTTTTTACAATCTAGATAAGGCATCGGCGATAACATTTTCACTGCCTTTTATGTGTTTAAGATCTAGGTTGTACTCTTGTAAAAATAAACTCCACCTGAGAAGTCGTTGGTTCTTGCCAGACATTTTGTGGATAAATGTAAGGGGATTGTGGTCAGTAAATACAACCAGTGGCCATCTGGACCCACTGATATAAAAATCAAAGTGTTGTATAGAAAGAATCAACCCAAGACATTCTTTTTCCACAGTAGAATAATTTCTTTGATGTCTATTAAATTTCTTGGAAAAGAAACGAATAGGGTGCTCTACTTGGAAATTATCTTCTTGGTAAAGGACTGACCCAACACCTGTGTCACTGGCGTCAATAGCTAACCTAAAAGGTTTTCCGAAGTCAGGAGCCATCAAAATGGAGGAGCTAGATAATATCTGCTTAATTTGGTTAAAGGCTTTCTGACATTCATCCGTCCAAGTAAATCGGACGTTCTTTCTCAGGAGGTTTGTTAAAGGACTGGCAATGACAGAAAAATTTTCGCAAAATTTTCTATAATATCCAGACATTCCCAAAAATCTTCGGAGTTGTTTCCGATCAGCAGGAATAGGGAAAGCTTGGATAGCTTCTACTTTGGCCATTACAGGTTTCACCTGGCCTTGTCCTACAATATGGCCTAAGTATTGGATGGAAGCCTGGCAAAAATCACTCTTACTCAGGTTTACAGTAATTTTTGCATGTAACAGTTTAGTAAAAAGACAATGCAGTTGTTTACAATGGCTAGAAAAATCTTGGCTAAAAATTACTACATCGTCTATGTATGCGTGGCAATTCTCCATGTCAGCAAGCAGGGCATTTATCATTCTCTGGAAAGTGGCAGGAGCATTCTTCATGCCAAATGGCATCACTTTGTATTGGTACAGACCATCAGGGGTGACAAAGGCGGAGATTTCCTTTGCCCTATCAGTCAGGGGAACCTGCCAATAACCTGAAAGTAGGTCTATTTTGGTGATGTACTTAGCATCACCAATACGATCTATGAGATCGTCTATCCTAGGGATAGGAAACGAATCGGTCTTTGTTACAGCATTTACCTTACGGTAGTCTGTACAAAAACGATAAGTCTTGTCCTGTTTAGGTATCAAGACACATGGGGAGCTCCAGCTACTGGAACTTGGTTCAATGAGGTCATTTTCAAGCATATACTTGATTTCTGACCTAAGTATGGCAAGTTTTTCAGGGTTGACCCTGTAAGGATGCTGCTTGACTGGAGTAGCCTCGCCAACATCTACATCATGCATTATAACATTAGTCTGTTTTGGTACATCAGAAAAAATGTCATTAAATTCATTAATGAGTTTCATGATAACTGGCCTTTCTGTCGAAGACAGATGAGACAGTTTTACATCCAAATTCTGTAATACAAAAGAATTAGGTATTTTGTATTGTCCAAATTTCTCCTTTACAATATCATCATCAATAGGAGAAACATGGCTATTTGAACAACTTTTGACTGTATTTAAAACACAATTACTCTTCTCTGAGTGATCTGGCCGAGATACATAAGGCTTCAGCATGTTTATATGACATAGCTGAGTCTTTTTCCTACGGTCAGGAGTTTTGATTGTATAATTGAGGTCACTAATTTTGGTCTCAATTTCATAGGGACCAAAATATCTGGCTTGCAAGGGTTGACCTGGTATGGGCAAAAATACAAGCACCTTATCCCCGGGATAAAATTCTCTAACACGGGCCTTTCTATCATACCAGCGTTTTATGCTGGATTGGGTGTTTTGTAAATTATTTTTGGCCAGAACACAAGCATCATAAAGTCTAGTTTTAAACTTAATTACATAGTCTAAAAGTCCTTCAGTGGCTGTTGGTGACAACAAAGTCTCTTTTATACATTTCAATGGACCGCGCACCGAATGGCCAAAGACTAAGTCAAAAGGGCTGAATCCCAACGATTCCTGGACGGATTCACGGGTTGCAAACAGCAGCATGTGGATTCCTTCGTCCCAGTCTTTTTCGTGCTCAAAGCAATAGGTTCGGATCATGTTCTTGAGAGTCTGATGGAATCGTTCAAGAGCGCCTTGCGACTCGGCATGATACGCACTCGACATGCAGTGTTTGATGCCCAACTGAGTCATGACTTGCTTGAAAAGATTGGCCGTGAAATTCGTTCCTTGGTCCGATTGGATGGACTTTGGTAGACCAAATAGAGTAAAGAACTTGATTAAGGCCTTCACAATGTTTGATACTTTTATGTTCCTTAGAGGAATAGCCTCAGGAAAACGAGTTGAAGCACACATAATGGTCAACAGGTATTGGTTGCCAGCTTTTGTCCTTGGGAGAGGACCAACACAGTCAATAAGTACTCTGCTGAAAGGTTCTTCAAAGGCTGGAATCGGCTTCAGAGGAGCAACAGGGATCTTTTGATTTGGCTTGCCAACCATCTGACAGGCATGACAGGATCGGCAGTACTGGATGACATCTTTCTTCAAACGTGGCCAGAAGAAGTGTGACATAATCTTGTGGTATGTCTTGTGGATGCCGAGATGACCTGACATTGGTGTGTCATGAGCCAGATTCATGATGTACACTCGGTATCTTTCTGGTAACACGATTTGGTGGCATATTCTCCATTCTTCTTCGTTGGATGCGTCTGGAGGTTTCCATTTCCTGAAGAGCATATCATCTTGGATGTAGTAGCACGTTGATGCTAGCTCTGCCTCTTGTGATGTCATTGCGGTTTCTCGGAGTTTGGCGAGCTCTGGATCCTTCTTTTGGTCCTCAATCAACTGTTTTTGAGTTGATGCCGGCTTTTCAGAATTTGGCGTTGGTTCTTCTTCAAGAGAAGCAAAGAATGTGGTGCTCAAGTCCACATCATCGTGGTTACTGTTGGCTTTGATAACGTTCTCTTCTTGAGATGCTTTCAACCTCATTGCCCTTGTTACTGCACACGCTGGATATAACTCTAGGTCTTCCTCGGGTGTGGCAGATAAGTCGGGTGTTTGAGTGACGATGGGTTCGGCTATCACCTTTCCACCTGCTAAGTCATTGCCTAACAGCAACGAGATGCCTTCCAATGGTAATGTTGGTCGGACACCTACAACAACCGGTCCAGTAATGAGATTTGACTTTATGTCGATTAGATGTAGAGGCACATCTATACATCCAAGCTCTACGCCTCGTAACAGGATGCTCTTCCCAGTCGATGATGATTTAGACAAGGGCAAGATACCCTCTAAAAGTAACGATTGTGAGGCACCTGTGTCTCTCAAAATGGTGATAGGTCGTAGACTTGTAGAATCACCGGGTAGTGATACGAATCCTTCCGAAATGAAAGGCTTAAAATCCTCTAATAAAACATCAATTTTGGTTGATGCAGACTGGACTTGGGTCGAACTCTCGCTGAAGTCATTGACATCTCTAGGAGACGCAGTGGAGAAACTCTTTCTTGAGTCAGTAGAACATCTTTTGGATGTATCTGGAGAACTCTTGATGGAGTCATTGGAACATAGGGGTGATGTCTTATGGGAACTCTGGATAGAGTCATGGGAACATCGGGATGATGTATTATGGGAACTCTGGATAGAGTCATTGGAACATCGGGGTGATGTCTTATGGGAACTCTTGATAGAGTCATGGGAACATCGGGGTGATGTATTATGGGAACTCTGGATAGAGTCATTGGAACATCGGTGTGATGTATTATGGGAACTCTGGTTAGAGTCATTGGAACATCGGTGTGATGTATTAGGTAAACTCTTGTTTGAGTCATTGAAACATCGGCTTGATGTATTTGAAAAACTCTTGTTTGAGTCATTGGAACATCGGCTTGATGTATTTGAAAAACTCTTGTTTGAGTCATTGGAACATCGGCTTGATGTATTTGAAGAACTCACTGTTGAGTCATTTGAACACCGTGGAGACATTTTTGGAGAGTCTTGTACAGTCAATACATTTGAAACAGGTGGTGTCGAGGTATTCTTGATATGACTTGATGATGAGGGAGTAAACCTCGACGACCACTGTACTGTGCAAGCGCTGACTTTTGAAGGAGCTTTTTCGTTTCTCTTCCTCAATTTCCAACAATCGTCAACTTTATGGCCTTCTCGTTTGCAGTAGGAACAAGTAGCTTTACTTGTAGTAGGTTTCTGTCATTTGTACTGCTGTTCTTGATGGAGTTGCTAGCAATGAACTCAGGCTGTTTGACTTGTTTTGGCTTGACATCCGTCGTATACTTGGCAAATTGATGTGATATTATATAATCGTCTGCCAACACTGCAGCCTTGTGCACATCTTCCTCGCCACGATCAGCTATATGCGTACGGACGTCCAGCCGCACACAACTCTTGAACTCTTCCATCAGCATTAGGTTCTTGAATTTTGCAAAGTCGGTGCCGATTTCCCTGGAAGTGAGCCATTTCTCAAAGCGTCGCTCCTTTTCCCGCAGAAATTCTACATGGGTTTGGCCATCCGATTTGCGACAATCCCTGAACTGCTTTCGGTAAGCTTCCGGAACAAGTTCATATGCCTTAAGAATTAAGGCCTTAACAACATTATAATCTTTTTGTTGTTCAATGGTCAAAGAACAAAATACCTCTGCAGCTCTACCAGTCAAAACTGTTAGCAGCAAAGTGGGCCACAAAGTTTCAGGTACATTAAAATTTTTCACACAAAGTTCAAATTGTGGAAAATAATTGTCAATTGTGGCTTCATTAAAGCGTGGAATTATTTTCAAAAATTTTGTTGCTTCAGCAGTATGACTGGCAGGGGAAGAATCTGGTCTTACATTAGCAGCTAACTCTAATTTTTTAAACTCTATTTGTAATTTCATTTCCATTTCTTTCTGCTCTCTAGCCGCTGCAAGCTCTAATTCTTTTTGTTTAATTTCTTGCTCTCTAGCCGCTGCAAGCTCTAATTCTTTTTGTTTATTTTCTCTCTGCTCTCTAGCCGCAAGCTCTAATTCTTTTTGTTTCCCCAAGATAATTTCCTTCTCTTTTAAAGCTAACTGGGCTTCTATTTCCATTTGTTTTAATTTTATCTGAAGTTCTAAATCTGATTTACCCTCATCGGGTCTAAGGGTTTCTAAAAGGTCTTCAGAAAACACTTCCTCGTCTACATAATGGATTACAATGTTATCTCTGATTTCTTGTTTAAGGGCATTTGATTTTATTTTTAACCCTAAATGTTTAGAAATAAGACCAGTTCCTTCCTAGTAAAAGCATCAAGCTCTTCCACAGAGGGATTTGCAAGAAAAACCTAAATATCCATGACTAACTAGCAACTATTACAAGCAAAAATATGTATACAATGTAAATATACAGTACAAAATCAGTACAACAAAAAACCTTAAGAGAGTTTGGTCAATACTATTGATACTTTACTTCCGACTCTTTGAACCAAAAAAAAATTTTGTTAAAGTCAACTTCGCCTTTACAAAACTACTCAAGTAGGACGAAAATAGGTTCAGAAAAATATCCGGGACGAAAGCCCTCAAACTTCTTTTGTCACGTATTACAAATTGAATTCTACTTTTAAATGGCTTGCCTAGGGGAACGTGACAATAGAAAAGCAGTTGTGTCACTTATCTTAAGTCTGAATTTAATCAAAGACTTACAATGAATACAAAAAGAAAATGACACAAGAAATCGGAAGGTAAAATATCAACTTAATGTTTAATAAAATATAACTTGAATAGTACTTTTAACTGTATCACATAAAGCAAAAAAAAAAAACATTTACTCAATACAAAATGGAAGGGTTGACCAAAACCCTTTTACAAAAATGGCATGTAAAAATATTACAATACAAGAGTTTCAAAATATAATTACAAATACAAGCAAGGCCTTGAAAAAAATCTTAACTTACACGATCAAGTGGTATACCACGCACGGGTCGTGCAATGTCTCCGCTATTCTGTCTCACGGCTGTCTCCGTATGTCTGTCTGTCAACGTTACGCGGGCGGTCTTTATATAATCTACCGCGCGTCGATCTCAAGACAAATCTATTAATTTCTAGAAAAATAAGTCATCAATTTACCAGTTCTAGAACGCTCTTCAAAGAGACAGAAGAAAAAAAAACACCCTCCTTTCAACCAGAGGTACACACACAGGTCAAGGACCGGTCACTGTCTGTGTGGCTTGACGAATAAAAAAACAACTTATTACACAAGGGGCAGACAACCTACCCGTCAACAAAACAATAGTATCTAGATACATAACAGTTAGCTAATCTTCGTTTCAGTGGGTAGTTTAGAAATATGTTAGCTAGTCTTCTGTTCAGTGGGTAGTTCTGAAATATGTTAGCTAGTCTTCTTTTCTGTGGGTAGTTCTGAAATATGTTAGCTAATCTTCGTTTTAGTGGGTAGTTCTGAAATATGTTAGCTAGTCTTCTGTTAAGTGGGTAGTTCTGAAATATGTTAGCTAGTCTTCTGTTCAGTGGGTAGTTCAGAAATATGTTAGCTAATCTTCTGTTTAGTAAGTAGTTCTAAATTATGTTAGCTTGTTTTATGTTCTGTGAGTAGTTTAGAAATATGTTAGCTAGTCTTCTGTTTAGTGGGTAGTTCTAAAATATGTTAGCTAGTCTTCTGTTTAGCAGGTAGTTCTGAAATATGTTAGCTAATGTCCCGTAAACTATGTTAGATAATCTTCTGTTCAGTGGGTCGTTCAAAAATATGTTACATATTCTTCTGTTCTGTGGGTAGTTGAGAAATATGTTAGCTAGTCTTCTGTTTACTGGGTAGTTCTAAAATATGTTAGCTAGTCTTCTGTTCAGTGGGAAGTTTAGAAATATGTTAGCTAAACTTCTGTTCAGTGGGTAGTTCTAAAATATGTTAGCTTGTCTTCTGTTCAGCAGGTAGTTCTGAAATATGTTAGCTCATGTCCCGTAAACTATGTTAGCTAATCTTCTGTTCAGTGGGTAGTTCTGAAATATGTGAGCTAGTCTTCTGTTCAGTGGGTAGTTCTAAAATATGTTAGCTTGTCTTCTGTTCTGTGGGTAGTTTAGAAATATGTTAGCTAGTCTTCTGTTCAGTGGGTAGTTCTAAAATATGTTAGCTAGTCTTCTGTTTAGTGGGTAGTTTAGAAATATTTTAGCTAGTCTTCTGTTTAATGAGTAGTTCTAAAATATGTTAGCTAGTCTTTCGTTTAGCAGGTAGTTCTGAAATATGTTAGCTAATGTCCCGTAAACTCTGTTAGCTAATCTTCTGTTCAGTGGGTAGCTCTGAAATATGTTAGCTAGTCTTCTGTTCTGTTGGTAGTTCTTAAATATGTTAGCTAGTTTTCTGTTCTGTTGGTAGTTCTGAAATATGTTAGCTAGTTTTCTGTTCAGTGGGTAGTTCTAAAATATGTTAGCTTGTCTTCTGTTTTGTGGGTAGTTTAGAAATATGTTAGCTAGTCTTCTGTTCAGTGGGTAGTTCAATAATATGTTAGATAGTCTTCTGTTCTGTGGGTAGTTTAGAAATATGTTAGCTAGTCTTCTGTTAAGTGGGTAGTTCTGAAATATGTTAGCTAATCTTCTATTCTGTGGGTAGTTCTGAAATATGTTAGCTAATCTTCGTTTCAGTGGGTAGTTCTGAAATATGTTAGCTAGTCTTCTGTTCAGTGGGTAGTTCTGAAATATGTTAGCTAGTCTTCTGTTTAGTAAGTAGTTCTAAATTATGTTAGCTTGTCTTCTGTTTAGTGGGTAGTTTAGAAATATGTTAGCTAGTCTTCTATTTAATGAGTAGTTCTAAAATATGTTAGCTAGTCTTTCGTTAAGCAGGTAGTTCTGAAATATGTTAGCTAATGTCCCGTAAACTCTGTTAGCTAATCTTCTGTTCAGTGGGTAGCTCTAAAATATGTTAGCTAGTCTTCTGTTCTGTTGGTAGTTCTTAAAAATGTTAGCTAGTTTTCTGTTCTGTTGGTAGTTCTGAAATATGTTAGCTAGTTTTCTGTTCAGTGGGTAGTTCTAAAATATGTTAGCTTGTCTTCTGTTTTGTGGGTAGTTTAGAAATATGTTAGCTAGTCTTCTGTTCAGTGGGTAGTTCAATAATATGTTAGATAGTCTTCTGTTCTGTGGGTAGTTTAGAAATATGTTAGCTAGTCTTCTGTTTAGTGTGTAGTTCTGAAATATGTTAGCTAATCTTCTATTCTGTGGGTAGTTCTGAAATATGTTAGCTAATCTTCGTTTCAGTGGGTAGTTCTGAAATATGTTAGCTAGTCTTCTGTTCAGTGGGTAGTTCTGAAATATGTTAGCTAGTCTTCTGTTCAGTGGGTAGTTCAGAAATATGCTAGCTAATCTTCTGTTTAGTAAGTAGTTCTAAATTATGTTAGCTTGTCTTCTGTTTTGTGGGTAGTTTTGAAATATGTTAGCTAGTCTTCTGTTTAGCAGGTAGTTCTGAAATATGTTAGCTAATGTCCCGTAAACTATGTTAGCTAATCTTTTGTTCAGTGGGTAGTTCTGAAATATGTGAGCTAGTCTTCTGTTCAGTGGGTAGTTCAAAAATATGTTAGATATTCTTCTGTTCTGTGGGTAGTTTAGAAATATGTTAGCTTGTCTTCTGTTCACTGGGTAGTTCTAAAATATGTTAGCTAGTCTTCTGTTCAGTGGGTAGTTTAGAAATATGTTAGCTAGTCCTCTGTTCAGTGGGTAGTTCAGAAATATGCTAGCTAATCTTCTGTTTAGTAAGTAGTTCTAAATTATGTTAGCTTGTCTTCTGTTCTGTGGGTAGTTTTGAAATATGTTAGCTAGTCTTCTGTTTAGTGGGTAGTTCTAAAATATGTTAGCTTGTCTTCTGTTCAGCAGGTAGTTCTGAAATATGTTAGCTAATGTCCCCTAAAATTATGTTAGCTAATCTTCTGTTCAGTGGGTAGTTCTGAAATATGTGAGCTAGTCTTCTGTTCAGTGGGTAGTTCTAAAATATGTTAGCTTGTCTTCTGTTCAGCAGGTAGTTCTGAAATATGTTGGCTAATCTTCTGTTTAGTGAGTAGTTCTAAAATTAGTTAGATCGTCTTTCGTTTAGCAGGTAGTTCTGAAATATGTTAGCTAATGTCCCGTATACTATGTTAGCTAATCTTCTGTTCAGTGGGTAGTTCAGAAATATGTTAGCTAGTCTTCTGTTCTGTTGGTAGTTTTAAATATGTTAGTTAGTCTTCTGTTCTGTTGGTAGTTCTGAAATATGTTAGCTAGTTTTCTGTTCAGTGGGTAGTTCTAAAATTTGTTAGCTTTTCTTCTGTTTAGTGGGTAGTTTAGAAATATGTTAGCTAGTCTTCTGTTCAGTGGGTAGTTTAATAAAATTTTAGCTAGTCTTCTGTTCTGTGGGTAGTTTAGAAATATGTTAGCTAGTCTTCTGTTCAGTTCGTAGTTCAATAATATGTTAGCTAGTCTTCTGTTCAGTAGGTAGTTTAGAAATATGTTAGCTAGTCTTCTGTTCAGTGGGTAGTTCTAAAATATGTTAGCTAGTCTTTATTTCAGCAGGTAGTTCTGAAATATGTTAGCTAATGTCCCATAAACTATGTTAGCTAATCTTCAGTTTAGTGGGTAGTTCTAAAATATGTTAGCTAGTCTTCTGTTCAGTGGGTAGTTCTGAAATTTGTTAGCTAGTCTTCTGTTCTGTGGGTAGTTCTAAAATATGTTAGCTAATCTTCGTTTCAGTGGGTAGTTCTGAAATATGTTAGCTAGTCTTCTATTCAGTGGGTAGTTCTGAAATATGTTAGCTAGTCTTCTGTTCAGTTGATAGTTCAGAAATATGCTAGCTAATCTTCTGTTTAGTAAGTAGTTCTAAATTATGTTAGCTTGTCTTCTGTTTTGTGGGTAGTTTTGAAATATGTTAGCTAGTCTTCTGTTTAATGAGTAGTTCTAAAATATGTTAGCTAGTCTTTCGTTTAGCAGGTAGTTCTGAAATATGTTAGCTAATGTCCCGTAAACTCTGTTAGCTAATCTTCTGTTTAGTGGGTAGCTCTGAAATATGTTAGCTAGTCTTCTGTTCTGTTGGTAGTTCTTAAATATGTTAGCTAGTTTTCTGCTCTGTTGGTAGTTCTGAAATATGTTAGCTAGTTTTCTGTTCAGTGGGTAGTTCTAAAATATGTTAGCTTGTCTTCTGTTTTGTGGGTAGTTTAGAAATATGTTAGCTAGTCTTCTGTTCAGTGGGTAGTTCAATAATATGTTAGATAGTCTTCTGTTCTGTGGGTAGTTTAGAAATATGTTAGCTAGTCTTCTGTTTAGTGTGTAGTTCTGAAATATGTTAGCTAATCTTCTATTCTGTGGGTAGTTCTGAAATATGTTAGCTAATCTTCGTTTCAGTGGGTAGTTCTGAATTATGTTAGCTAGTCTTCTGTTTAGTGGGTAGTTCTGAAATATGTTAGCTAGTCTTCTGTTCAGTGGGTAGTTCAGAAATATGCTAGCTAATCTTCTGTTTAGTAAGTAGTTCTAAATTATGTTAGCTTGTCTTCTGTTTTGTGGGTAGTTTTGAAATATGTTAGCTAATGTCCCGTAAACTATGTTAGCTAATCTTTTGTTCAGTGGGTAGTTCTGAAATATGTGAGCTTTTTATCTGTTCAGTGGGTAGTTCAAAAATATGTTAGATATTCTTCTGTTCTGTGGGTAGTTTAGAAATATGTTAGCTAGTCTTCTGTTCACTGGGTAATTCTAAAATATGTTAGCTAGTCTTCTGTTCAGTGGGTAGTTTAGAAATATGTTAGCTAGTCCTCTGTTCAGTGGGTAGTTCAGAAATATGCTAGCTAATCTTCTGTTTAGTAAGTAGTTCTAAATTATGTTAGCTAGTCTTCTGTTTAGTGGGTAGTTCTAAAATATGTTAGCTTGTCTTCTGTTCAGCAGGTAGTTCTGAAATATGTTAGCTAATGTCCCCTAAAATTATGTTAGCTAATCTTCTGTTCAGTGGGTAGTTCTGAAATATGTGAGCTAGTCTTCTGTTCAGTGGGTAGTTCTAAAATATGTTAGCTTGTCTTCTGTTCAGCAGGTAGTTCTGAAATATGTTGGCTAATCTTCTGTTTAGTGAGTAGTTCTAAAATAAGTTAGCTCGTCTTTCGTTTAGCAGGTAGTTCTGAAATATGATAGCTAATGTCCCGTATACTATGTTAGCTAATCTTCTGTTCAGTGGGTAGTTCAGAAATATGTTAGCTAGTCTTCTGTTCTGTTGGTAGTTTTAAATATGTTAGATAGTCTTCTGTTCTGTTGGTAGTTCTGAAATATGTTAGCTAGTTTTCTGTTCAGTGGGTAGTTCTAAAATTTGTTAGCTTTTCTTCTATTTTGTGGGTAGTTTAGAAATATGTTAGCTAGTCTTCTGTTCAGTGGGTAGTTTAATAAAATGTTAGCTAGTCTTCTGTTCTGTGGGTAGTTTAGAAATATGTTAGCTAGTCTTCTGTTCAGTTCGTAGTTCAATAATATGTTAGCTAGTCTTCTGTTCAGTAGGTAGTTTAGAAATATGTTAGCTAGTCTTCTGTTCAGTGGGTAGTTCTAAAATATGTTAGCTAGTCTTTATTTCAGCAGGTAGTTCTGAAATATGTTAGCTAATGTCCCATAAACTATGTTAGCTAATCTTCTGTTTAGTGGGTAGTTCTAAAATATGTTAGCTAGTCTTCTGTTCAGTGGGTAGTTCTGAAATTTGTTAGCTAGTCTTCTGTTCTGTGGGTAGTTCTGAAATATGTTAGCTAGTCTTCTGTTCATTGGGTAGTTCTGAAATATGTTAGCTACTCTTCTGTTCAGTGGGTAGTTCTGAAATATGTTAGCTAATGTCCCGTAAACTATGTTAGCTAATCTTCGTTTCAGTGGGTAGTTCTGAAATATGTTAGCTAGTCTTCTGTTCAGTGGGTAGTTCTGAAATATGTTAGCTAGTCTTCTGTTCAGTGGGTAGTTCAGAAATATGCTAGCTAATCTTCTGTTTAGTAAGTAGTTCTAAATTATGTTAGCTTGTCTTCTGTTTTTTGGGTAGTTTTAAAATATGTTAGCTAGTCGTCTGTTTAATGAGTAGTTCTAAAATATGTTAGCTAGTCTTTCGTTTAGCAGGTAGTTCTGAAATATGTTAGCTAATGTCCCGTAAACTCTGTTAGCTAATCTTCTGTTTAGTGGGTAGCTCTGAAATATGTTAGCTAGTCTTCTGTTCTGTTGGTAGTTCTTAAATATGTTAGCTAGTTTTCTGCTCTGTTGGTAGTTCTGAAATATGTTAGCTAGTTTTCTGTTCAGTGGGTAGTTCTAAAATATGTTAGCTTGTTTTCTGTTTTGTGGGTAGTTTAGAAATATGTTAGCTAGTCTTCTGTTCAGTGGGTAGTTCAATAATATGTTAGATAGTCTTCTGTTCTGTGGGTAGTTTAGAAATATGTTAGCTAGTCTTCTGTTTAGTGTGTAGTTCTGAAATATGTTAGCTAATCTTCTATTCTGTGGGTAGTTCTGAAATATGTTAGCTAATCTTCGTTTCAGTGGGTAGTTCTGAAATATGTTAGCTAGTCTTCTGTTCAGTGGGTAGTTCTGAAATATGTTAGCTAGTCTTCTGTTCAGTGGGTAGTTCAGAAATATGCTAGCTAATCTTCTGTTTAGTAAGTAGTTCTAAATTATGTTAGCTTGTCTTCTGTTTTGTGGGTAGTTTTGAAATATGTTAGCTAGTCTTCTGTTTAGCAGGTAGTTCTGAAATATGTTAGCTAATGTCCCGTAAACTATGTTAGCTAATCTTTTGTTCAGTGGGTAGTTCTGAAATATGTGAGCTAGTCTTCTGTTCAGTGGGTAGTTCAAAAATATGTTAGATATTCTTCTGTTCTGTGGGTAGTTTAGAAATATGTTAGCTAGTCTTCTGTTCACTGGGTAATTCTAAAATATGTTAGCTAGTCTTCTGTTCAGTGGGTAGTTTAGAAATATGTTAGCTAGTCCTCTGTTCAGTGGGTAGTTCAGAAATATGCTAGCTAATCTTCTGTTTAGTAAGTAGTTCTAAATTATGTTAGCTTGTCTTCTGTTCTGTGGGTAGTTTTGAAATATGTTATCTAGTCTTCTGTTTAGTGGGTAGTTCTAAAATATGTTAGCTTGTCTTCTGTTCAGCAGGTAGTTCTGAAATATGTTAGCTATTGTCTCCTAAAATTATGTTAGCTAATCTTCTGTTCAGTGGGTAGTTCTGAAATATGTGAGCTAGTCTTCTGTTAAGTGGGTAGTTCTAAAATATGTTAGCTTGTCTTCTGTTCAGCAGGTAGTTCTGAAATATGTTGGCTAATCTTCTGTTTAGTGAGTAGTTCTAAAATAAGTTAGCTAGTCTTTCGTTTAGCAGGTAGTTCTGAAATATGTTAGCTAATGTCCCGTATACTATGTTAGCTAATCTTCTGTTCAGTGGGTAGTTCAGAAATATGTTAGCTAGTCTTCTGTTCTGTTGGTAGTTTTAAATATATTAGCTAGTCTTCTGTTCTGTTGGTAGTTCTGAAATATGTTAGCTAGTTTTCTGTTCAGTGGGTAGTTCTAAAATTTGTTAGCTTGTCTTCTGTTTTGTGGGTAGTTTAGAAATATGTTAGCTAGTCTTCTGTTCAGTGGGTAGTTCAATAATATGTTAGCTAGTCTTCTGTTCTGTGGGTAGTTTAGAAATATGTTAGCTAGTCTTCTGTTCAGTTCGTACTTCAATAATATGTTAGCTAGTCTTCTGTTCAGTAGGTAGTTTAGAAATAAGTTAGCTAGTCTTCTGTTTAGTGGGTAGTTCTAAAATATGTTAGCTAGTCTTCTGTTCGGTGGGTAGTTCTGAAATTTGTTAGCTAGTCTTCTGTTCTGTGGGTAGTTCTGAAATATGTTAGCTAGTCTTCTGTTCAATGGGTAGTTCTGAAATATGTTAGCTACTCTTCTGTTCAGTGGGTAGTTTTGAAATATGTTACCTAATCTTCTGTTCAGTGGGTAGTTCTGAAATATGCTAGCTAGTCTTTTTTTCAGTGGGTTGCTCTAAAATATGCTAGCTAGTCTTCTGCTTAGCAGGTAGTTCTGAAATATGTTAGCTAATGTCCCGTAAACTATGTTAGCTAATCTTCTATTCAGTGGGTAGTTCTGAAATATGTTAGCTAGTCTCCTTTTCTGTGGATAGTTCTGAAATATGTTAGCTAATCTTCGTTTCAGTGGGTAGTTTTGAAATATGATAGCTAGTCTTCTGTTCGGTGGGTAGTACTAAAATATGTTAGCTAATCTTCGTTTCAGTGGGTAGTTCTGAAATATGATAGCTAGTCTTCTGTTCGGTGGGTAGTACTAAAATATGTTTGCTAGTCTTCTGTTTGGTGGGTAGTTCTGAAATATGTTAGCTAGTTTTCTGTTCAGTGGGTAGTTCTAAAATATGTTAGCTTGTCTTCTGTTCTGTTGGTAGTTTAGAAATATGTTAGCTAGTCTTCTGTTTAGTAGGTAGATTAGAAATATGTTAGCTAGTCTTCTGTTCAGTGGGTAGTTCTGAAATATGTTAGCTAGTCTTTTTTTCAGCAGGTAGTTCTGAAATATGTTAGCTAATGTCCCATAAACTATGTTAGCTAATCTTCTGTTTAGTGGGTAGTTCTGAAATATGTGAGCTAGTCTTCTGTTCAGTGGGTTGTCAGAAATATGTTAGCTAGTCTTCTGTTCAAGGGGTAGTTCTGAAATATGTTAGCTAGTCTTCTGTTCTGTGGATAATTCTGAAATATGTTAGCTAATCTTCGTTTCAGTGGGTAGTTCTGAATTATGTTAGCTAGTCTTCTGTTCAGTGGGTAGTTCTGAAATATGTTAGCTAGTCTTCTGTTCAGTGGGTAGTTCAGAAATATGTTAGCTAATCTTCTGTTTAGTAAGTAGTTATAAATTATGTTAGCTTGTCTTCTGTTCTGTGGGTAGTTCTAAAATATGTTAGCTTGTCTTCTGTTTTGGGGGTAGTTTAGAAATATGTTAGCTAGTCTTCTGTTAAGTGGGTAGTTCTAAAATATGTTAGCTAGTCTTCTATTATGTGGGTAGTTCTGAAATATGTTAGCTAATCTTCATTTCAGTGGGTAGTACTGAAATATGTTAGCTAGTCTTCTGTTCAGTGGGTAGTTCTGAAATATGTTAGCTAGTCTTCTGTTCAGTGGGTAGTTCAGAAATATGCTAGCTAATCTTCTGTTTAGTAAGTAGTTCTAAATTATGAGAGCTAGTCTTCTGTTTAGTGGGTAGTTCTAAAATATGTTAGCTAGTCTTCTGTTTAGCAGGTAGTTCTGAAATATGTTAGCTAATGTCCCGTAAACTATGTTAGCTTATCTTTTGTTCAGTGGGTAGTTCTGAAATATGTGAGCTAGTCTTCTGTTCAGTGGGTAGTTCAAAAATATGTTAGATATTCTTCTGTTCTGTTGGTAGTTTAGAAATATGTTAGCTAGTCTTCTGTTCACTGGTTAGTTCTAAAATATGTTAGCTAGTCTTCTGTTCAGTGGGTAGTTTAGAAATATGTTAGCTAGTCCTCTGTTCAGTGGGTAGTTTAGAAATATGTTAGCTTGTCTTCTGTTCAGCAGGTAGTTCTGAAATATGTTAGCTAATGTCCCCTAAAATTATGTTAACTAATCTTCTGTTCAGTGGGTAGTTCTAAAATTTGTGATCTAGTCTTCTGTTTAGTGGGTAGTTCTAAAATATGTTAGCTTTTCTTCTGTTCTGTGGGTAGTTTAGAAATATGTTAACTAGTCTTCTGTTTAGTGGGTAGTTTAGAAATATGTTAGCTATTCTTCTGTTTAGTGAGTAGTTCTAAAATAAGTTAGCTAGTTTTTCGATTAGCAGGTAGTTCTGAAATATGTTAGCTTATGTCCCGTATACTATGTTAGCTAATCTTCTGTTCAGTGGGTAGTTTAGAAATATGTTAGCTAGTCTTATGTTCTGTTGGTAGTTTTAAATATGTTAGCTAGTCTTCTGTTCTGTTGGTAGTTCTAAAATATGTTAGCTAGTTTTCTGTTCAGTGGGTAGTTCTAAAATTTGTTAGCTAGTCTTCTGTTTTGTGGGTAGTTTAGAAATATGTTAGCTAGTCTTCTGTTCAGTGGGTAGTTCAATAATATGTTAGCTAGTCTTCTGTTCTGTGGGTAGTTTAGAAATATGTTAGCTAGTTTTCTGTTTAGCAGGTAGTTCTGAAATATGTTAGCTAATGTCCCGTAAACTATGTTAGCTAATCTTTTGTTCAGTGGGTAGTTCTGAAATATGTGAGCTAGTCTTCTGTTCAGTTCGTAGTTCAATAATATGTTAGCTAGTCTTCTGTTCAGTAGGTAGTTTAGAAATATGTTAGCTAGTCTTCTGTTCAGTGGGTAGTTCTAAAATATGTTAGCTAGTCTTCTGTTCAGTGGGTAGTTCTGAAATTTGTTAGCTAGTCTTCTGTTCTGTGGGTAGTTCTGAAATATGTTAGCTAGTCTTCTGTTCATTGGGTAGTTCTGAAATATGTTAGCTACTCTTCTGTTCAGTGGGTAGTTCTGAAATATGTTACCTAATCTTCTGTTCAGTGGGTAGTTCTGAAATATGCTAGCTAGTCTTTTTTTCAGTGGGTTGCTCTAAAATATGCTAGCTAGTCTTCTGCTCAGCAGGTAGTTCTGAAATATGTTAGCTAATGTCCCGTAAACTATGTTAGCTAATCTTCAATTTAGTGGGTAGTTCTGAAATATGTGAGCTAGTCTTCTGTTCAGTGGGTAGTTCTGAAATATGTTAGCTAGTCTCTTTTTCTGTGGGTAGTTCTGAAATATATTAGCTAATCTTCGTTTCAGTCGGTAGTTCTGAAATATGATAGCTAGTCTTTGGTTCGGTGGGTAGTTCTGAAATATGTTAGCTAGTTTTCTGTTAAGTGGGTAGTTCTAAAATATGTTAGCTTGTCTTCTGTTCTGTTGGTAGTTTAGAAATATGTTAGCTAGTCTTCTGTTCAGTAGGTAGTTTAGAAATATGTTAGCTAGTCTTCTGTTCAGTGGGTAGTTCTGAAATATGTTAGCTAGTCTTCTGTTCAGTGGGTAGTTCTGAAATATGTTAGCTAGTCTTTATTTCAGAAGGTAGTTCTAAATATGTTAGCTAATGTCCCATAAACTATGTTAGCTAGTCTTCTGTTTAGTGGGTAGTTCTGAATTATGTGAGCTAGTCTTCTGTTCAGTGGGTTGTCAGAAATATGTTAGCTAGTCTTCTGTTCAGTGGGTAGTTCTGAAATATGTTAGCTAGTCTTCTGTTCTGTGGGTAGTTTTGAAATATGTTAGCTAATTCTCGTTTCAGTGGGTAGTTCTGAAATATGTTAGCTAGTCTTCTGTTCTGTGGGTAGTTTTGAAATATGTTAGCTAGTCTTCTGTTCAGTGGGTAGTTCTGAAATATGTTAGCTACTCTTCTGTTCAGTGGGAAGTTCTGAAATATGTTACCTAATCTTCTGTTTAGTGGGTAGTTCTGAAATATGCTAGCTAGTCTTCTTTTCAGTAGGTTGCTCTAAAATTTGCTATCTAGTCTTCTGCTTAGCAGGTAGTTATGAAATATGTTAGCTAATGTACCGTAAACTATGTTAGCTAATCTTCTTTTTAGTGGGTAGTTCTGAAATATGTGAGCTAGTCTTCTGTTCAGTGGGTAGTTTAGAAATATGCTAGCTAGTCTTCTGTTCAGTGGGTAGTTCTGAAATATGTTAGCTAGTCTCCTTTTCTGTGGGTAGTTCTGAAATATGTTAGCTAATCTTCGTTTCAGTGGGTAGTTCTGAAATATGTTAGCTATTCTTCTGTTCGGTGGGTAGTTCTAAAATATGTTAGCTTGTCTTCTGTTTGGTGGGTAGTTCTGAAATATGTTAGCTAGTTTTCTGTTCAGTGGGTAGTTCTAAAATATGTTAGCTTGTCTTCTGTTCTGTGGGTAGTTTAGAAATATTTTAGCTAGTCTTCTGTTCAGTATGTAGTTTAGAAATATGTTAGATAGTCTTCTGTTCAGTAAGTAGTTCTGAAATATGTTAGCTAGTCTTCTGTTCAGTGGGTAGTTCTGAAATATGTTAGCTAGTCTTCTGTTCAGTGGGTAGTTCTGAAATATGTTAGCTAGTCTTTATTTCACCAGGTAGTTCTGAAATATGTTAGCTAATGTCCCATAACTATGTTAGCTAGTTTTCTGTTTAGTGGGTAGTTCTGAATTATGTGAGCTAGTCTTCTGTTCAGTGGGTTGTCAGAAATATGTTAGCTAGTCTTCTGTTCAGTGGGTAGTTCTGAAATAAGTTAGCTAGTCTTCTGTTCTGTGGGTAGTTTTGAAATATGTTAGCTAATTCTCGTTTCAGTGGGTAGTTCTGAAATATGTTAGCTAGTCTTCTGTTCTGTGGGTAGTTTTGAAATATGTTAGCTAGTCTTCTGTTCAGTGGGTAGTTCTGAAATATGTTAGCTACTCTTCTGTTCAGTGGGAAGTTCTGAAATATGTTACCTAATCTTCTGTTTAGTGGGTAGTTCTGAAATATGCTAGCTAGTCTTCTTTTCAGTGGGTTGCTCTAAAATATGCTATCTAGTCTTCTGCTCAGCAGGTAGTTCTGAAATATGTTAGCTAATGTACTGTAAACTATGTTAGCTAATCTTCTTTTTAGTGGGTAGTTCTGAAATATGTGAGCTAGTCTTCTGTTCAGTGGGTAGTTTAGAAATATGTTAGCTAGTCTTCTATTCAGTGGGTAGTTCTGAAATATGTTAGCTAGTCTCCTTTTCTGTGGGTAGATCTGAAATATGATAGCTAGTCTTCTGTTCGGTGGGTAGTACTAAAATATGTTAGCTAGTCTTCTGTTTAATGGGTAGTTCTGAATTATGTTAGCTAGTTTTCTGTTCAGTGGGTAGTTCAGAAATATGCTAGCTAATCTTCTGTTTAGTAAGTAGTTCTAAATTATGTTAGCTTGTCTTCTGTTCTGTGGGTAGTTTTGAAATATGTTAGCTAGTCTTCTGTTTAGTGGGTAGTTCTAAAATATGTTAGCTAGTTTTCTGTTTAGCAGGTAGTTCTGAAATATGTTAGCTAATGTCCCGTAAACTATGTTAGCTAATCTTTTGTTCAGTGGGTAGTTCTGAAATATGTGAGCTAGTCTTCTGTTCAGTGGGTAGTACAAAAATATGTTAAATATTCTTCTGTTCTGTGGGTAGTTTAGAAATATGTTAGCTAGTCTTCTGTTCACTGGGTAGTTCTAAAATATGTTAGCTAGTCTTCTGTTCAGTGGGTAGTTCAGAAATATGCTAGCTAATCTTCTGTTTAGTAAGTAGTTCTAAATTATGTTAGTTTGTCTTCTGTTCTGTGGGTAGTTTTGAAATATGTTAGCTAGTCTTCTGTTTAGTGGGTAGTTCTAAAATATGTTAGCTTGTCTTCTGTTCAGCAGGTAGTTCTGAAATATGTTAGCTATTGTCTCCTAAAATTATGTTAGCTAATCTTCTGTTCAGTGGGTAGTTCTGAAATATGTGAGCTAGTCTTCTGTTAAGTGGGTAGTTCTAAAATATGTTAGCTTGTCTTCTGTTCAGAAGGTAGTTCTGAAATATGTTGGCTAATCTTCTGTTTAGTGAGTAGTTCTAAAATAAGTTAGCTAGTCTTTCGTTTAGCAGGTAGTTCTGAAATATGTTAGCTAATGTCCCGTATACTATGTTAGCTAATCTTCTGTTCGGTGGGTAGTTCAGAAATATGTTAGCTAGTCTTCTGTTCTGTTGGTAGTTTTAAATATGTTAGCTAGTCTTCTGTTCTGTTGGTAGTTCTGAAATATGTTAGCTAGTTTTCTGTTCAGTGGGTAGTTCTAAAATTTGTTAGATTGTCTTCTGTTTTGTGGGTAGTTTAGAAATATGTTAGCTAGTCTTCTGTTCAGTGGGTAGTTCAATAATATGTTAGCTAGTCTTCTGTTCTGTGGGTAGTTTAGAAATATGTTAGCTAGTCTTCTGTTCAGTTCGTACTTCAATAATATGTTAGCTAGTCTTCTGTTCAGTAGGTAGTTTAGAAATAAGTTAGCTAGTCTTCTGTTTAGTGGGTAGTTCTAAAATATGTTAGCTAGTCTTCTGTTCGGTGGGTAGTTCTGAAATTTGTTAGCTAGTCTTCTGTTCTGTGGGTAGTTCTGAAATATGTTAGCTAGTCTTCTGTTCAATGGGTAGTTCTGAAATATGTTAGCTACTCTTCTGTTAAGTGGGTAGTTTTGAAATATGTTACCTAATCTTCTGTTCAGTGGGTAGTTCTGAAATATGCTAGCTAGTCTTTTTTTCAGTGGGTTGCTCTAAAATATGCTAGCTAGTCTTCTGCTCAGCAGGTAGTTCTGAAATATGTTAGCTAATGTCCCGTAAACTATGTTAGCTAATCTTCTATTAAGTGGGTAGTTCTGAAATATGTGAGCTAGTCTTCTGTTCAGTGAGTAGTTTAGAAATATGTTAGCTAGTCTTCTGTACAGTGGGTAGTTCTGAAATATGTTAGCTAGTCTCCTTTTCTGTGGATAGTTCTGAAATATGTTAGCTAATCTTCGTTTCAGTGGGTAGTTCTGAAAAATGATAGCTAGTCTTCTGTTCGGTGGGTAGTACTAAAATATGTTTGCTAGTCTTCTGTTTGGTGGGTAGTTCTGAAATATGTTAGCTAGTTTTCTGTTCAGTGGGTAGTTCTAAAATATGTTAGCTTGTCTTCTGTTCTGTTGGTAGTTTAGAAATATGTTAGCTAGTCTTCTGTTCAGTAGGTAGTTTAGAAATATGTTAGCTAGTCTTCTGTTCAGTGGGTAGTTCTGAAATATGTTAGCTAGTCTTTATTTCAGCAGGTAGTTCTGAAATATGTTAGCTAATGTCCCATAAACTATGTTAGCTAATCTTCTGTTTAGTGGGTAGTTCTGAAATATGTGAGCTAGTCTTCTGTTCAGTGGGTTGTCAGAAATATGTTAGCTAGTCTTCTGTTCAGTGGGTAGTTCTGAAATATGTTAGCTAGTCTTCTGTTCTGTGGATAGTTCTGAAATATGTTAGCTAATCTTCGTTTCAGTGGGTAGTTCTGAATTATGTTAGCTAGTCTTCTGTTCAGTGGGTAGTTCTGAAATATGTTAGCTAGTCTTCTGTTCAGTGGGTAGTTCAGAAATATGTTAGCTAATCTTCTGTTTAGTAAGTAGTTATAAATTATGTTAGCTTGTCTTCTGTTCTGTGGGTAGTTCTAAAATATGTTAGCTTGTCTTCTGTTTTGTGGGTAGTTTAGAAATATGTTAGCTAGTCTTCTGTTAAGTGGGTAGTTCTAAAATATGTTAGCTAGTCTTCTATTATGTGGGTAGTTCTGAAATATGTTAGCTAATCTTCATTTCAGTGGGTAGTACTGAAATATGTTAGCTAGTCTTCTGTTCAGTGGGTAGTTCTGAAATATGTTAGCTAGTCTTCTGTTCAGTGGGTAGTTCAGAAATATGCTAGCTAATCTTCTGTTTAGTAAGTAGTTCTAAATTATGAGAGCTAGTCTTCTGTTTAGTGGGTAGTTCTAAAATATGTTAGCTAGTCTTCTGTTTAGCAGGTAGTTCTGAAATATGTTAGCTAATGTCCCGTAAACTATGTTAGCTTATCTTTTGTTCAGTGGGTAGTTCTGAAATATGTGAGCTAGTCTTCTGTTCAGTGGGTAGTTCAAAAATATGTTAGATATTCTTCTGTTCTGTTGTAGTTTAGAAATATGTTAGCTAGTCTTCTGTTAACTGGGTAGTTCTAAAATATGTTAGCTAGTCTTCTGTTTAGTGGGTAGTTTAGAAATATGTTAGCTAGTCCTCTGTTTAGTGGGTAGTTTAGAAATATGTTAGCTTGTCTTCTGTTCAGCAGGTAGTTCTGAAATATGTTAGCTAACGTCCCCTAAAATTATGTTAGCTAATCTTCTGTTCAGTGGGTAGTTCTGAAATATGTGATCTAGTCTTCTGTTCAGTGGGTAGTTCTAAAATATGTTAGCTTTTCTTCTGTTCTGTGGGTAGTTTAGAATCATGTTAGCTAGTCTTCTGTTTAGTGGGTAGTTTAGAAATATGTTAGCTATTCTTCTGTTTAGTGAGTAGTTCTAAAATAAGTTAGCTAGTTTTTCGTTTAGCAGGTAGTTCTGAAATATGTTAGCTTATGTCCCGTATACTATGTTAGCTAATCTTCTGTTCAGTGGGTAGTTTAGAAATATGTTAGCTAGTCTTATGTTCTGTTGGTAGTTTTAAATATGTTAGCTAGTCTTCTGTTCTGTTGGTAGTTCTAAAATATAATAGCTAGTTTTCTGTTCAGTGGGTAGTTCTAAAATTTGTTAGCTTGTCTTCTGTTTTGTGGGTAGTTTAGAAATATGTTAGCTAGTCTTCTGTTCAGTGGGTAGTTCAATAATATGTTAGCTAGTCTTCTGTTCTGTGGGTAGTTTAGAAATATGTTAGCTAGTTTTCTGTTTAGCAGGTAGTTCTGAAATATGTTAGCTAATGTCCCGTAAACTATGTTAGCTAATCTTTTGTTCAGTGGGTAGTTCTGAAATATGTGAGCTAGTCTTCTGTTCAGTTCGTAGTTCAATAATATGTTAGCTAGTCTTCTGTTCAGTAGGTAGTTTAGAAATATGTTAGCTAGTCTTCTGTTCAGTGGGTAGTTCTAAAATATGTTAGCTAGTCTTCTGTTCAGTGGGTAGTTCTGAAATTTGTTAGCTAGTCTTCTGTTCTGTGTGTAGTTCTGAAATATGTTAGCTAGTCTTCTGTTCATTGGGTAGTTCTGAAATATGTTAGCTACTCTTCTGTTCAGTGGGTAGTTCTGAAATATGTTACCTAATCTTCTGTTCAGTGGGTAGTTCTGAAATATGCTAGCTAGTCTTTTTTTCAGTGGGTTGCTCTAAAATATGCTAGCTAGTCTTCTGCTCAGCAGGTAGTTCTGAAATATGTTAGCTAATGTCCCGTAAACTATGTTAGCTAATCTTCTATTTAGTGGGTAGTTCTGAAATATGTGAGCTAGTCTTCTGTTCAGTGGGTAGTTCTGAAATATGTTAGGTAGTCTCTTTTTCTGTGGGTAGTTCTGAAATATATTAGCTAATCTTCGTTTCAGTGGGTAGTTCTGAAATATGATAGCTAGTCTTTGGTTCGGTGGGTAGTTCTAAAATATGTTAGCTTGTCTTCTGTTCTGTTGGTAGTTTAGAAATATGTTAGCTAGTCTTCTGTTCAGTAGGTAGTTTAGAAATATGTTAGCTAGTCTTCTGTTCAGTGGGTAGTTCTGAAATATGTTAGCTAGTCTTCTGTTCAGTGGGTAGTTCTGAAATATGTTAGCTAGTCTTTATTTCAGCAGGTAGTTCTGAAATATGTTAGCTAATGTCCCATAAACTATGTTAGCTAGTCTTCTGTTTAGTGGGTAGTTCTGAATTATGTGAGCTAGTTATCTGTTCAGTGGGTTGTCAGAAATATGTTAGCTAGTCTTCTGTTCAGTGGGTAGTTCTGAAATATGTTAGCTAGTCTTCTGTTCTGTGGGTAGTTTTGAAATATGTTAGCTAATTCTCGTTTCAGTGGGTAGTTCTGAAATATGTTAGCTAGTCTTCTGTTCTGTGGGTAGTTTTGAAATATGTTAGCTAGTCTTCTGTTCAGTGGGTAGTTCTGAAATATGTTAGCTACTCTTCTGTTCAGTGGGAAGTTCTGAAATATGTTACCTAATCTTCTGTTTAGTGGGTAGTTCTGAAATATGCTAGCTAGTCTTCTTTTCAGTAGGTTGCTCTAAAATATGCTATCTAGTCTTCTGCTCAGCAGGTAGTTATGAAATATGTTAGCTAATGTACCGTAAACTATGTTAGCTAATCTTCTTTTTAGTGGGTAGTTCTGAAATATGTGAGCTAGTCTTCTGTTCAGTGGGTAGTTTAGAAATATGCTAGCTAGTCTTCTGTTCAGTGGGTAGTTCTGAAATATGTTAGCTAGTCTCCTTTTCTGTGGGTAGTTCTGAAATATGTTAGCTAATCTTCGTTTCAGTGGGTAGTTCTGAAATATGTTAGCTATTCTTCTGTTCGGTGGGTAGTTCTAAAATATGTTAGCTTGTCTTCTGTTTGGTGGGTAGTTCTGAAATATGTTAGCTAGTTTTCTGTTCAGTGGGTAGTTCTAAAATATGTTAGCTTGTCTTCTGTTCTGTGGGTAGTTTAGAAATATTTTAGCTAGTCTTCTGTTCAATATGTAGTTTAGAAATATGTTAGATAGTCTTCTGTTCAGTAAGTAGTTCTGAAATATGTTAGCTAGTCTTCTGTTCAGTGGGTAGTTCTGAAATATGTTAGCTAGTCTTCTGTTCAGTGGGTAGTTCTGAAATATGTTAGCTAGTCTTTATTTCAGCAGGTAGTTCTGAAATATGTTAGCTAATGTCCCATAAACTATGTTAGCTAGTCTTCTGTTTAGTGGGTAGTTCTGAATTATGTGAGCTAGTCTTCTGTTCAGTGGGTTGTCAGAAATATGTTAGCTAGTCTTCTGTTCAGTGGGTAGTTCTGAAATATGTTAGCTAGTCTTCTGTTCTGTGGGTAGTTTTGAAATATGTTAGCTAATTCTCGTTTCAGTGGGTAGTTCTTAAATATGTTAGCTAGTCTTCTGTTCTGTGGGTAGTTTTGAAATATGTTAGCTAGTCTTCTGTTCAGTGGGTAGTTCTGAAATATGTTAGCTACTCTTCTGTTCAGTGGGAAGTTCTGAAATATGTTACCTAATCTTCTGTTTAGTGGGTAGTTCTGAAATATGCTAGCTAGTCTTCTTTTCAGTGGGTTGCTCTAAAATATGCTATCTAGTCTTCTGCTCAGCAGGTAGTTCTGAAATATGTTAGCTAATGTACTGTAAACTATGTTAGCTAATCTTCTTTTTAGTGGGTAGTTCTGAAATATGTGAGCTAGTCTTCTGTTCAGTGGGTAGTTTAGAAATATGCTAGCTAGTCTTCTGTTCAGTGGGTAGTTCTGAAATATGTTAGCTAGTCTCCTTTTCTGTGGGTAGTTCTGAAATATGTTAGCTAATCTTCGTTTCAGTGGGTAGTTCTGAAATATGTTAGCTATTCTTCTGTTCGGCGGGTAGTTCTAAAATATGTTAGCTTGTCTTCTGTTTGGTGGGTAGTTCTGAAATATGTTAGCTAGTTTTCTGTTCAGTGGGTAGTTCTAAAATATGTTAGCTTGTCTTCTGTTCTGTGGGTAGTTTAGAAATATTTTAGCTAGTCTTCTGTTCAGTATGTAGTTTAGAAATATGTTAGCTAGTCTTCTGTTCAGTAAGTAGTTCTGAAATATGTTAGCTAGTCTTTTTTTCAGCAGGTAGTTCTGAAATATGTTAGCTAATGTCCCATAAACTATGTTAGCTAGTCTTCTGTTCAGTGGGTAGTTTTGAAATTTGTTAGCTAGTCTTCTGTTCTGTGGGTAGTTCTGAAATATGTTAGCTAGTCTTCTGTTCAGTGGGTAGTTCTGAAATATGTTAGCTACTCTTCTGTTCAGTGGGTAGTTCTGAAATATGTTACCTAATCTTCTGTTTAGTGGGTAGTTCTGAAATATGCTAGCTAGTCATCTTTTCAGTGGGTTGCTCTAAAATATGCTATCTAGTCTTCTGCTCAGCAGGTAGTTCTGAAATATGTTAGCTAATGTCCCATAAACAATGTTAGCTAATCTTCTGTTTAGTGGGTAGTTCCGAAATATGTGAGCTAGTCTTCTGTTCAATGGGTAGTTCTGAAATATGTTAGCTAGTCTTCTGTTCTGTGGGTAGTTCTGAAATATGTTAGCTAATCTTCGTTTCAGTGGGTAGTTCTGAAATATGTTAGCTAGTCTTCTGTTAAGTGGGTAGTTCTTAATATGTTAGCTAGTCTTCTATTCAGTGGGTAGTTCAGAAATATGTTAGCTAATCTTCTGTTTAGTAAGTAGTTCTAAATTATGTTAGCTTGTTTTCTGTTCTGTGGGTAGTTCTAAAATATGTTAGCTAGTCTTCTGTTTAGCAGGTAGTTCTTAAAAATTTTAGCTAATGTTCCGTAAACTACGTTAGCTAATCTTTTGTTCAGTGGGTAGTTCTTAAATATGTGAGCTAGTCTTCTGTTTAGTGGGTAGTTCAAAAATATGTTAGATATTCTTCTGTTCTGTGGGTAGTTTAGAAATATGTTAGCTTGTCTTCTGTTCACTGGGTAGTTCTAAAATATGTTAGTTAGTCTTCTGTTCAGTGGGTAGTTTAGAAATATGTTAGCTAATCTTCTGTTCAGTGGGTAGTTCTAAAATATGTTAGCTTGTCTTCTGTTTAGCAGGTAGTTCTGAAATAAGTTAGCTAATGTCGAGTAAACTATGTTAGCTTATCTTCTGTTCAGTGGGTAGTTCTGAAATATGTGAGCTAGTCTTCTGTTCAGTGGGTAGTTCTAAAATATGTTAGCTTGTCTTCTGTTCTGTGGGTAGTTTAGAAATATGTTAGCTAGTCTTCTGTTCAGTGGGTAGTTCTAAAATATGTTAGCTAGTCTTCTGCCCAGCAGGTAGTTCTGAAATACGTTAGCTAGTCTTCTGTTTAGTGGGTAGTTTAGTAATATGTTAGCTAGTCTTCTGTTTAGTGAGTATTTTTAAAATATGATAGCTAGTCTTTCGTTTAGCAGGTAGTTTTGAAATATGTTAGCTAATGTCCCGTAAACTCTGTTAGCTATTCTTCTGTTCAGTTGGTAGTTCTAAATTATGTTAGCTAGTCATCTGTTCTGGTGGTAGTTCTTAAATATGTTAGCTAGTCTTCTGTTCTGTTGGTAGTTCTGAAATATGTTAGCTAGTTTTCTGTTCAGTGGGTAGTTCTAAAATATGTTAGCTTGTCTTCTGTTTTGTGGGTAGTTTAGAAATATGTTAGCTAGTCTTCTGTTCAGTGGGTAGTTCAATAATATGTTAGCTAGTCTTCTGTTCTGTGGGTAGTTTAGAAATATGTTAGCTAGTCTTCTGTTTACAGGGTAGTTCAATAAAATGTTAGCTAGTCTTCTGTTCAGTAGGTAGTTTAGAAATATGTTAGCTAGTCTTCTGTTCAGTGGGTAGTTCTAAAATATGTTAGCTAGTCTTTATTTCAGCAGGTAGTTCTGAAATATGTTAGCTAATGTCCCATAAACTATGTTAGCTAATCTTCTGTTTAGTGGGTAGTTCTAAAATATGTTAGCTAGTCTTCTGTTCAGTGGGTAGTTCTGAAATTTGTTAGCTAGTCTTCTGTTCTGTGGGTAGATCTGAAATATGTTAGTTAGTCTTCTGTTCAGTGGGTAGTTCTGAAATATGTTAGCTACTCTTTTGTTCAGTGGGTAGTTCTGAAATATGTTACCTAATCTTCTGTTTAGTGGGTAGTTCTGAAATATGCTAGCTAGTCATCTTTTCAGTATGTTGCTCTAAAATATGCTATCTAGTCTTCTGTTCAGCAGGTAGTTCTGAAATATGTTAGCTAATGTACCGTAAACTATGTTAGCTAATCTTCTTTTTAGTGGGTAGTTCTGAAAAATGTGAGCTAGTTATCTGTTCAGTGGGTAGTTTAGAAATATGCTAGCTAGTCTTCTGTTTAGTGGGTAGTTCTGAAATATGTTAGCTAGTCTCCTTTTCTGAGGGTAGTTCTGAAATATGTTAGCTAATATTCGTTTCAGTGGGTAGTTCTGAAATATGTTAGCTATTCTTCTGTTCGGTGGGTAGTTCTAAAATATGTTAGCTAGTCTTCTGTTTGGTTGGTAGTTCTGAAATATGTTAGCTAGTTTTCTGTTCAGTGGGTAGTTCTAAAATATGTTAGCTTGTCTTCTGTTCTGTGGGTAGTTTAGAAATATGTTAGCTAGTCTTCTGTTCAGTAGGTAGTTTAGAAATATGTTAGCTAGTCTTCTGTTCAGTGGGTAGGTCTGAAACATGTTAGCTAGTCTTTTTTTCAGCAGGTAGTTCTAAAATATGTTAGCTAATGTCCCATAAACTATGTTAGCTAATCTTCTGTTTAGTGGGTAGTTCCGAAATATGTGAGCTAGTTTTCTGTTCAGTGGGTAGTTCTGAAATATGTTAGCTAGTCTTCTGTTCTGTGGGTAGTTCTGAAATATGTTAGCTAATCTTCGTTTCAGTGGGTAGTTTTGAAATATGTTAGCTAGTCTTCTGTTAAGTGGGTAGTTCTGAAATATGTTAGCTAGTCTTCTGTTTAGTGGGTATTTCAGAAATATGTTAGCTAATCTTCTGTTTAGTAAGTAGTTCTAAATTATGTTAGCTTGTTTTCTGTTCTGTGGGTAAATCAGAAATATGTTAGCTAGTCTTCTGTTTAGTGGGGTAGTTCTAAAATATGTTAGCTAGTCTTCTGTTTAGCAGGTAGTTCTGAAATATGTTAGCTAATGTCCCGTAAACTATGTTAGCTAATCTTTTGTTCAGTGGGTAGTTCTAAAATATGTTAGCTAGTCTTCTGCTCAGCAGGTAGTTCTGAAATATGTTAGCTAGGCTTCTGTTTAGTGGGTAGTTTAGAAATATGATAGCTAGTCTTCTATTTAGTGAGTAGTTCTAAAATATGTTAGCTAGTCTTTAGTTTTGCAGGTAGTTCTGAAATATGTTAGCTAATGTCCCGTAAACTATGTTAGCTAATCTTCTGTTCAGTGGGTAGTTCTGAAATATGTTAGCTAGTCTTCTGTTCGGTTGGTAGTTCTGAAATATGTTAATTAGTCTTCTTTTCTGTTGGTAGTTCTGAAATATGTTAGCTAGTTTTCTGTTTAGTGGGTAGTTCTAAAATATGTTAGCTTGTCTTCTTTTTTGTGGGTAGTTCTAAAATATGTTAGCTTTCTTTCTGTTCAGTAGGTATTTTAGAAATATGTTAGCTAGTCTTCTGTTCAGTGGGTAGTTCTAAAATATTTTAGCTAGTCTTTATTTCAGCATGTAGTTCTGAATAATGTTAGCTAATGTCCCTGTTCAGTGGGTAGTTCTAAAATATTTTAGCTAGTCTTTATTTCAGCATGTAGTTCTGAAATATGTTAGCTAATGTCCCATAAACTATGTCTTCTGTTCTGTGGGTAGTTTAGAAATATGTTAGCTAGTCTTCTGTTAAATGGGTAGTTCTAAAATATGTTACCTAGTCTTCTTTTTAGCAGGTAGTTCTGAAAAATGTTAGCTAATGTCCCATAAACTATGTTAGCTAATCTTCTGTTTAGTGGGTAGTTCTAAAATATGTTAGCTAGTCTTCTGTTCAGTGGGTAGTTCTGAAATTTGTTAGCTAGTCTTCTGTTCTGTGGGTAGTTCTGAAATATGTTAGCTAGTCTTCTGTTCAGTGGGTAGTTCTGAAATATGTTAGCTACTCTTCTGTTCAGTGGGTAGTTCTGAAATATGTTACCTAATCTTCTGTTTAGTGGGTAGTTCTGAAATATGCTAGCTAGTCATCTTTTCAGTAAGTTGCTCTAAAATATGCTATCTAGTCTTCTGCTCAGCAGGTAGTTCTGAAATATGTTAGCTAATGTACCGTAAACTATGTTAGCTAATCTTCTTTTTAGTGGGTAGTTCTGAAAAATGTGAGCTAGTCTTCTGTTCAGTGGGTAGTTTAGAAATATGCTAGCTAGTCTTCTGTTCAGTGGGTAGTTCTGAAATATGTTAGCTAGTCTCCTTTTCTGTGGGTAGTTCTAAAATATGTTAGCTAATATTCGTTTCAGTGGGTAGTTCTGAAATATGTTAGCTATTCTTCTGTTTGGTGGGTAGTTCTAAAATATGTTAGCTAGTCTTCTGTTTTGTTGGTAGTTCTGAAATATGTTAGCTAGTTTTCTGTTCAGTGGGTAGTTCTAAAATATGTTAGCTTGTCTTCTGTTCTGTGGGTAGTTTAGAAATATGTTAGCTAGTCTTCTGTTCAGTAGGTAGTTTAGAAATATGTTAGCTAGTCTTCTGTTCAGTGGGTAGTTCTGAAACATGTTAGCTAGTCTTTTTTTCAGCAGGTAGTTCTAAAATATGTTAGCTAGTCTTCTGTTTAGCAGGTAGTTCTTAAAAATTTTAGCTAATGTTCCGTAAACTACGTTAGCTAATCTTTTGTTCAGTGGGTAGTTCTTAAATATGTGAGCTAGTCTTCTGTTTAGTGGGTAGTTCAAAAATATGTTAGATATTCTTCTGTTCTGTGGGTAGTTTAGAAATATGTTAGCTTGTCTTCTGTTCACTGGGTAGTTCTAAAATATGTTAGTTAGTCTTCTGTTCAGTGGGTAGTTTAGAAATATGTTAGCTAATCTTCTGTTCAGTGGGTAGTTCTAAAATATGTTAGCTTGTCTTCTGTTTAGCAGGTAGTTCTGAAATAAGTTAGCTAATGTCGAGTAAACTATGTTAGCTTATCTTCTGTTCAGTGGGTAGTTCTAAAATATGTGAGCTAGTCTTCTGTTCAGTGGGTAGTTCTAAAATATGTTAGCTTGTCTTCTGTTCTGTGGGTAGTTTAGAAATATGTTAGCTAGTCTTCTGTTCAGTGGGTAGTTCTAAAATATGTTAGCTAGTCTTCTGCCCAGCAGGTAGTTCTGAAATACGTTAGCTAGTCTTCTGTTTAGTGGGTAGTTTAGTAATATGTTAGCTAGTCTTCTGTTTAGTGAGTATTTTTAAAATATGATAGCTAGTCTTTCGTTTAGCAGGTAGTTTTGAAATATGTTAGCTAATGTCCCGTAAACTCTGTTAGCTATTCTTCTGTTCAGTGGGTAGTTCTAAATTATGTTAGCTAGTCATCTGTTCTGGTGGTAGTTCTTAAATATGTTAGCTAGTCTTCTGTTCTGTTGGTAGTTCTGAAATATGTTAGCTAGTTTTCTGTTCAGTGGGTAGTTCTAAAATATGTTAGCTTGTCTTCTGTTTTGTGGGTAGTTTAGAAATATGTTAGCTAGTCTTCTGTTCAGTGGGTAGTTCAATAATATGTTAGCTAGTCTTCTGTTCTGTGGGTAGTTTAGAAATATGTTAGCTAGTCTTCTGTTAAATGGGTAGTTCTAAAATATGTTACCTAGTCTTCTTTTTAGCAGGTAGTTCTGAAAAATGTTAGCTAATGTCCCATAAACTATGTTAGCTAATCTTCTGTTTAGTGGGTAGTTCTAAAATATGTTAGCTAGTCTTCTGTTCAGTGGGTAGTTCTGAAATTTGTTAGCTAGTCTTCTGTTCTGTGGGTAGTTCTGAAATATGTTAGCTAGTCTTCTGTTCAGTGGGTAGTTCTGAAATATGTTAGCTACTCTTCTGTTCAGTGGGTAGTTCTGAAATATGTTACCTAATCTTCTGTTTAGTGGGTAGTTCTGAAATATGCTAGCTAGTCATCTTTTCAGTAAGTTGCTCTAAAATATGCTATCTAGTCTTCTGCTCAGCAGGTAGTTCTGAAATATGTTAGCTAATGTACCGTAAACTATGTTAGCTAATCTTCTTTTTAGTGGGTAGTTCTGAAAAATGTGAGCTAGTCTTCTGTTCAGTGGGTAGTTTAGAAATATGCTAGCTAGTCTTCTGTTCAGTGGGTAGTTCTGAAATATGTTAGCTAGTCTCCTTTTCTGTGGGTAGTTCTGAAATATGTTAGCTAATATTCGTTTCAGTGGGTAGTTCTGAAATATGTTAGCTATTCTTCTGTTTGGTGGGTAGTTCTAAAATATGTTAGCTAGTCTTCTGTTTTGTTGGTAGTTCTGAAATATGTTAGCTAGTTTTCTGTTCAGTGGGTAGTTCTAAAATATGTTAGCTTGTCTTCTGTTCTGTGGGTAGTTTAGAAATATGTTAGCTAGTCTTCTGTTCAGTAGGTAGTTTAGAAATATGTTAGCTAGTCTTCTGTTCAGTGGGTAGTTCTGAAACATGTTAGCTAGTCTTTTTTTTATCAGGTAGTTCTAAAATATGTTAGCTAGTCTTCTGTTTAGCAGGTAGTTCTTAAAATATTTAGCTAATGTTCCGTAAACTACGTTAGCTAATCTTTTGTTCAGTGGGTAGTTCTTAAATATGTGAGCTAGTCTTCTGTTTAGTGGGTAGTTCAAAAATATGTTAGATATTCTTCTGTTCTGTGGGTAGTTTAGAAATATGTTAGCTTGTCTTCTTTTCACTGGGTAGTTCTAAAATATGTTAGTTAGTCTTCTGTTCAGTGGGTAGTTTAGAAATATGTTAGCTAATCTTCTGTTCAGTGGGTAGTTCTAAAATATGTTAGCTTGTCTTCTGTTTAGCAGGTAGTTCTGAAATAAGTTAGCTAATGTCGAGTAAACTATGTTAGCTTATCTTCTGTTCAGTGGGTAGTTCTGAAATATGTTAGCTAGTCTTCTGTTCAGTGGGTAGTTCTAAAATATGTTAGCTTGTCTTCTGTTCTGTGGGTAGTTTAGAAATATGTTATCTAGTCTTCTGTTCAGTGGGTAGTTCTAAAATATGTTAGCTAGTCTTCTGCCCAGCAGGTAGTTCTGAAATACGTTAGCTAGTCTTCTGTTTAGTGGGTAGTTTAGTAATATGTTAGCTAGTCTTCTGTTTAGTGAGTATTTTTAAAATATGATAGCTAGTCTTTCGTTTAGCAGGTAGTTTTGAAATATGTTAGCTAATGTCCCGTAAACTCTGTTAGCTATTCTTCTGTTCAGTGGGTAGTTCTAAATTATGTTAGCTAGTCATCTGTTCTGGTGGTAGTTCTTAAATATGTTAGCTAGTCTTCTGTTCTGTTGGTAGTTCTGAAATATGTTAGCTAGTTTTCTGTTCAGTGGGTAGTTCTAAAATATGTTAGCTTGTCTTCTGTTTTGTGGGTAGTTTAGAAATATGTTAGCTAGTCTTCTGTTCAGTGGGTAGTTCAATAATATGTTAGCTAGTCTTCTGTTCTGTGGGTAGTTTAGAAATATGTTAGCTAGTCTTCTGTTTACAGGGTAGTTCAATAAAATGTTAGCTAGTCTTCTGTTCAGTAGGTAGTTTAGAAATATGTTAGCTAGTCTTCTGTTCAGTGGGTAGTTCTAAAAAATGTTAGCTAGTCTTTATTTCAGCAGGTAGTTCTGAAATATGTTAGCTAATGTCCCATAAACTATGTTAGCTAATCTTCTGTTTAGTGGGTAGTTCTAAAATATGTTAGCTAGTCTTCTGTTCAGTGGGTAGTTCTGAAATATGTTAGCTAGTCTTCTGTTCTGTGGGTAGTTCTGAAATATGTTAGCTAATCTTCGTTTCAGTGGGTAGTTCTGAAATATGTTAGCTAGTCTTCTGTTAAGTGGGTAGTTCTGAAATATGTTAGCTAGTCTTCTGTTCAGTGGGTATTTCAGAAATATGTTAGCTAATCTTCTGTTTAGTAAGTAGTTCTAAATTATGTTAGCTTGTTTTCTGTTCTGTGGGTAAATCAGAAATATGTTAGCTAGTCTTCTGTTTAGTGGGTAGTTCTAAAATATGTTAGCTAGTCTTCTGTTTAGCAGGTAGTTCTGAAATATGTTAGCTAATGTCCCGTAAACTATGTTAGCTAATCTTTTGTTCAGTGGGTAGTTCTAAAATATGTTAGCTAGTCTTCTGCTCAGCAGGTAGTTCTGAAATATGTTAGCTAGGCTTCTGTTTAGTGGGTAGTTTAGAAATATGATAGCTAGTCTTCTATTTAGTGAGTAGTTCTAAAATATGTTAGCTAGTCTTTAGTTTTGCAGGTAGTTCTGAAATATGTTAGCTAATGTCCCGTAAACTATGTTAGCTAATCTTCTGTTCAGTGGGTAGTTCTGAAATATGTTAGCTAGTCTTCTGTTCGGTTGGTAGTTCTGAAATATGTTAATTAGTCTTCTGTTCTGTTGGTAGTTCTGAAATATGTTAGCTAGTTTTCTGTTCAGTGGGTAGTTCTAAAATATGTTAGCTTGTCTTCTTTTTTGTGGGTAGTTCTAAAATATGTTAGCTATCCTTCTGTTCAGTAGGTAATTTAGAAATATGTTAGCTAGTCTTCTGTTCAGTGGGTAGTTCTAAAATATTTTAGCTAGTCTTTATTTCAGCATGTAGTTCTGAAATATGTTAGCTAATGTCCCTTTTCAGTGGGTAGTTCTAAAATATTTTAGCTAGTCTTTATTTTAGCATGTAGTTCTTAAATATGTTAGCTAATGTCCCATAAACTATGTCTTCTGTTCTGTGGGTAGTTTAGAAATATGTTAGCTAGTCTTCTGTTAAATGGGTAGTTCTAAAATATGTTACCTAGTCTTCTTTTTAGCAGGTAGTTCTGAAAAATGTTAGCTAATGTCCCATAAACTATGTTAGCTAATCTTCTGTTTAGTGGGTAGTTCTAAAATATGTTAGCTAGTCTTCTGTTCAGTGGGTAGTTCTGAAATTTGTTAGCTAGTCTTCTGTTCTGTGGGTAGTTCTGAAATATGTTAGCTAGTCTTCTGTTCAGTGGGTAGTTCTGAAATATGTTAGCTACTCTTCTGTTCAGTGGGTAGTTCTGAAATATGTTACCTAATCTTCTGTTTAGTGGGTAGTTCTGAAATATGCTAGCTAGTCATCTTTTCAGTAAGTTGCTCTAAAATATGCTATCTAGTCTTCTGCTCAGCAGGTAGTTCTGAAATATGTTAGCTAATGTACCGTAAACTATGTTAGCTAATCTTCTTTTTAGTGGGTAGTTCTGAAAAATGTGAGCTAGTCTTCTGTTCAGTGGGTAGTTTAGAAATATGCTAGCTAGTCTTCTGTTCAGTGGGTAGTTCTGAAATATGTTAGCTAGTCTCCTTTTCTGTGGGTAGTTCTGAAATATGTTAGCTAATATTCGTTTCATTGGGTAGTTCTGAAATATGTTAGCTATTCTTCTGTTTGGTGGGTAGTTCTAAAATATGTTAGCTAGTCTTCTGTTTTGTTGGTAGTTCTGAAATATGTTAGCTAGTTTTCTGTTCAGTGGGTAGTTCTAAAATATGTTAGCTTGTCTTCTGTTCTGTGGGTAGTTTAGAAATATGTTAGCTAGTCTTCTGTTCAGTAGGTAGTTTAGAAATATGTTAGCTAGTCTTCTGTTCAGTGGGTAGTTCTGAAACATGTTAGCTAGTCTTTTTTTTATCAGGTAGTTCTAAAATATGTTAGCTAGTCTTCTGTTTAGCAGGTAGTTCTTAAAAATTTTAGCTAATGTTCCGTAAACTACGTTAGCTAATCTTTTGTTCAGTGGGTAGTTCTTAAATATGTGAGCTAGTCTTCTGTTTAGTGGGTAGTTCAAAAATATGTTAGATATTCTTCTGTTCTGTGGGTAGTTTAGAAATATGTTAGCTTGTCTTCTGTTCACTGGGTAGTTCTAAAATATGTTAGTTAGTCTTCTGTTCAGTGGGTAGTTTAGAAATATGTTAGCTAATCTTCTGTTCAGTGGGTAGTTCTAAAATATGTTAGCTTGTCTTCTGTTTAGCAGGTAGTTCTGAAATAAGTTAGCTAATGTCGAGTAAACTATGTTAGCTTATCTTCTGTTCAGTGGGTAGTTCTGAAATATGTTAGCTAGTCTTCTGTTCAGTGGGTAGTTCTAAAATATGTTAGCTTGTCTTCTGTTCTGTGGGTAGTTTAGAAATATGTTAGCTAGTCTTCTGTTCAGTGGGTAGTTCTAAAATATGTTAGCTAGTCTTCTGCCCAGCAGGTAGTTCTGAAATACGTTAGCTAGTCTTCTGTTTAGTGGGTAGTTTAGTAATATGTTAGCTAGTCTTCTGTTTAGTGAGTATTTTTAAAATATGATAGCTAGTCTTTCGTTTAGCAGGTAGTTTTGAAATATGTTAGCTAATGTCCCGTAAACTCTGTTAGCTATTCTTCTGTTCAGTGGGTAGTTCTAAATTATGTTAGCTAGTCATCTGTTCTGGTGGTAGTTCTTAAATATGTTAGCTAGTCTTCTGTTCTGTTGGTAGTTCTGAAATATGTTAGCTAGTTTTCTGTTCAGTGGGTAGTTCTAAAATATGTTAGCTTGTCTTCTGTTTTGTGGGTAGTTTAGAAATATGTTAGCTAGTCTTCTGTTCAGTGGGTAGTTCAATAATATGTTAGCTAGTCTTCTGTTCTGTGGGTAGTTTAGAAATATGTTAGCTAGTCTTCTGTTTACAGGGTAGTTCAATAAAATGTTAGCTAGTCTTCTGTTCAGTAGGTAGTTTAGAAATATGTTAGCTAGTCTTCTGTTCAGTGGGTAGTTCTAAAATATGTTAGCTAGTCTTTATTTCAGCAGGTAGTTCTGAAATATGTTAGCTAATGTCCCATAAACTATGTTAGCTAATCTTCTGTTTAGTGGGTAGTTCTAAAATATGTTAGCTAGTCTTCTGTTCAGTGGGTAGTTCTGAAATATGTTAGCTAGTCTTCTGTTCTGTGGGTAGTTCTGAAATATGTTAGCTAATCTTCGTTTCAGTGGGTAGTTCTAAAATATGTTAGCTAGTCTTCTGTTAAGTGGGTAGTTCTGAAATATGTTAGCTAGTCTTCTGTTCAGTGGGTATTTCAGAAATATGTTAGCTAATCTTCTGTTTAGTAAGTAGTTCTAAATTATGTTAGCTTGTTTTCTGTTCTGTGGGTAAATCAGAAATATGTTAGCTAGTCTTCTGTTTAGTGGGTAGTTCTAAAATATGTTAGCTAGTCTTCTGTTTAGCAGGTAGTTCTGAAATATGTTAGCTAATGTCCCGTAAACTATGTTAGCTAATCTTTTGTTCAGTGGGTAGTTCTAAAATATGTTAGCTAGTCTTCTGCTCAGCAGGTAGTTCTGAAATATGTTAGCTAGGCTTCTGTTTAGTGGGTAGTTTAGAAATATGATAGCTAGTCTTCTATTTAGTGAGTAGTTCTAAAATATGTTAGCTAGTCTTTAGTTTTGCAGGTAGTTCTGAAATATGTTAGCTAATGTCCCGTAAACTATGTTAGCTAATCTTCTGTTCAGTGGGTAGTTCTGAAATATGTTAGCTAGTCTTCTGTTCGGTTGGTAGTTCTGAAATATGTTAATTAGTCTTCTGTTCTGTTGGTAGTTCTGAAATATGTTAGCTAGTTTTCTGTTCAGTGGGTAGTTCTAAAATATGTTAGCTTGTCTTCTTTTTTGTGGGTAGTTCTAAAATATGTTAGCTATCCTTCTGTTCAGTAGGTAATTTAGAAATATGTTAGCTAGTCTTCTGTTCAGTGGGTAGTTCTAAAATATTTTAGCTAGTCTTTATTTCAGCATGTAGTTCTGAAATATGTTAGCTAATGTCCCTTTTCAGTGGGTAGTTCTAAAATATTTTAGCTAGTCTTTATTTTAGCATGTAGTTCTGAAATATGTTAGCTAATGTCCCATAAACTATGTCTTCTGTTCTGTGGGTAGTTTAGAAATATGTTAGCTAGTCTTCTGTTAAATGGGTAGTTCTAAAATATGTTACCTAGTCTTCTTTTTAGCAGGTAGTTCTGAAAAATGTTAGCTAATGTCCCATAAACTATGTTAGCTAATCTTCTGTTTAGTGGGTAGTTCTAAAATATGTTAGCTAGTCTTCTGTTCGGTGGGTAGTTCTGAAATTTGTTAGCTAGTCTTCTGTTCTGTGGGTAGTTCTGAAATATGTTAGCTAGTCTTCTGTTCAGTGGGTAGTTCTGAAATATGTTAGCTACTCTTCTGTTCAGTGGGTAGTTCTGAAATATGTTACCTAATCTTCTGTTTAGTGGGTAGTTCTTAAATATGCTAGCTAGTCATCTTTTCAGTAAGTTGCTCTAAAATATGCTATCTAGTCTTCTGCTCAGCAGGTAGTTCTGAAATATGTTAGCTAATGTACCGTAAACTATGTTAGCTAATCTTCTTTTTAGTGGGTAGTTCTGAAAAATGTGAGCTAGTCTTCTGTTCAGTGGGTATTTTAGAAATATGCTAGCTAGTCTTCTGTTCAGTGGGTAGTTCTGAAATATGTTAGCTAGTCTCCTTTTCTGTGGGTAGTTCTGAAATATCTTAGCTAATATTCGTTTCAGTGGGTAGTTCTGAAATATGTTAGCTATTCTTCTGTTCGGTGGGTAGTTCTAAAATATGTTAGCTAGTCTTCTGTTTTGTTGGTAGTTCTGAAATATGTTAGCTAGTTTTCTGTTCAGTGGGTAGTTCTAAAATATGTTAGCTTGTCTTCTGTTCTGTGGGTAGTTTAGAAATATGTTAGCTAGTCTTCTGTTCAGTAGGTAGTTTAGAAATATGTTAGCTAGTCTTCTGTTCAGTGGGTAGTTCTGAAACATGTTAGCTAGTCTTTTTTTCAGCAGGTAGTTCTAAAATATGTTAGCTAATTTCCCATAAACTATGTTAGCTAATCTTCTGTTTAGTGGGTAGTTCCGAAATATGTGAGCTAGTTTTCTGTTCAGTGGGTAGTTCTGAAATATGTTAGCTAGTCTTCTGTTCTGTGGGTAGTTCTGAAATATGTTAGCTAATCTTCGTTTCAGTGGGTAGTTCTGAAATATGTTAGCTAGTCTTCTGTTAAGTGGGTAGTTCTGAAATATGTTAGCTAGTCTTCTGTTCAGTGGGTATTTCAGAAATATGTTAGCTAATCTTCTGTTTAGTAAGTAGTTCTAAATTATGTTAGCTTGTTTTCTGTTCTGTGGGTAAATCAGAAATATGTTAGCTAGTCTTCTGTTTAGTGGGTAGTTCTAAAATATGTTAGCTAGTCTTCTGTTTAGCAGGTAGTTCTGAAATATGTTAGCTAATGTCCCGTAAACTATGTTAGCTAATCTTTTGTTCAGTGGGTAGTTCTAAAATATGTTAGCTAGTCTTCTGCTCAGCAGGTAGTTCTGAAATATGTTAGCTAGGCTTCTGTTTAGTGGGTAGTTTAGAAATATGATAGCTAGTCTTCTATTTAGTGAGTAGTTCTAAAATATGTTAGCTAGTCTTTAGTTTTGCAGGTAGTTCTGAAATATGTTAGCTAATGTCCCGTAAACTATGTTAGCTAATCTTCTGTTCAGTGGTTAGTTCTGAAATATGTTAGCTAGTCTTCTGTTCGGTTGGTAGTTCTGAAATATGTTAATTAGTCTTCTGTTCTGTTGGTAGTTCTGAAATATGTTAGCTAGTTTTCTGTTCAGTGGGTAGTTCTAAAATATGTTAGCTTGTCTTCTTTTTTGTGGGTAGTTCTAAAATATGTTAGCTATCCTTCTGTTCAGTAGGTAATTTAGAAATATGTTAGCTAGTCTTCTGTTCAGTGGGTAGTTCTAAAATATTTTAGCTAGTCTTTATTTCAGCATGTAGTTCTGAAATATGTTAGCTAATGTCCCTTTTCAGTGGGTAGTTCTAAAATATTTTAGCTAGTCTTTATTTCAGCATGTAGTTCTGAAATATGTTAGCTAATGTCCCATAAACTATGTCTTCTGTTCTGTGGGTAGTTTAGAAATATGTTAGCTAGTCTTCTGTTAAATGGGTAGTTCTAAAATATGTTAGCTAGTATTCTGTTCAGTAGGTAGTTTAGAAATATGTTAGCTGGTCCTCTGTTCAGTGGGTAGTTTAGAAATATGTTAGCTAATCTTCTGTTCAGTGGGTAGTTTTAAAATATGTTAGCTTGTTTTCTGTTCAGCAGGTAGTTCTGAAATATGTGAGCTAGACTTCTGTTTAGTGGGTAGTTCTAAAATATGTTAGCTTGTCTTCTGTTCTGTGGGTAGTTTAGAAATATGTTAGCTAGTCTTCTGTTCAGTGGGTAGTTCTAAAATATGTTAGCTAATCTTCTGTTCTGTAGGTAGTTCTGAAATATGTTAGCTAGTCTTCTGTTCAGTGGGTAGTTTAGAAATATGTTAGCTAGTTTTATTCTCAGTGGGTAGTTCTGAAATATGTTAGCTAATATCCCATAAACTATGTTAGCTAATCTTCTGTTTAGTGGGTAGTTCTGAAATATGTGAACTAGTCTTCTGTTCAGTGGGTAGTTTAGAAATATGTTAGCTAGTCTTCTGTTCAGTGGGTAGTTATGAAATATGTTAGCTAGTCTTCTGTTCATTGGGTAGTTCAGAAATATGTAAGTTAATCTTCTGTTTAGTAAGTAGTTCTAAATTATGTTAGCTTGTCTTCTGTTCTGTGGGTAGTTTAGAAATATGTTAGCTAGTCTTCTGTTCAGTGGGTAGTTCTAAAATATGTTAGCTAGTCTTATGTTTAGCAGGTAGTTCTGAAATATGTTAGCTAATGTCCCGAAAAACTATGTTAGCTAATCTTCTGTTCATTGGGTAGTTCTGAAATATGTTAGCTAGTCTTCTGTTCAGTGGGTAGTTCTAAAATATGTTAGTTTTTCTTCTGTTCTGTGGGTAGTTTAGAAAAATGTTAGCTAGTCTTCTGTTTAGTGATTAGTTCTAAAATATGTTAGCTAGTCTTCTGTTTAGTGGGTAGTTTAGAAATATGTTAGCTAGTCCTCTGTTCAGTGGGTAGTTTAGACATATGTTAGCCAATCTTCTGTTCAGTAGGTAGTTCTAAAATATGTTAGCTTGTCTTCTGTTCAGCAGGTAGTTCTGAAATATGTAAGCTAATGTCCCGTAAACTATGTTAGCTAATCTTCTGTCAGTGGTTAGTTCTGAAATATGTTAGCTATAGTCCCGTAAACTATGTTAGCTAATCTTCTGTTTAGTGGGTAGTTCTAAAATATGTTAGCTAGTCTTCTGTTCAGTGGGTAGTTCTGAAATATGTTAGCTAGTTTTCTGTTCAGTGGGTAGTTCTAAAATTTGTTAGCTTGTCTTTTATTTTGATGGTAGTTCAATAATATGTTAGCTAGTCTTCTGTTCTGTGGGTAGTTTATAAATATGTTAGCTAGTCTTCTGTTCGGTTCGTAGTTCAATAATATGTTAGCTAGTCTTCTGTTCAGTAGGTAGTTTAGAAATATGTTAGCCAGTCTTCTGTTCAGTGGGTAGTTCTAAAATATGTTAGCTAGTCTTTATTTCAGCAGGTAGTTCTGAAATATGTTAGCTAATGTCCCATAAACTATGTTAGCTAATCTTCTGTTTAGTGGGTAGTTCTAAAATATGTTAGCTAATCTTCTGTTCAGTGGGTAGTTCTGAAATTTGTTAGCTAGTCTTTTGTTCTGTGGGTAGTTCTGAAATATGTTAGCTAGTCTTCTGTTCATTAGGTAGTTCTGAAATATGTTAGCTACTCTTCTGTTCAGTGGGTAGTTCTGAAATATGTTAGCTAGTCTTCTGTTCAGTGGGTAGTTCTGAAATATGTTAGCTAGTCTTTTTTTCAGTGGGTTGCTCTAAAATATGCTAGCTAGTCTTCTGCTCAGCAGGTAGTTCTGAAATATGTTAGCTAATGTCCCGTAAACTATGTTAGCTAATCTTCTATTTAGTGGGTAGTTCTGAAATATGTGAGCTAGTCTTCTGTTCAGTGGGTAGTTTAGAAATATGTTAGCTAGTCTTCTGTTCAGTGGGTAGTTCTGAAATATGTTAGCTAGTCTCCTTTTCTGTGGGTAGTTCTGAAATATGTTAGCTAATCTTCGTTTTAGTGGGTAGTTCTGAAATATGATAGCTAGTCTTCTGTTCGGTGGGTAGTACTAAAATATGTTAGCTAGTCTTCTGTTTGGTGGGTAGTTCTGAAATATGTTAGCTAGTTTTCTGTTCAGTGGGAAGTTCTACAATATGTTAGCTTGTCTTCTGTTCTGTTGGTAGTTTAGAAATATGTTAGCTAGTCTTCTGTTCAGTAGGTAGTTTAGAAATATGTTAGCTAGTCTTCTGTTCAGTGGGTAGTTCTAAAATATGTTAGCTAGTCTTTATTTCAGCAGGTAGTTCTGAAATATGTTAGCTAATGTCCCATAAACTATGTTAGCTAATCTTCTGTTTAGTGGGTAGTTCTAAAATATGTGAGCTAGTCTTCTGTTCAGTGGGTTGTCAGAAATATGTTAGCTAGTCTTCTGTTCAGTGGGTAGTTCTGAAATATGTTAGCTAGTATTCTGTTAAATGGGTAGTTCTAAAATATGTTACCTAGTCTTCTATTTAGCAGGTAGTTCTGAAATATGATAGCTAATGTCCCGTAAACTATGTTAGCTAATCTTTTGTTTAGTGGGTAGTTCTGAAATATGTGAGCTAGTCTTCTGTTCAGTGGGTAGTTCTAAAATATGTTAGCTAGTATTCTGTTCAGTAGGTAGTTTAGAATTATGTTAGCTAGTCCTCTGTTCAGTGGGTAGTTTAGAAATATGTTAGCTAATCTTCTGTTCAGTGGGTAGTTTTAAAATATGTTAGCTTGTTTTCTGTTTAGCAGGTAGTTCTGAAATATGTTAGCTTATGTCCCGTAAACTATGTTAGCTAATCTTCTGTTCAGCGGGTAGTTCTGAAATATGTGAGCTAGTCTTATTTTCAGTAGGTAGTTCTGAAATATGTTAGCTAGTCTTTATTTCAGCAGGTAGTTCTGAAATATGTTAGCTAATGTCCCATAAACTATGTTAGCTAATCTTCTGTTTAGTAGGTAGTTCTAAAATATGTTAGCTTGTCTTCTGTTCTGTGGGTAGTTTAGAAATATGTTAGCTAGTCTTCTGTTCAGTGGGTAGTTCTAAAATATGTTAGCTAGTCTTCTGTTCTGTGGGTAGTTCTGAAATATGTTAGCTAGTCTTCTGTTCAGTGGGTAGTTTAGAAATATGTTAGCTAGTCTTATTTTCAGTGGGTAGTTCTGAAATATGTTAGCTAATATCCCATAAACTATGTTAGCTAATCTTCTGTTTAGTGGGTAGTTCTGAAATATGTGAACTAGTCTTCTGTTTAGTGGGTAGTTTAGAAATATGTTAGCTAGTCTTCTATTCTGTGGGTAGTTATGAAATATGTTAGCTAGTCTTCTGTTCAGTGGGTAGTTCAGAAATATGTTAGCTAATCTTCTGTTTAGTAAGTAGTTCTAAATTATGTTAGCTAGTCTTTCGTTTAGCAGGTAGTTCTGAAATATGTTAGCTAATGTCCCGAAAACTATGTTAGCTAATCTTCTGTTCAGTGGGTAGTTTTGAAATATGTGAGCTAGTCTTCTGTTCAGTGGGTAGTTCTAAAATATGTTAATTTTTCTTTTGTTCTGTGGGTAGTTTAGAAAAATGTTAGCTAGTCTTCTGTTTAGTGGGTAGTTCTAAAATATGTAAGCTAGTCCTCTGTTCAGTGGGTAGTTTAGACATATGTTAGCCAATCTTCTGTTCGTAGGTAGTTCTAAAATATGTTAGCTTGTCTTCTGTTCAGCAGGTAGTTCTGAAATATGTTAGCTAATGTCCCGTAAACTATGTTAGCTAATCTTCTGTTCCGTGGGTAGTTCTGAAATATGTTAGCTAGTTTTCTGTTCAGTGGGTAGTTCTAAAATTTGTTAGCTTGTCTTCTGTTTTGTGGGTAGTTCAATAATATGTTAGCTAGTCTTCTGTTCTGTGGGTAGTTTATAAATATGTTAGCTAGTCTTCTGTTCGGTTCGTAGTTCAATAATATGTTAGCTAGTCTTCTGTTCAGTAGGTAGTTTAGAAATATGTTAGCCAGTCTTCTGTTCAGTGGGTAGTTCTAAAATATGTTAGCTAGTCTTTATTTCAGCAGGTAGTTCTGAAATATGTTAGCTAATGTCCCATAAACTATGTTAGCTAATCTTCTGTTTAGTTGGTAGTTCTAAAATATGTTAGCTAGTCTTCTGTTCAGTAGGTAGTTCTGAAATTTGTTAGCTAGTCTTTTGTTCTGTGGGTAGTTCTGAAATATGTTAGCTAGTCTTCTGTTCATTGGGTAGTTCTGAAATATGTTAGCTACTCTTCTGTTCAGTGGGTAGTTCTGAAATATGTTAGCTAGTCTTCTGTTTAGTGGGTAGTTCTGAAATATGTAAGCTAGTCTTTTTTTCAGTGGGTTTCTCTAAAATATGCTAGCTAGTCTTCTGCTCAGCAGGTAGTTCTGAAATATGTTAGCTAATGTTCTGTAAACTATGTTAGCTAATCTTCTATTTAGTGGGTAGTTCTGAAATATGTGAGCTAGTCTTCTGTTCAGTGGGTAGTTTAGAAATATGTTAGCTAGTCTTCTGTTCAGTGGGTAGTTCTGAAATATGTTAGCTAGTCTCCTTTTCTGTGGGTAGTTCTGAAATATGTTAGCTAATCTTCGTTTCAGTGGGTAGTTCTGAAATATGATAGCTAGTCTTCTGTTCGGTGGGTAGTACTAAAATATGTTAGCTAGTCTTCTGTTTGGTGGGTAGTTCTGAAATATGTTAGCTAGTTTTCTGTTCAGTGGGTAGTTCTAAAAAATGTTAGCTTGTCTTCTGTTCTGTTGGTAGTTTAGAAATATGTTAGCTAGTCTTCTGTTCAGTAGGTAGTTTAGAAATATGTTAGCTAGTCTTCTGTTCAGTGGGTAGTTCTGAAATATGTTAGCTAGTCTTTATTTCAGCAGGTAGTTCTGAAATATGTTAGCTAATGTCCCATAAACTATGTTAGCTAATCTTCTGTTTAGTGGGTAGTTCTGAAATATGTGAGCTAGTCTTCTGTTCAGTGGGTTGTCAGAAATATGTTAGCTAGTCTTCTGTTCAGTGGGTAGTTCTGAAATATGTTAGCTAGTATTCTGTTCTGTGGGTAGTTCTGAAATATGTTAGCTAATCTTCGTTTCAGTGGGTAGTTCTGAAATATGTTAGCTAGTCTTCTGTTCAGTGGGTAGTTCTGAAATATGTTAGCTAGTCTTCTGTTCAGTGGGTAGTTCAGAAATAAGTTAGCTTATCTTCTGTTTAGTAAGTAGTTCTAAATTATGTTAGCTTGTCTTCTGTTCTGTGGGTAGTTTAGAAATATGTTAGCTAGTTTTCTGTTCAGTGGGTAGTTCTAAAATATGTTAGCTTGTCTTCTGTTTTGTAAGTAGTTTAGAAATATGTTAGCTAGTCTTCTGTTCAGTGGGTAGTTCAATAATATGTTAGATAGTCTTCTGTTCTGTGGGTAGTATGGAAATATGTTAGCTAGTCTTCTGTTCAGTGGGTAGTTCTGAAATATGTTAGCTAGTCTTCTGTTCAGTGGGTAGTTCAGAAATATGCTAGCTAATCTTCTTTTTAGTAAGTATTTCTAAATTATGTTAGCTTGTCTTCTGTTCTGTGAGTAGTTTTGAAATATGTTAGCTAGTCTTCTGTTTAGCAGGTAGTTCTGAAATATGTTAGCTAATGTCCCGTAAACTATGTTAGCTAATCTTTTGTTCAGTGGGTAGTTCTGAAATATGTGAGCTAGTCTTCTGTTCAGTGGGTAGTTCAAAAATATGTTTGATATTCTTCTGTTCTGTGGGTAGTTTAGAAATATGTTAGCTAGTCTTCTGTTCACTGGGTAGTTCTAAAATATGTTAGTTAGTCTTCTGTTCAGTAGGTAGTTTAGAAATATGTTAGCTATTTCTCTGTTCAGTGGGTAGTTTAGAAATATGTTAGCTAATCTTCTGTTCAGTGGGTAGTTCTAAAATATGTTAGCTTGTCTTCTGTTCAGCAGGTAGTTCTGAAATATGTTAGCTAGTGTCCCCTAAACATATGTTAGCTAATCTTCTGTTCAGTGGGTAGTTCTGAAATATGTGAGCTAGTCTTCTGTTCAGTGGGTAGTTCTAAAATATGTTAGCTTGTCTTCTGTTCTGTGGTTAGTTTAGAAATATGTTAGCTAGTCTTCTGTTCAGTGGGTAGTTTAGAAATATGTTAGCTAATCTTCTGTTTAGTGAGTAGTTCTAAAATAAGTTAGCTAGTTTTTCGTTTAGCAGGTAGTTCTGAAATATGTTAGCTAATGTCCCGTATACTATGTTAGCTAATCTTCTGTTCAGTGGGTAGTTCAGAAATATGTTAGCTAGTCTTCTGTTCTGTTGGTAGTTTTAAATATGTTAGCTAGTCTTCTGTTCTGTTGGTAGTTCTGAAATATGTTAGCTAGTTTTCTGTTCAGTGGGTAGTTCTAAAATTTGTTAGCTTGTCTTCTTTTTTGTGGGTAGTTTAGAAATATGTTAGCTAGTCTTCTGTTCAGTGGGTAGTTTAATAATATGTTAGCTAGTCTTCTGTTCTGTGGGTAGTTTAGAAATATGTTAGCTAGTCTTCTGTTTAGTTCGTAGTTCAATAATATGTTAGCTAGTCTTCTGTTTAGTAGGTAGTTTAGAAATATGTTACCTAGTCTTCTGTTCAGTGGGTAGTTCTAAAATATGTTAGCTAGTCTTTATTTCAGCAGGTAGTTCTGAAATATGTTAGCTAATGTCCCATAAACTATGTTAGCTAATCTTCTGTTTAGTGGGTAGTTCTAAAATATAATAGCGAGTCTTCTGTTCAGTGGTTAGTTCTGAAATTTGTTAGCTAGTCTTCTGTTCTGTGGGTAGTTCTGAAATATGTTAGCTAGTCTTCTGTTCATTGGGTAGTTCTGAAATATGTTAGCTACTCTTCTGTTCAGTGGGTAGTTCTGAAATATGTTACCTAATCTTCTGTATAGTGGGTAGTTCTGAAATATGCTAGCTAGTCTTTTTTAGTGGGTTGCTCTAAAATATGCTAGCTAGTCTTCTGCTCAGCAGGTAGTTCTGAAATATGTTAGCTAATATCCCGTAAACAATGTTAGCTAATCTTCTATTTAGTGGGTAGTTCTGAAATATGTGAGCTAGTATTCTGTTCAGTGGGTAGTTTAGAAATATGTTAGCAAGTCTTCTGTTCAGAGGGTAGTTCTAAAATATGTTAGCTAGTCTCCTTTTCTGTGGGTAGTTCTGAAATATGTTAGCTAATCTTCGTTTCAGTGGGTAGTTCTGAAATATGATAGCTAATCTTCAGTTTAGTAAGTAGTTCTAAATTATGTTAGCTTGTCTTCTGTTCTGTGGGTAGTTTAGAAATATGTTAGCTAGTTTTCTGTTCAGTGGGTAGTTCTAAAATATGTTAGCTTGTCTTCTGTTTTGTGGGTAGTTTAGAAATATGTTAGCTAGTCTTCTGTTCAGTGGGTAGTTCAATAATATGTTAGATAGTCTTCTGTTCTGTGGGTAGTTTGAAAATATGTTAGCTAGTCTTCGTTTTAGTGGGTAGTTCTGAAATATGTTAGCTAGTCTTCTGTTTAGTGGGTAGTTCTGAAATATGTTAGCTAGTCTTCTGTTCAGTGGGTAGTTCAGAAATATGCTAGCTAATCTTCTGTTTAGTAAGTAGTTCTAAATTATGTTAGCTTGTCTTCTGTTCTGTGGGTAGTTTTGAAATATGTTAGCTAGTCTTCTGTTTAGCAGGTAGTTCTAAAATATGTTAGCTAATGTCCAGTAAACTATGTTAGCTAATCTTTTGTTCAGTGGGTAGTTCTGAAATATGTGAGCTAGTCTTCTGTTCAGTGGGTAGTTCAAAAATATGTTAGATATTCTTCTGTTCTGTGGGTAGTTTAGAAATATGTTAGCTAGTTTTCTGTTCACTGGGTAGTTCTAAAATATGTTAGCTAGTCTTCTGTTCAGTGGGTAGTTTAGAAATATGTTAGCTATTCCTCTGTTCAGTGGGTAGTTTAGAAATATGTTAGCTAATCTTCTGTTCAGTGGGTAGTTCTAAAATATGTTAGCTTGTCTTCTGTTCAGCAGGTAGTTCTGAAATATGTTAGCTAGTGTCCCCTAAAATTATGTTAGCTAATCTTCTGTTCAGTGGGTAAATCTGAAATATGTGAGCTAGTCTTCTGTTCAGCGGGTAGTTCTAAAATATGTTAGCTTGTCTTCTGTTCTGTGGTTAGTTTAGAAATATGTTAGCTAGTCTTCTGTTCAGTGGGTAGTTTAGAAATATGTTAGCTAATCTTCTGTTTAGTAAGTAGTTCTAAAATAAGTTAGCTAGTTTTTCGTTTAGCAGGTAGTTCTGAAATATGTTAGCTAATGTCCTGTATACTATGTTAGCTAATCTTCTGTTCAGTGGGTAGTTCAGAAATATGTTAGCTAGTCTTCTGTTCTGTTGGTAGTTTTAAATATGTTAGCTAGTCTTCTGTTCTGTTGGTAGTTCTGAAATATGTTAGCTAGTCTTCTGTTCGGTGGGTAGTACTAAAATATGTTAGCTAGTCTTCTGTTTGGTGGGTAGTTCTGAAATATGTTAGCTAGTCTCCTTTTCTGTGGGTAGTTCTGAAATATGTTAGCTAATCTTCGTTTCAGTGGGTAGTTCTGAAATATGATAGCTAGTCTTCTGTTCGGTGGGTAGTACTAAAATAGGTTAGCTAGTCTTCTGTTTGGTGGGTAGTTCTGAAATATGTTAGCTAGTTTTCTGTTCAGTGGGTAGTTCTAAAATATGTTAGCTTGTCTTCTGTTCTGTTGGTAGTTTAGAAATATGTTAGCTAGTCTTCTGTTCAGTGGGTTGTTCTGTAATATGTTAGCTAGTCTTTATTTCAGCAGGTAATTCTGAAATATGTTAGCTAATGTCCCATAAACTATGTTAGCTAATCTTCTGTTTAGTGGGTAGTTCTGAAATATGTGAGCTAGTCTTCTGTTCAGTGGGTTGTCAGAAATATGTTAGCTAGTCTTCTGTTCAGTGGGTAGTTCTGAAATATGTTAGCTAGTCTTCTGTTCTTTGGGTAGTTCTGAAATAGGTTAGCTAGTCTTCTGTTCAGTGGGTAGTTCTAAAATATGTTAGCTAGTCTTCTGTTCAGTGGGTAGTTCTGAAATATGTTAGCTAGTCTTCTGTTCAGTAAGTAGTTCAGAAATATGTTAGCTAATCTTCTTTTTAGTAAGTAGTTCTAAATTATGTTAGCTTGTCTTCTGTTCTGTGGGTAGTTTAGAAATATGTTAGCTAGTCTTCTGTTTAGTGGGTAGTTCTAAAATATGTTAGCTAGTCTTTCTTTTAGCAGGTAGTTCTGAAATATGTTAGCTAATGTCCCGTAAACTATGTTAGCTAATCTTTTGTTCAGTGGGTAGTTCTGAATCATGTTAGATATTCTTCTGTTCTGTGGGTAGTTTAGAAATATGTTAGCTAGTCTTCTGTTCACTGGGTAGTTCTAAAATATGTTAGCTAGTCTTCTGTTCAGTGGATAGTTTAGAAATATTTTAGCTTATCTTCTGTTCAGTGGGTAGTTCTGAAATATGTTAGCTAATGTCCCGTAAACTCTGTTAGCTAATCTTCTGTTAGTGGGTAGTTCTGAAATATGTTAGCTAGTCTTCTGTTCTGTTGGTAGTTCTGAAATATGTTAGCTAGTTTTCTGTTCAGTGGGTAGTTCTAAAATATGTTAACTTGTCTTCTGTTTTGTGGGTAGTTTAGAAATATGTTAGCTAGTCTTCTGTTCAGTGGGTACTTCAATAATATGTTAGCTAGTCTTCTGTTCTGTGGGTATTTTAGAAATATGTTAGCTAGTCTTCTGTTCAGTGGGTAGTTCAATAATATGTTAGCTAGTCTTCTGTTCAGTAGGTAGTTTAGAAATATGTTAGCTAGTCTTCTGTTCTGTTGGTAGTTCTGAAATATGTTAGCTTGTCTTCTGTTTTGTGGGTAGTTCTGAAATTTGTTAGCTAGTATTCTGTTCTGTGGGTAGTTTTGAAATATGTTAGCTAGTCTTCTATTCAGTGGGTAGTTCTTAAATATGTTAGCTACTCTTCTGTTCAGTGGGTAGTTCTGAAATATGTTACCTAATCTTCTGTTTAGTGGGTAGTTCTGAAATATGCTAGCTAGTCTTCTTTTCAGTGGGTTGCTCTAAAATATGCTATCTAGTCTTCTGCTCAGCAGGTAGCTAATCTACCGTAAACTATGTTAGCTAATCTTCTTTTTAGTGGGTAGTTCTGAAATATGTGAGCTAGTCTTCTGTTCAGTGGGTAGTTTAGAAATATGCTAGCTAGTCTTCTGTTCAGTGGGTAGTTCTGAAATATGTTAGCTAGTCTCCTTTTCTGTGGGTAGTTCTGAAATATGTTAGCTAGTCTTTTGTTTAGTGGGTAGTTCTAAAATATGTTTGCTAGTCTTCTGTTCAGTGGGTAGTTCTGAAATATGTTAGCTAGTCTTCTGTTCAGTTGGTAGTTCTAAAATATGTTAGCTAGCCTTCTGTTCAGTGGGTAGTTCTAAAATATGTTAGCTAGTCTTCTGTTCAGTGGGTAGTTCTAAAATATGTTAGCTAGTCTTCAGTTCAGTGGGTAGTATTAAAATATGTTAGCTAGTCTTCTGTTCAGTGGGTAGTTCTAAAATATGTTAGCTAGTTTTCTGTTCTGTGGGTAGTTCTAAAATATGTTAGCTAGTCTTCTGTTCAGTGGGTAGTTCTGAAATATGTTAGCTAGTCTTCTGTGCAGTGGGTAGTTCTGAAATATGTTAGCTAGTCTTCTGTTCTGTGGGTAGTTCTGAAATATGTTAGCTAGTCTTCTGTTCTGTGGGTAGTCCTGAAAAAAAAAACATCAAAAAAGATAATTTACATTTTTTTTAATTTAATCAATTCCTTCTTTATAATTCAATCGGTTCGCATTTGGCCTGCGGGCCTTAACGTAGTACTAATCTAGTGCATTGGATTTATATCTCTACCAACCTAGGCGAATGTTCCCTTTAAATTTTTAACGGAAAAAAAAGTAGAGTGTGACTATAGGTTTACCCATTTAGCCGACATATTCACATCTAATATAAGATTATAAAGAGAGTATGTGATATGTGTGATCAGATGTGGCCACCTTCGGATCCCCATTTTATCCGCCTATTTGCAAGACATTTGGACATTCAAAACAAAATCATGTCTTGAATACTCCAGGCAAGTAGTGGGAGTAGCAAGTAGAGGCCGCCTCTGAGTTTGTGTGATAACACAAATTTTCTTTGTATTCTTCTTTTATATTTAATTGTTTTCATTGTTTATTTGTTGAAGTTAATGTTTGTAATTATCAAATTAAATTATTTATAAACGGAATTTGATATTTAGCATGTCACGTATTACGAATTGAATTCTACTTTTAAATGGCTTGCCTAGGGGAACGTGACAATAGAAAAGCAGTTGTGTCACTTATCTTAAGTCTGAATTTAATCAAAAGACTTACAATGAATAACCAAAAAGAAAATGACACAAGAAATCGGAAGGTAAAATATCAACTTAATGTTTAATAAAATATAACTCGAATAGTACTTTTAACTGAATCACATAAAGCAAAAAAAAAAAAAATTAACTCAATACAAAATGGAAGGGTTGACCAAAACCCTTTTACAAAAATGGCATGTAAAAATATTACAATACAAGAGTTTGAAAATGTAATTACAAATACAAGCAAGGCCTTGAAAAAAACAAAATCTTAACTTAAACGATCAATTGGTATACCACGCACGGGTCGCGCAATGTCTCCGCTATTCTGTCTCACGGCTGTCTCTGCATGTCTGTCTGTCAACGTTACGCGGGCGGTCTTTATATAATCCGCCGCGCGTCGATACCAAGACAAATCTAATAATTTCTAGAACAAAATTAAGTCATCAACACCCAGATCTAGAACGCTTTTCAAAGAGACAGAAGAAAAAAAAAACACCCTCCTTTCAACCAGAGGTACACACATAGGTCAAGGACCGGTCACTGTCTGTGTGGCTTGACGAATAAAAAAAAAATTTATTACACAAGGGGCAGACAACCTACCCGTCAACAAAACAATGCCTAGATACGTAACACCTCCCTCCTAAAAATAAAAAGTTTACATTTCCACGAAATGGAAATCTTTTTAAAATAATTACAAAAATGATATTTACATTACAGAAGGTATTTATCATGATATATATAAAAAAAATATACATCAAAATACTTTTTTACAATCTAGATAAGGCATCGGCGATAACATTTTCGCTGCCTTTTATGTGTTTAAGATCTAGGTTGTACTCTTGTAAAAATAAACTCCACCTGAGAAGTCGTTGATTCTTGCCAGACATTTTGTAGATAAATGTAAGGGGATTGTTGTCAGTAAATACAACCAGTGGCCATCTGGACCCACTGATATAAAAATCAAAGTGTGTTTGATCTGGTTGAAGGCTTTCTGACATTCATCCGTCCAAGTAAATCGGACGTTCTTTCTCAGGAGGTTTGTTAAAGGACTGGCAATGACAGAAAAATTTTCGCAAAATTTTCTATAATATCCAGACATTCCCAAAAATCTTCGGAGTTGTTTCCGATCAGCAGGAATAGGGAAAGCTTGGATAGCTTCTACTTTGGCCATTACAGGTTTCACCTGGCCTTGTCCTACAATATGGCCTAAGTATTGGATGGAAGCCTGGCAAAAATCACTCTTACTCAGGTTTACAGTAATTTTTGCATGTAACAGTTTAGTAAAAAGACAATGCAGTTGTTTACAATGGCTAGAAAAATCTTGGCTAAAAATTACTACATCGTCTATGTATGCGTGGCAATTCTCCATGTCAGCAAGCAGGGCATTTATCATTCTCTGAAAAGTGGCAGGAGCATTCTTCATGCCAAATGGCATCACTTTGTATTGGTACAGACCATCAGGGGTGACAAAGGCGGAGATTTCCTTTGCCCTATCAGTCAGGGGAACCTGCCAATAACCTAAAAGTAGGTCTATTTTGGTGATGTACTTAGCGTCACCAATACGATCTATGAGATCGTCTATCCTAGGGATAGGAAACGAATCGGTCTTTGTTACAGCATTTACCTTACGGTAGTCTGTACAAAAACGATAAGTCTTGTCCTGTTTAGGTATCAAGACACATGGGGAGCTCCAGCTACTGGAACTTGGTTCAATGAGGTCATTTTCAAGCATATACTTGATTTCTGACCTAAGTATGGCAAGTTTTTCAGGGTTGACCCTGTAAGGATGCTGCTTGACTGGAGTAGCCTCGCCAACATCTACATCATGCATTATAACATTAGTCTGTTTTGGTACATCAGAAAAAATGTCATTAAATTCATTAATGAGTTTCATGATAACTGGCCTTTCTGTCGAAGACAGATGAGACAGTTTTACATCCAAATTTTGTAATACAAAAGAATTAGGTATTTTGTATTGTCCAAATTTCTCCTTTACAATATCATCATCAATAGGAGAAACATGGCTATTTGAACAACTTTTGACTGTATTTACAACACAATTACTCCTATCTGAGAGCTCTGGCCGAGATACATAAGGCTTCAGCATGTTTATATGACATAGCTGAGTCTTTTTCCTACGGTCAGGAGTTTTGATTGTGTAATTGAGGTCACTAAATTTGGTCTCAATTTCATAGGAACCAAAATATCTGGCTTGCAAGGGTTGACCTGGTATGGGCAAAAATACAAGCACCTTATCCCCGGGAGAAAATTCTCTAACACGGGCCTTTCTATCATACCAGCGTTTCATGCTGGATTGGGTGTTTTGTAAGTTATTTTTGGCCAGAACACAAGCATCATAAAGTCTAGTTTTAAACTTACTTACATAGTCTAAAAGTCTTTCAGTGGCTGTTGGTGACAACAAAGTCTCTTTTATACATTTCAAGGGACCGCGTACCGAATGGTTAAAGACTAAGTCAAAAGGGCTGAATCCCAATGACTGGAAAGGTGATAGCCGAACCCATCGTCACTCAAACACCCGACTTATCTGCCACACCCTAGAAAGACCTAGAGTTATATCCAGCGTGTGCAGTAACAAGGGCAATGAGGTTGAAAGCATCTCAAGAAGAGAACATATTTCAGAACTACCCAATGAACAGAAGACTAGCTAACATATTTCAGAACTACCCACAGAACAGAAGACTAGCTAACAAATTTCAGAACTACCCACTGAACAGAAGACTAGCTAACATATTTTAGAACTACCCACTAAACAGAAGATTAGCTAACATAGTTTATGGGACATTAGCTAACATATTTCAGAACTACCTGCTGAAATAAAGACTAGCTAACATATTTTAGAACTACCCACTGAACAGAAGACTAGCTAACATATTTCTAAACTACTTATGAACAGAAGACTAGCTAACATATTATTGAACTACGAACTGAACAGAAGACTAGCTAATATATTTCTAAACTACCCACAGAACAGAAGACTAGCTAACATATTATTGAACTACCCACTGAACAGAAGACTAGCTAACATATTTCTAAACTACCCACAAAAAAGAAGACAAGCTAACAAATTTTAGAACTACCCACTGAACAGAAAACTAGCTAACATATTTCAGAACTACCAACAGAACAGAAGACTAGCTAACATATTTAAAACTACCAACAGAACAGAAGACTAGCTAACATATTTCTGAACTACCCACTGAACAGAAGATTAGCTAACATAGTATACAGGACATTAGCTAACATATTTCAGAACTACCTGCTAAACGAAAAACTAGCTAACTTATTTTAGAACTACTCACTAAACAGAAGATTAGCTAACATATTTCTAAACTACCCACTAAACAGAAGACTAGCTAACATATTTCTAAACTAACCACAGAACAGAAGACAAGCTAACATATTTTAGAACTACCCACTGAACAGAAGACTAGCTCACATATTTCAGAACTACCCACTGAACAGAAGATTAGCTAACATAATTTTAGGGGACACTAGCTAACATATTTCAGAACTACCTGCTGAACAGAAGACAAGCTAACATATTTTAGAACTACCCACTGAACAGAAGATTAGCTAACATATTTCTAAACTACCCACTGAACAGAGGAATAGCTAACATATTTCTAAACTACACACTGAACAGAAGACTAGCTAACATATTTTAGAACTACCCAGTGAACAGAAAACTAGCTAACATATTTCTAAACTACCCACAGAACAGAAGAATATCTAACATATTTTTGAACTACCCACTGAACAGAAGACTAGCTCACATATTTCAGAACTACCCACTGAACAAAAGATTAGCTAACATAGTTTACGGGACATTAGCTAACATATTTTAGAACTACCTGCTAAACAGAAGACTAGCTAACATATTTCAAAACTACCCACAGAACAGAAGACAAGCTAACATAATTTAGAACTACTTACTAAACAGAAGATTAGCTAGCATATTTCTGAACTACCCACTGAACAGAAGACTAGCTAACATATTTCAGAACTACCCACTGAACAGAAGACTAGCTAACATATTTTAGAACTACCCACTGAAACGAAGATTAGCTAACATATTTCAGAACTACCCACAGAATAGAAGACTAGCTAACATATTTCAGAACTACCCACTGAACAGAAGACTAGCTAACATATTTTCAAACTACCCACAGAACAGAAGACTATCTAACATATTATTGAACTACCCACTGAACAGAAGACTAGCTAACATATTTCTAAACTACCCACAAAACAGAAGACAAGCTAACATATTTTAGAACTACCCACTGAACAGAAAACTAGCTAACATATTTCTAAACTACCCACAGAACAGAAGACAAGCTAACATAATTTAGAACTACTTACTAAACAGAAGATTAGCTATCATATTTCAGAACTACCCACTGAAACGAAGATTAGCTAACATATTTCAGAACTACCCACAGAAAAGGAGACTAGCTAACATATTTCAGAACTACCCACTGAACAGAAGACTTGCTAACATATTTCTAAACTACCCACTGAACAGAATACTAGCTCACATATTTCAGAACTACCCACTAAATAGAAGATTAGCTAACATTGTTTACGGGATATTAGCTAACATATTTCAGAACTACCTGCTGAGCAGAAGACTAGCTAGCATATTTTAGAGCAACCCACTAAAAAAGACTAGCTAGCATATTTCAGAACTACCCACTATACAGAAGATTAGGTAACATATTTCAGAACTACCCACTGAACAGAAGAGTAGCTAACATATTTCAGAACTACCCAATGAACAGAAGACTAGCTAACATATTTCAGAACTACCCACAGAACAGAAGACTAGCTAACAAATTTCAGAACTAACCACTGAACAGAAGACTCGCTATTATATTTTAGAACTACCCACTAAACAGAAGATTAGCTAACATAGTTTATGGGACATTAGCTAACATATTTCAGAACTACCTGCTGAAATAAAGACTAGCTAACATATTTTAGAACTACCCACTGAACAGAAGACTAGGTAACATATTTCTAAACTACCTACTGAACAGAAGACTAGCTAACATATTATTGAACTACGAACTGAACAGAAGACTAGCTAACATATTTCTAAACTACCCACAGAACAGAAGACTAGCTAACATATTATTAAACTACCCACTGAACAGAAGACTAGCTAACATATTTCTAAACTACCCACAAAAAAGAAGACAAGCTAGCAAATTTTAGAACTACCCACTGAACAGAAAACTAGCTAACATATTTCAGAACTACCAACAGAACAGAAGACTAGCTAACATATTTAAAACTACCAACAGAACAGAAGACTAGCTAACATATTTCTGAACTACCCACTGAACAGAAGATTAGCTATGTCACGTATTACGAATTGAATTCTAATTTTTAAAATGGCTTGCCTAGGGGAACGTGACAATAGAAAAGCAGTTGTGTCACTTATCTTAAGTCTGAATTTAATCAAAGACTTACAATGAATAACAAAAAAAAATGACACAAGAAATCGGAAGGTAAACTATCAACTTAATGTTTAATCAAATATAAAGTTACAAGAAAGAAAAAATAAACATTTACTCAATACAGAATTGATGTATTGACCAAAACCCTTTTACAAAAATGGCATGTAAAAATATTACAATACAAGAGTTTGAAAATATAATTACAAATACAAACAAGGCCTTGAAAAATCTTAACTTACACGATAAATGGTATACCACGCACGGGTCACGCAATGTCTCCGCTATTCTGTCTCACGGCTGTCTCCGTATGTCTGTCCGTCAAAGTCACGCGGGCGGTCTTTATATAATCTACCGCGCGTCGATCTCAAGACAAATCTAGGAATTTCTCGAACCAAATACGTCATCAATTTCCCAGATCTAGAACGCTCTTCAAAGAGACAGAAAAAAAAAACACCCTCCTTTCAACCAGAGGTACACACACAGGTCAAGGACCGGTCACTGTCTGTGTGGCTTGACGAATAAAAAAAACAAACTTATTACACAAGGGGCAGACAACCTCCCCGTCTCTCGACCGCAACAGGTCAAAGAAAAAAAAACAATGCCTAGATACGTAACACCTCCCTCCTAAAAATAAAAAGTTTACATTTCCACGAAATGGAAATCTTTTTAGAATTACAAAAAAAATATTTACATTACAGAATGTATTTATCATGATATATATATAAAAAAATATACATCAAAATACTTTTTACAATCTAGATAAGGCATCGGCGATAACATTTTCGCTGCCTTTTATGTGTTTAAGATCTAGGTTGTACTCTTGTAAAAATAAACTCCACCTGAGAAGTCGTTGGTTCTTGCCAGACATTTTGTGGATAAATGTAAGGGGATTGTGGTCAGTAAATACAACCAGTGGCCATCTGGACCCACTGATATAAAAATCAAAGTGTTGTATAGAAAGAATCAACCCAAGACATTCTTTTTCCACAGTAGAATAATTTCTTTGATGTCTATTAAATTTCTTGGAAAAGAAACAAATAGGATGCTCTACTTGGAAATAATCTTCTTGGTAAAGGACTGACCCAACACCTGTGTCACTGGCGTCAATAGCTAACCTAAAAGGTTTTCCGAAGTCAGGAGCCATCAAAATGGGAGAGCTAGATAATATCTGCTTGATCTGGTTAAAGGCTTTCTGACATTCATCCGTCCAAGTAAATCGGACGTTCTTTCTCAGGAGGTTTGTTAAAGGACTGGCAATGACAGAAAAATTTTCGCAAAATTTTCTATAATATCATGACATTCCCAAAAATCTTCGGAGTTGTTTCCGATCAGCAGGGATAGGGAAAGCTTGGATAGCTTCTACTTTGGCCATTACAGGTTTCACCTGGCCTTGTCCTACAATATGGCCTAAGTATTGGATTGAAGCCTGGCAAAAATCACTCTTACTCAGGTTTACAGTAATTTTTGCATGTAAAAGTTTAGTAAAAAGACAATGCAGTTGTTTACAATGGCTAGAAAAATCTTGGCTAAAAATCACTACATCGTCTATGTATGCGTGGCAATTCTCCATGTCAGCAAGCAGGGCATTTATCATTCTCTGGAAAGTGGCAGGAGCATTCTTCATGCCAAATGGCATCACTTTGTATTGGTACAGACCATCAGGGGTGACAAAGGCGGAGATTTCCTTTGCCCTATCAGTCAGGGGAACCTGCCAATAACCTAAAAGTAGGTCTATTTTGGTGATGTACTTAGCGTCACCAATACGATCTATGAGATCGTCTATCCTAGGGATAGGAAACGAATCGGTCTTTGTTACAGCATTTACCTTACGGTAGTCTGTACAAAAACGATAAGTCTTGTCCTGTTTAGGTATCAAGACACATGGGGAGCTCCAACTACTGGAACTTGGTTCAATGAGGTCATTTTCAAGCATATACTTGATTTCTGACCTAAGTATGGCAAGTTTTTCAGGGTTGACCCTGTAAGGATGCTGCTTGACTGGAGTAGCCTCGCCAACATCTACATCATGCATTATAACATTAGTCTGTTTTGGTACATCAGAAAAAATGTCATTAAATTCATTAATGAGTTTCATGATAACTGGCCTTTCTGTCGAAGACAGATGAGACAGTTTTACATCCAAATTCTGTAATACAAAAGAATTAGGTATTTTGTATTGTCCAAATTTCTCCTTTACAATATCATCATCAATAGGAGAAACATGGCTATTTGAACAACTTTTGACTGTATTTAAAACACAATTACTCTTCTCTGAGTGATCTGGCCGAGATACATAAGGCTTCAGCATGTTTATATGACATAACTGAGTCTTTTTCCTACGGTCAGGAGTTTTGATTGTGTAATTGAGGTCACTAATTTTGGTCTCAATTTCATAGGGACCAAAATATCTGGCTTGCAAGGGTTGACCTGGTATGGGCAAAAATACAAGCACCTTATCCCCGGGAGAAAATTCTCTAACACGGGCCTTTCTATCATACCAGCGTTTCATGCTGGATTGGGTGTTTTGTAAGTTATTTTTGGCCAGAACACAAGCATCATAAAGTCTAGTTTTAAACTTACTTACATAGTCTAAAAGTCCTTCAGTGGCTGTTGGTGACAACAAAGTCTCTTTTATACATTTCAAGGGACCGCGCACCGAATGGCCAAAGACTAAGTCAAAAGGGCTGAATCCCAACGATTCCTGGACGGATTCACGGGTTGCAAACAGCAGCATGTGGATTCCTTCGTCCCAGTCTTTTTCGTGCTCAAAGCAATAGGTTCGGATCATGTTCTTGAGAGTCTGATGGAATCGCTCAAGAGCGCCTTGCGACTCGGCATGATACGCACTTGACATGCAGTGTTTGATGCCCAACTGAGTCATGACTTGCTTGAAAAGATTGGCCGTGAAATTCGTTCCTTGGTCCGATTGGATGGACTTTGGTAGACCAAATAGAGTAAAGAACTTGATTAAGGTCTTCACAATGTTTGATGCTTTTATGTTCCTTAGAGGAATAGCCTCAGGAAAACGAGTTGAAGCACACATAATGGTCAACAGGTATTGGTTGCCAGCTTTTGTCCTTGGGAGAGGACCAACACAGTCAATAAGTACTCTGCTGAAAGGTTCTTCAAAGGCTGGAATCGGCTTCAGAGGAGCAACAGGGATCTTTTGATTTGGCTTGCCAACCATCTGACAGGCATGACAGGATCGGCAGTACTGGATGACATCTTTCTTCAAACGTGGCCAGAAGAAGTGTGACATAATCTTGTGGTATGTCTTGTGGATGCCGAGATGACCTGACATTGGTGTGTCATGAGCCAGATTCATGATGTACGCTCGGTATCTTTCTGGTAACACGATTTGATGGCATATTCTCCATTCTTCTTCGTTGGATGCGTCTGGAGGTTTCCATTTCCTGAAGAGCATATCATCTTGGATGTAGTAGCACGTTGATGCTAGCTCTGCCTCTTGTGATGTCATTGCGGTTTCTCGGAGTTTGGCGAGCTCTGGATCCTTCTTTTGGTCCTCAATCAACTGTTTTCGAGTTGATGCCGGCTTTTCAGAATTTGGCGTTGGTTCTTCTTCAAGAGAAGCAAAGAATGTGGTGTTCAAGTCCACATCATCGTGGTTACTGTTGGCTTTGATAACGTTCTCTTCTTGAGATGCTTTCAACCTCATTGCCCTTGTTACTGCACACGCTGGATATAACTCTAGGTCTTCCTCGGGTGTGGCAGATAAGTCGGGTGTTTGAGTGACGATGGGTTCGGCTATCACCTTTCCACCTGCTAAGTTATTGCCTAACAGCAACGAGATGCCTTCCAATAGTAATGTTGGTCGGACACCTACAACAACCGGTCCAGTAATAAGATTTGACTTTATGTCGATTAGATGTAGAGGCACATCTATACATCCAAGCTCTACGCCTCGTAACAGGATGCTCTTCCCAGTCGATGATGATTTTGACAAGGGCAAGATACCCTCTAAAAGTAGCGATTGTGAGGCACCTGTGTCTCTCAAAATGGTGATAGGTCGTAGACATGTAGAATCACCGGGTAGTGATATGAATCCTTCCGAAATGAAAGGCTTAAAATCCTCTAATAAAACATCAATTTTGGTTGATGCAGACTGGACTTGGGTCGAACTCTCGCTGGAGTCATTGACATCTCTAGGAGACGCAGTGGAGAAACTCTTTCTTGAGTCAGTAGAACATCTTGTGGATGTATTTTGAGAACTCTTGATGGAGTCATTGGAACATCGGGGTGATGTCTTATGGGAACTCTTGATGGAGTCATGGGAACATCGGAATGATGTATTATGGGAACTCTGGATAGAGTCATTGGAACATCGGGGTGATGTATTATGGGAACTCTGGATAGAGTCATGGGAACATCGGGGTGATGTATTATGGGAACTCTGGATAGAGTCATTGGAACATCGGGGTGATGTATTATGGGAACTCTGGATAGAGTCATTGGAACATCGATGTGATGTATTTGAAAAACTCTTATTTGAGTCATTGGAACATCGGCTTGATGTATTTGAAAAACTCTTGTTGAGTCATTGGAACATCGGCTTGATGTATTTGAAAAACTCTTGTTTGAGTCATTGGAACATCGGCTTGATGTATTTGAAAAACTCTTGTTTGAGTCATTGGAACATCGTAAAGATGAATTTGAAGAACTCACTGTTGAGTCATTTGAACACCGTGGAGACATTTTCGGAGAGTCTTGTACAGTCAATACATTTGAAACAGGTGGTGTCGAGGTATTCTTGATATGACTTGAGGATGAGGGAGTAAACCTCGACGACCACTGTACTGTGCAAGCGCTGACTTTTGAAGGAGCTTTTTCGTTTCTCTTCTTCAGTTTCAAGCAATCGTCAATTTTATGGCCTTCTCGTTTGCAGTAGGAACAAGTAGCTTTACTTGTAGTAGGTTTTCTGTCGTTTGTACTGCTGTTCTTGATGGAATTGCTAGCAATGGACTCAGGCTGTTTGACTTGTTTTGGCTTGACATCCGTCGTATACTTGGCAAATTGATGTGATATTATATAATCGTCTGCCAACACTGCAGCCTTGTGCACATCTTCCTCGCCACGATCAGCTATATGCGTACGGACGTCCAGCCGCACACAACTCTTGAACTCTTCCATCAGCATTAGGTTCTTGAATTTTGCAAAGTCGGTGCCGATTTCCCTGGAAGTGAGCCATTTCTCAAAGCGTCGCTCCTTTTCCCGCAGGAATTCTACATGGGTTTGGCCATCCGATTTGCGACAATCCCTGAACTGCTTTCGGTAAGCTTCCGGAACAAGTTCATATGCCTTAAGAATTAAGGCCTTAACAACATTATAATCTTTTTGTTGTTCAATGGTCAAAGAACAAAATACCTCTGCAGCTCTACCAGTCAAAACTGTTTGCAGCAAAGTGGGCCACAAAGTTTCAGGTACATTAAAATTTTTCACAGCAAGTTCAAATTGTGGAAAATAATTGTCAATTGTGGCTTCATTAAAGCGTGGAATTATTTTCAAAAATTTTGTTGCTTCAGCAGTATGACTGGCAGGGGAAGAATCTGGTCTTACATTAGCAGCTAACTCTAATTTCTTTAACTCTATTTGTAATTTCATTTCCATTTCTTTCTGAGCCGCTGCAAGCTCTAAATCTTTTTGTTTAATTTCTCTCTGCTCTCTAGCCATTTCCTTCTGGGCTTCTATTTCCATTTGTTTTAATTTTATCTGAAGTTCTAAATCTGATTTACCCTCATCGGGTCTAAGGGTTTCTAAAAGGTCTTCAGAAAATACTTCCTCGTCTACATAATGGATTACAATGTTATCTCTGATTTCTTGTTTAAGGGCATTTGATTTTATTTTTAACCCTAAATGTTTAGAAATAAGGACCAGTTCCTTCCTAGTAAAAGCATCAAGCTCTTCCACAGAGGGATTTGCAAGAAAAACCTGAATATCCATGACTAACTAGCAAACGATCAAGCAAAAATATGTATACAATGTAAATATACAATACAAAAACAGTACAACAAAAAAACCTTAAGAGAGTTTGGTCAATACTATTGATACTTTACTTCCGACTCTTTGACACAAAAAAATTTTTTGTTAAAGTCAACTTCGCCTTTACAAAATTACTCAAGTAAGACGAAAATAGGTTCAGAAAAATATCCCGGACGAAAGCCCTCAAACTTCTTTTGTCACGTATTACGAATTGAATTCTAATTTTTAAAATGGCTTGCCTAGGGGAACGTGACAATAGAAAAGCAGTTGTGTCACTTATCTTAAGTCTGAATTTAATCAAAGACTTACAATGAATAACAAAAAAAAACGACACAAGAAATCGGAAGGTAAACTATCAACTTAATGTTTAATCAAATATAAAGTTACAAGAAAGAAAAAATAAACATTTACTCAATACAGAATTGATGTGTTGACCAAAACCCTTTTACAAAAATGGCATGTAAAAATATTACAATACAAGAGTTTGAAAATATAATTACAAATACAAACAAGGCCTTGAAAAATCTTAACTTACACGATAAATGGTATACCACGCACGGGTCACGCAATGTCTCCGCTATTCTGTCTCACGGCTGTCTCCGTATGTCTGTCCGTCAACGTCACGCGGGCGGTCTTTATATAATCTACCGCGCGTCGATCTCAAGACAAATCTAGGAATTTCTCGAACCAAATACGTCATCAATTTCCCAGATCTAGAACGCTCTTCAAAGAGACAGAAAAAAAAAACACCCTCCTTTCAACCAGAGGTACACACACAGGTCAAGGACCGGTCACTGTCTGTGTGGCTTGACGAATAAAAAAAACAAACTTATTACACAAGGGGCAGACAACCTCCCCGTCTCTCGACCGCAACAGGTCAAAGAAAAAAAAAACAATGCCTAGATACGTAACAGCTAACATAGTATACGGGACATTAGCTAACATATTTCAGAACTACCTGCTAAACGAAAAACTAGCTAACTTATTTTAGAACTACTCACTAAACAGAAGATTAGCTAACATATTTCTAAACTACCCACTGAACAGAAGACTAGCTAACATATTTCTAAACTAACCACAGAACAGAAGACAAGCTAACATATTTTAGAACTACCCACTGAACAGAAGACTAGCTCACATATTTCAGAACTACCCACTGAACAGATAATTAGCTAAAATAATTTTAGGGGACACTAGCTAACATATTTCAGAACTACCTGCTGAACAGAAGACAAGCTAACATATTTTAGAACTACCCACTGAACAGAAGATTAGCTAATATATTTCTAAACTACCCACTGAACAGAGGAATAGCTAACATATTTCTAAACTACCCACTGAACAGAAGACTAGCTAACATATTTTAGAACTACCCAGTGAACAGAAGACTAGCTAACATATTTCTAAACTACCCACAGAACAGAAGAATATCTAACATATTTTTGAACTACCCACTGAACAAAGACTAGCTCACATATTTCAGAACTACCCACTGAACAAAAGATTAGCTAACATAGTTTACGGGACATTAGCTAACATATTTCAGAACTACCTGCTAAACAGAAGACTAGCTAACATATTTCAAAACTACCCACAGAACAGAAGACTATCTAACATATTATTGAACTACCCACTGAACAGAAGACTAGCTAACATATTTCTAAACTACTTACAAAACAGAAGACAAGCTAACATATTTTAGAACTACCCACTGAACAGAAAACTAGCTAACATATTTCTAAACTACCCACAGAACAGAAGACAAGCTAACATAATTTAGAACTACTTACTAAAAAGAAGATTAGCTAGCATATTTCTGAACTACCCACTGAACAGAAGACTAGCTAACATAATTCAGAACTACCCACTGAACAGAAGACTAGCTAACATATTTCCATACTACCCACAGAACAGAAGACTATCTAACATATTATTGAACTACCCACTGAACAGAAGACTAGCTAACATATTTCTAAACTACTTACAAAACAGAAGACAAGCTAACATATTTTAGAACTACCCACTGAACAGAAAACTAGCTAACATATTTCTAAACTACCCACAGAACAGAAGACAAGCTAACATAATTTAGAACTACTTACTAAACAGAAGATAAGCTAACATATTTCTGAACTACCCACTGAACAGAAGACTAGCTAACATATTTCAGAACTACCCACTGAACAGAAGACTAGCTAACATATTTCAGAACTACCCACTGAAACGAAGATTAGCTAACATATTTCAGAACTACCCACAGAACAGAATACTAGCTAACATATTTCAGAACTACCCACTGAACAGAAGACTAGCTAACATATTTCTGACAACCCACTGAACAGAAGACTAGCTCACATAGTTCAGAACTACCCACTAAACAGAAGATTAGCTAACATAGTTTATGGGACATTAGCTAACATATTTCAGAACTACCTGCTGAAATAAAGACTAGCTAACATATTTCAGAACTACCCACTGAACAGAAGACTAGCTAACATATTTCTAAACTACCTACTGAACAGAAGACTAGCTAACATATTTCTAAACTACCTACTGAACAGAAGACTAGCTAACATATTTTAGAACTACCCACTGAACAGAAAACTAGCTAACATATTTCAGAACTACCCACCAAACAGAAGACTAGCTAACATATTTTAGTACTACCCACCGAACAGAAGACTAGCTATCATATTTCAGAACTACCCACTGAAACGAAGATTAGCTAACATATTTCAGAACTACCCACAGAAAAGGAGACTAGCTAACATATTTCAGAACTACCCACTGAACAGAAGACTAGCTAACATATTTCTAAACTACCCACTGAACAGAAGACTAGCTCACATATTTCAGAACTACCCACCAAATAGAAGATTAGCTAACATAGTTTACGGGATATTAGCTAACATATTTCAGAACTACCTGCTGAGCAGAAGACTAGCTAGCATATTTTAGAGCAACCCACTGAAAAAAAGACTAGCTAACATATTTCAGAACTACCCACTGAACAGAAGACTAGCTAACATATTTCAGAACTACCCACTGAACAGAAGAGTAGCTAACATATTTCAGAACTACCTAATGAACAGAAGACTAGCTAACATATTTCAGAACTACCCACAGAACAAAAGACTAGCTAACAAATTTCAGAACTACCCACTGAACAGAAGACTAGCTAACATATTTTAGAACTACCCACTAAACAGAAGATTAGCTAACATAGTTTATGGGACATTAGCTAACATATTTCAGAACTACCTGCTGAAATAAAGACTAGCTAACATATTTTAGAACTACCCACTGAACAGAAGACTGGCTAATATATTTCTAAACTACCTACTGAATAGAAGACTAGCTAACATATTATTGAACTACGAACCGAACAGAAGACTAGCTAACATATTTATAAACTACCCACAGAACAGAAGACTAGCTAACATATTATTGAACTACCCACAAAACAGAAGACAAGCTAACAAATTTTAGAACTACCCACTGAACAGAAAACTAGCTAACATATTTCAGAACTACCCACTGAACAGAAGACTAGCTAACATAATTTAGAACTACCCACTAAACAGAAGATTAGCTAACATAGTTTTCGGGACTATAGCTAACATATTTCAGAACTAACCACTGACAGAAGATTAGCTAACATAGTTTACGGGACATTAGCTTACATATTTCAGAACTACCTGCTGAACAGAAGACAAGCTAACATATTTTAGAACTACCTACTGAACAGAAGATTGGCTAACATATGTCTAAACTACCCACTGAACAGAGGACTAGCTAACATATTTCTAAACTACCCACTAAACAGAAGACTAGCTAACATATTTTAGAACTACCCACTAAACAGAAGACTAGCTAACATTTTTCTAAACTACCCACAGAACAGAAGAAAAACTAACATATTTTAGAACTACCCACTGAACAGAAGACTAGCTAACATATTTCAGAACTACCCAATGAACAGAAGATTAGCTAACATAGTTTTTCGGGACATTAGCTAACATATTTCAGAACTACCTGCTAAACATAAGACTAGCTAACATATTTTAGAACTACCAACTGAACAGAAGACTAGCTAACATATTTCTAAACTACCCACAGAACAGAAGACAAGCTAACATAATTTAGAACTACTTACTAAACAGAAGATTAGCTTACATATTTCTGAACTACCCAATGAACAGAAGACTAGCTAACATATTTCATAACTACCCACTGAACAGAAGACTAGCTAACATATTTCTAAACTACCCACTGAACAGAAGACTAGTTCACATATTTCAGAACTACCCACTAAACAGAAGATTAGCTAACATAGTTTATGGGATATTAGCTAACATATTTCAGAACTACCCACTGAGAATAAGACTAGCTAACATATTTCTAAACTACCCACTGAACAGAAGACTAGCTAACATATTTCAGAACTACCCACAGAACAGAAGACTAGCTAACATATTTTAGAACTACCCACTGAACAGAAGACTAGCTAACATATTTCTAAACTACCCACAGAACAGAAGACAAGCTAACATATTTTAGAACTACCCACTAAACAGAAGTCTAGCTCACATATTTCAGAACTACCCGCTGAACAGAAGATTAGCTAACATAGTTTACGGGACATAAGCTAACATATTTCAGAACTACCTGCTGAACAGAAAACAAGCTAACATATTTTAAAACTACCCACTGAACAGAAGATTAGCTAACATATTTCTAAACTACCCACTGAACAGAGGACCAGCTAACATATTTCTAAACTACCTACTGAACAGAATACTAGCTCACATATTTCAGAACTACCCACTGAACAAAAGATTAGCTAACATAGTTTACGGGACATCAGCTAACATTTTTCAGAACTACCTGCTAAAAAGAAGACTAGGTAACATATTTTAGAACTACCCATTTAACAGAAGACTAGCTAACATATTTCTAAACTACCCACAGAACAGAAGACATAGTTTATGTGACATTAGCTAACATATTTCAGAACTACATGCTGAAATAAAGACTAGCTAAAATATTTTAGAACTACCCACTGAACAGGGACATTAGCTAACATATTTCAGAACTACATGCTGAAATAAAGACTAGCTAAAATATTTTAGAACTACCCACTGAACAGAAGACTAGCTAACATATTTCTAAATTACCTACTGAACAGAAGGATAGCTAACATATTTTAGAACTACCCACAAAAAAGAAGACAAGCTAACATATTTTAGAACTACCCACTAAACAGAAAACTAGCTAACATATTTCAGAACTACCAACAGAACAGAAGACTAATTAACATATTTTAGAACTACCAACCGAACAGAAGACTAGCTAACATATTTCAGAACTACCCACTGAAATGAAGATGAGCTAACATAGTTTACGGGACATTAGCTAACATATTTCAGAACTACCTGCAAAACTAAAGACTAGCTAACATATTTTAGAACTACTCACTAAATAGAAGACTAGCTATCATATTTCTAAACTACCCACTAAACAGAAGCCTAGCTAACATATTTCAGAACTACCTGCTGAGCAGAAGACTAGCTAACATATTTTAGAACTACCCACTGAACAAAAGATTAGCTAACATAGTTTACGGGACATTAGCTAACATATTTCAGAACTACCTGCTAAACAGAAGACTAGCTAACATATTTTAGAACTACCCACTAAACAGAAGACTAGCTAACATATTTCTGATTTACCCACAGAACAGAAAACAAGCTAACATAATTTAGAACTACTTACTAAACAGAAGATTAGCTAACATATTTCTGAAATACCCACTGAACAGAAGACTAGCTAACATATTTCAGAACTACCCACTTAACAGAAGACTAGCTAACATATTTCAGAACTTCCCACTGAAACGAAGATTAGCTAACATATTTCAGAACTACCCACAGAACAGAAGACTAGCTAACATATTTCAGAACTACCCACTGAACAGAAAACTAGCTCACATATTTCGGAACTACCCACTAAACAGAAGATTAGCTAACATAGTTTATGGGACATTAGCTAACATATTTTAGAACTACCTGCTGAAAAAAAGACTAGCTAACATGTTTCAGAACTACCCACTGAACAGAAGACTAGCTAACATATTTCTAAACTACCTACTGAACAGAAGACTAGCTAACATATTTCTAAACTACCCACAGAACAGAAGACAAGCTAACATATTTTAGAACTACCCACTGAACAGAAAACTAGCTAACATATTTCAGAACTACCAACCAAACAGAAGACTAGCTAACATATTTTAGAACTACCCACCGAACAGAAGAAAAGCTAACATATTTCAGAACTACCCACTGAAACGAAGATTAGCTAACATATTTCAGAACTACCCACAGAAAAGGAGACTAGCTAACATATTTCAGAACTACCCACTGAACAGAAGACTAGCTAGCATATTTCTAAACTACCCACTGAACAGAAGACTAGCTCACATTTTTCAGAACTACCCACTAAAAAGAAGATTAGCTAACATAGTTTACGGTACATTAGCTAACATATTTCAGAACTACCTTCTGAGCAGAAGACTAGATAGCATATTTTAGAGCAACTTACTGAAAAGATGACTAGCTAGCATATTTCAGAACTACCCACTAAACAGAAGATTAGGTAACATATTTCAGAACTACCCACTGAACAGAAGAGTAGCTAACATATTTCAGAACTACCCACTGAACAGAAGACTAGCTAACATATTTCAGAACTACCCACAGAACAGAAGACTAGCTAACAAATTTCAGAACTACCCACTGAACAGAAGACTAGCTAACATATTTTAGAACTACCCACTAAACAGAAAATTAGCTAACATAGTTTATGGGACATTAGCTAACATATTTCAGAACTACCTGCTGAAATAAAGACTAGCTAACATATTTTAGAACTACCCACTGAACAGAAGACTAGCTAACATATTTCTAAACTACCTACTGAACAGAAGACTAGCTAACATTTTATTGAACTACCCTGTAAACAGAAGACTAGCTAACATATTTCTAAACTACCCACAGAACAGAAGACTAGCTAACATATTATTGAACTACCCACTGAACAGAAGACTAGCTAACATATTTCTAAACTACCCACAAAACAGAAGACAAGCTAACATATTTTAGAACTACCCACTGAACAGAAAACTAGCTAACATATTTCAGAACTACCAACAGAACAGAAGACTAGCTAACATATTTAAGAACTACCACCAGAACAGAAGACTAGCTAACATATTTTAGAACTACCCACTGAACAGAAGAATAGCTAACAGAGTTTACGGGACATTAGCTAACATATTTCAAAACTACCTGCTAAACGAAAGACTAGCTATCATATTTTAAAAATACTCACTAAACAGAAGACTAGCTAACATATTTCTAAACTACCCACTAAACAGAAGACTAGCTAACGTATTTCAGAACTACCTGCTGGGCAGAAGACTAGCTAACATATTTTAGAACTACCCACTGAACAGAAGACTAGCTAACATATTTCTAAACTACCCACAGAACAGAAGACACGCATAATTCTACACGTTATATGTCCCACATCCATTCTTGGATAAAGTTGAAACTTGAAAAAAAAGTTTTTACCTAACAAAACATAAATCAATTTAAAAAATAACCTATTAGTCAATTAATTATTTCTAATTAATTATTTTTTTAATTTTTGGTTAGATATGCTTTGCTTTTTTTTTTTTCCACGAGGAAGTTTCGATGGCTGCCGGCCCAGTGTGGTACCGGCCAACCGGGCATTGGTCCGAATGCCCATACAGCCAGTCTGCCTCTGATTGCGTAGGATGACAACGTCCTCCATCTTCTCATGCCCACCCTCTCATTTGAGCAGGAAAGCTACCACCCCTCCTCTGAATATTCAAAATAGCTATGTAAAATTACATAATGTAGTCCTATTTATCGCAACTCAAAATTTCAATGTCCAAAAATGTATCTATTGTGTACCTAGCCAATAATATACAAATAATCATGAATGATTTGAACACTAAAAATCAATGGTTTCGGGTTACTTAATGTATTTTAAGCCCCATGAAGAAACGAAAAAAAAAAAACCCAGGTCTTTATTAGTTTCTGAGATCTGAACAAAAAAAAGAAAAACACTCAGACGGGAGGGCAAACAAATAAGCAGTTATTCCTCGTGACCATATATCGTATCTAGTTTGGGTATCAAGATCTAACAAATGCCTCAAGCATTTTATCTCGATTTTGTTCTATTCTGAGACATTCATCTCAACTGTGTGAATCCATATGTCTTTGTGTTACTTGAAAAAGTACATACATATAAGGTAGTACATTGTATGTGGTGAATGTTAGTAGAAACAAGAGACTTTGTGCCAAAAGAAAACTATTTGTATTTATTTCTAATAGGATCAAAACATTTTGCTTCTTACTGGGAGCCATTAGTATGACATTCATTGATTTCTTCAAATAGAAAAACAAGGTCCATTCACAGTTAAAATCGTAGAGGTAGTACAAATTTAGTAATTAGTAAAAATCTTATGTAAATATTATAGGGGCACTATTTCACAAATCAAATCTTCGTAGTCAACCCCACCTCCCGGACAAAGCCCAGTATCTTCCCTGGGTCGACATTGTCGAATAGTGTTTTTAAGTTGTGCGCTCTAAAAAAATTTTCCCTAACATCCTGGTATCTGGGGCGGTCAATGAGGATATGACCCACAGTGAGGCGAGAGTCACAGTACTCACAAAGCTCGACATTTTTAGCAGCTCATGTTTAAGTGGTGACTTTGTACGTAGGGGGACAAATTAATCCTAGGTTTTTTTTTAGAGCTACAACACTGGGCCTTAGAAATGTCAGTAGGGTCTAAATTGTGGAATAAAATGTTACTTATGAGTGGACAAGTTCAAGATATTTATTTTATTTACTGCTTACGCCAATAATATCTAGGGCCTACTAATGATTTATATTTCAAACTATTGTTAGATTGTTTCGCCCCCCCCCTCTGGTATGTTGGCCCAAATTGGTGGGGTGATCTTTGGGCGATGGCATCAATCCCCCCCCCCCTCCCCCGCCACCATAAACTTTCAATTGGTGGGGGTGGGCGGTCCAATTTATCTATAGAAATCAGAGCTTGTTAACAGAATAAATTCAATATTTATATGATTAAAACTTGTTATTGACATTTTAACCGACCTTTACATTATGTTGGCCGATTGGGTGAGGTGGGGGGAGGTGAAAACATCTTCTTCCCTTCCCACCTAAACCCTTTGAGTGGAGGGGCGGTCCTACGTTTATGGAGAAATAATAGTTTGTGAACAAAATTAGTTGAATTACTATTCGGTCGGGGCGATTGCATCTACTACCCTCCCCACTCTTGCCCTATGAGTGTGGGTGCGGTCATATTTTATTATTAGTAAATATAAAATAAAAAAGTGTTGTACCAGGTGGGAGAAGAGATACATGTAACCCTCCGCCCAAACCCATTTCTTGTCTCTTTGTACTTTAGTTACGAAATTTCAATTTTTAAAAAAAAATCTGTTACTAATATAATTTATATATACGATAAATTAAATTCTTTTATCAAGTCGCCTTACCCCTATTCTTTAATGCCAAATGCAATCATTAGCAGAAATTATAAAAAGGAGTGAGGACTCGATTAATCGTTTTCACTCTACCCTCCCCCTCCCAATTGCAGACGAAAAGATGACGTTTTAAAATAAAACAGAATAGTCAAACATGGCGACAGAGTACATGAATTTTTCATAATTATTTTAAGAAAGACTTTGTTTTGGGAAAATTTAGAATTCATACGAATTTTTTTAAATATACCGTAAAAGTAATAATTGAGATGAGTTCTGAACCCAAATGTTCTTTTCCTAGTCGCCTTTTCCGAACCTTCACTCAATCTCATATTTTTCTAGTTAAATAAATTTGTTCATGCATAGGGTTAGGGTTTGGAAAAACTCGCCCCCCCCCCACTCCAAAGTTTTGGATCCACTAGTGGTCACTGGTCTGTTTGTTGGTCCCTGGTTACCTTGTAAATGAACACTGGTAAACTTTAAGAGGCTAGTAACAAAGTAGTGCCACCTGAAATACAGAATAAGAAAAATATTTTTAAAATACTTGTTTGGAGGGGGGGGGCGCTGTGGCTGAGTGGTAAACTCTTGGCTTCAAAACCTGGGGTCCTCGGTTCAAATCTCGGTGAAAACTGAGATTTGGAATTTAGGGTTTTAATGGCGCCCCTGAGTCTACCCACTCTAATGGGTACTTAAATCTAGTTTGGGAAAGTCTGCTCGTCAACTTTTGGCTACGAAACAGATGACTATTGCATCATCTACGCTGTAGATCGTAAGGACTGAAAATGGAACCTTACTTTTTACTTGTTTTAAAACAAAGCTTATATAAGAGAAAGAACCGTACAATTACTGCCATATATCTCAATACTGGCAGTAATTGTACGGTTTTTTCTTTTTCTCGAGTGTTGACTGATGGGAAGCCCAGCACTCGCAATCTACAGCCCAGACTTTCCCCCGGAAATGGAGAGGTAATTCCATTTCTGACAGTAATGTCTCTGAAAAAAACAAGCAGAGTGGTAGTTCCTAGCTGAATGGTGTAAGCTGGAAAGTCAAGGACCACTCTTTTCGGAAGGTGAGGCTTTTTAGCCTCACTGAATAGCTAATGCCTGCATTAAGCTGCTCATCTGCACCTGCCAATACAATCTGAACTCGTCACTGACATGCTTCAAACTGCTATCATAGACAGAGAACTCAGCAAACTAAACAATGATGGGGCCTGTTTGCAAGATACCAGACTGGCAGACCGCGGATCGCTTACAGAAAGCAATTATACATTCTACTGGTAAGGAAAAACAGAACAGTCTCATAATACGCGGCGTCGGCTTCGCAATAAAAACAACCTAGTACACTGTAATGTGATGTTCCCCATAGACAACGAAAGGGTAGCACCTCTGTATTAACGGAGATTTGAGTGATTTTAGAGTTGGTGCTGAAAATGAAATGATGCGTGGCCCAGGGGCGTAGATAGGGATTTGGAGTCCGGGGGGATTGACCTCTTTAGGGGGCCCTTTCATTTTGATATTCAACATCATGACATGAGATAATTTACTTAATAAATATAAAAGCCTACATTCACATTGGTATAGTTTATCAGTTAAATTAACAAGAAATAATCATTAAGAATCTTTTAATGAATAATGTTGTTTATTAGCGAAATAATGCACAAGTGACAAATCTCAATTGATATCATTTCACGGCGTGCTTTCTGTGCAGCAAACGCATCTATAACATCATCTACATCGATACTGTCTATTATTTAACGAGTCCACTGACATGGCACGTAATCATATTCTTTTTTGAAGTAACGTCTGTATTATATAAGATAAGAAAAGATAAAGCCATGCTAAGCCTATCTTGCGTCAATGTGCTCCTAAAATAGTTTTGGATTAACCTGAGCTTTCAGAATGATCTCTCACATGACGCAATGGAAGTAGCCTGAGTTAGTATTCGGATGGAGATTGCAAGGTTTCAGAACACATCATTCCCACATGTAGCCAGCTTAATATGTCAGTTGGTGATTGTGGCACTGGTTTGTTGATGAAAAGTGCTCGTGCATCAATGACATCATTGAACAAGCGATTTTTCCTGTATTTCATCAAACAGCAAAAAATAACACAGTAATGGACCCCCCCCCTTTTCCCCCAAGTCCACTGTGCATGGTAGAATAGTGGAATAGTAGATACGCTCTGAGTGGGAAAGAGTATGAGGTCACCTATCACTCCTCCTTCACTCCCTCCCCTTCTAAATCATTCTCCGAAAAGAGGCTTTTTACTGCTCGTTGTGGAGCGTGGGAAAGGTGGTAATGAATGATGTTCTTGCGCTAGAGTAAAAAGAAAATGACTTCTTAGTGAAAATTAAAGATTAAATAAAGCATGTTTTAGATATATTTTCTTTGACCTGCTCGAGCCTTCCATCAGCTTGCTCGAGCTTACTAACTAGGGGGAGATATCCGATCGATATTTAATTTTAACTAAACCTAGTGATACATTAAATAAGATCTATTTTTATAGACAAATGGACGAGGAATTCAGAGATAGCATCAGTTTTTTCATAGGTCAGACCGTTACGGTGCTATAAAAATCCAAACTTGAAAATTGCTGCCAGCGGGCTTAATGCGCTCGAACTTCGCACTCTAAATATTTCAATGCATTCTATACTAGAAGGCTTACGTCAATAAAATGTTTCTGTGTGTGCTTTTCAGTGCGCTAATTTATTTAGATTTATATACCCAGGACGTTAATAATTTGTGGGCTAATTAATTAAACTATAACTGTAGCTAGTTTAGTGTGTGTGTGTATGGTGTACGAAATATGATAATAGATAATAAGGCTTGTCTTCTAGCTGGTAAGCTATTTTTTTTTTAGATGTAGGCCTATATGATACGTTTGGTACACTTTTTTAGCTCTGCAGAATCAAATTTTCTAGGCTCTTTCATTTGTAAAACAAAATAATTTCCATAAGGAGAAAACACTATATTATTAGACTTGCATTCTATTACTTTAAACGTATTAAAAAAAACAAGAAAACTTAAAAAAATCGAGCGATTATTTTGCTCTAATAACTAATGAATGTTGGATTAAAAAAAACATCCTGGTAAAGATAAAACTATTTTAAAATCTACTCGTTATAGCATTTCAATGACAGGCCCATATATACACCAGTATCCAGACTGGAAATCGGAAACAAATTCTTATCCGCGATTGATTGATTCACAGGTCTCTCTCTCTCTATATATATATATTTATGTGTGTGTGTGTGTGTCTGTGGTGTTGGTATAAATTGTCCAGGGATTATCATTAGATCATTGTAATTATCAAAGTGTTTTTACATATTATATGTATCAAAGCGTGGGTGTGCGGAGATAATTAAAATTTGAAATTTAAAGACTATAGTTAATAATAATGTGTAGAACAATTTTATAAGGACTGAATCTTGATCTACAAGCATGCATCTGTTTTAAATCGAACATTATTATTTTTAAATTATTATTATTATGAATATAAGGACCTATAAAAAGTCAAAATTGTACAATGTGTTGACAGAATTAAATGACTAAACGGTGTTTCAAATGAATAAAGAAATGTTTTATGATTTCTATTTTCCCATTCCTAAAACACTTGTAAGTGTAGAACTTTTAAACATTGATACAAACTGTTGTTTGTGTCTACATCCATTATTTAACAATAAGTTCTAAGTCTAAGTTCTAACATTTTTTTGGCCTTCTAAGTTGCAACGTCAGTAACCAGTGCATTTATTTATTAACTTTTGGCTGTTTCTTGATGAGAGGAAAGAATTCAGAGTGAAGCCAACCACAGTTTGAGAACCAGCGAACCAGTTTGAGAACCATTGTTCTATAATCTTTTAAATTGGTGCTAGAACTGCCTTGTCCAACAGGTCTATTTTCTCCTTGAATTTGTGGACCTTTGCTTTCCTATCTAATTTTAATTTGTATAGTAATTTTAAATAAAGCCTGGTCTGAGGTTTGTGTGCAAGTAGCCTATAATGGTGTTAACGTTCTTCTGGAACTATGAACCAAGTTTCAACTAAATATTAAGCCTTGGTCAGAGAAAGACACTATTCCATGATCAATTTAATCATTTCTCTATCTTCTAGATCGTTGTTATAAACCTACTTACTAATTCGGTGAGCTATATAATCTTTATTACATTCTGACCCTTCCGGAAGACGTTTATTGAAGGCCCGCCGCCGAGCACTATTTCTGGTAATGAAAGCCAACAAAATGCATATTCTGAGGTATCTACAGTGCATTATCTTGCTATTAAAAATTTTATTTCAAAAACCTAATGTGCTATTCTTTCTGACTTAGACCATCTCGCGCCGTTCGGCGCATTTTCCGGCAAGTTGTTTCCGCAACATTATGCGTAATTCATTTTGTCGGAGAACATGTCCTGCAAAACCTCATGAGACGCTCTGTCACAACCTTACTAAGGGTTCGACTCTCAGTTCGGCGTATGATTTCTTTGATTTAGACCCGATCTCTATAACTGACTCCTAAAATCTGTCTTAGCCATCTTTGTTGAACAACATTTAGTGTTTTTCAATTTCGGCAGATGACTATTCACACTATATTAATGGAGCCCAGCCACTGGTAGAAATTTGTAACCTCTCTTGACTACGCTCTTGGAATTACATGCCTGTATTTCGCTTTAGATTTTATATCGAAAAGAAAAGTTTTATCGTCAAAATCACCTGTTGAGGGGTTTTAAACTAAAAAATCTCTGGAGTTTGTTTTTTTTATATTGAAAACCCCATTTAGCTACGGTCATAGAATTTGGTGACTGTAGTTTGCTTTAAAATAATATTGAAGAGAGAGGTTTTCAACTCAAAACGCTCTGTAGGGGAATCTTAAACTCAAAACCATCTGGAGGGGTTTTAAATTTAAAAAAAAGCCATCTGGAGGAGGGGGATATACCCCAAAACCTCTCATAAGCTTAGCTACACTCAAAGAATTTTAGTGTAATTTGCTTTTTTTATATTGAAGAAGTATTTTTTAGCACCAAAACCCTTAAACTCAAACCCCCTTTGGCTACAATCATAGCAGTTTGAGTGCGTAATTTGCTTTTTTTTAAAAAAAATATTGAATGGGTATTTTTCAGCTTCAAACCCCGCTGGCAGGGGGTTTTAAACTCAAAACACCTTTGGCTACGCTCATAGATTTTATAGTGTGTAATTTCCTTTTTTTTATATTGAAGAGGTACATTTTAGCTTTAAACCCCAACTGGAGGGGGGTGCGGGTTAAACTCAAAACCCCTTTGGCTACGCTCATAGAATTTTGAATGTGTAATTTGCTTTTTTTATATTGAGAGGGGGTTAATTGTAATTTTTGGAGGCGGTAATAAAGTCAAAATCTTCCTTAGCTGTTTTCTTGGAATTTGGGTATTGTCGTTTGCATTTTTTTAGTTTTGTTTATAGAAGAGGGGGATTTAACTGCAAAACCCCTGGTAGGGGGTTTTAAACTCAAAACCCCCTGGTAGAGGGATTTTTATCTCAAACCTCCCTGGTAGTTTTTTTTTACTCAAAACCCTCTGGTAGGGGGTTTAAAACTCTAAATCCCCTGGTAGGGTTTTTTAAAACTCAAAACCCCCTCGGCTGTGCTGTGGTAAGTGATGATTTAGTATTAAAATCTTACCTAAAATAAACAAAATGAAAGCAAAAAATCAGTCACTGAATTCCATTTCATTTGGGGGGGGGGGGGGGGGGGGGGGTTTGAACCCCAAACCCTACCCCCCCCCCTGGCTACGCCCATGATGCAGCTGATGTATTTAATTTAAAGGTACGGCAATTACCGATAGAGTTTGGGATCAATGGGTGCTTGATCATAACATAATAATAAAACCCCGCTCACACACACACAAAATGGCTAAAGGAGTGATGACCACGAAAAGGTTGACCAACTGACAAAGGGGTTGGTGAATTTCTAATTTCTGGCCCCTGGAAGAAGTCCTCTCATATAGCACGACTTATTTGAACATAAAGCAATATAATAAAGCAGTAAATAAAGTAAATCTACCAACCACAGTTAAAGCAACATGCAAAGAAAAAGTAAAGCAAAGCTACAGTCACCAAATTCAAATTATGAAATCGGATTTTCAATTGCATGTTCTAGTTTTGAAGACCTACATGCTACTGGTGGGCAGGCAGACCATACATTATTATTGCTTCTTCCAACAGAAAAAATAAATAAATAAATAGCATAAAATACAAAATAAAATGCATGGTTGCTCATAAAGGAATATAATATTAGACAATATAATACTGCACATAATGAAATACCTAAGTACCGCTAATTTGTAATCAAATATAATCAGAATGCTTCTTTTTAAAATGTGTTTTTAAATGCTGACTTTGAATAAAAGTTTTATTACACACAGAGCACTCATGTGGTCTTTGTCCAGTATGAATTAAACAATGAGCATCTAAATTCTGCTTCGTCAAGAATTTTTTTCCACACAAGTCACATTGATGATCCCTGATGTCAAAGTGAACTTTAGTATGTGTTTTTAATGTAGATTTATGTCTTGTACTGAATTCACAGATGTGACATTTAAACTGTTTGAATTCACTGTGAACCCTTAAGTGTCTTGTAAGTGTTCCTTTTTGATTGGAAATATAGTCACAATGATGACAATGGTAGATTATTCCCTGAAGATGTTTTTTTTGGTGTGAATTTAATTCCTTTTTGGAAGATGCTTTGAAAGCACATTCTTCACAAGAATATAATTGATTTGATAAATGGCTTAGTGTTGTTACATCCTCTGTAATATTTGCACAACCTTCTTCATTTTTAACTTTGTCTTTCAACTTATTAGTGTTTAAGACTTCTAGTTTTCCATTATCTGTGACCAAAGAAAGTGTATTTATTTTATTAGAATTTGTCTGACACCTATTATTTTCTTTCTGAGGTTCACAAATACCATTAATTATGTCGCCACTATTTGATCCATTCAAAGAAAAATCACAATTTAACTGATGTAATGATTGTTCTAAAGGTAAATAATCAATTGAAGTTGCTATACAATATCTTCTATCCAATTTATTGTTTATCTCACATTTAACAGTATTCGTCTCCAAGCATCGAAACAGATTTTTTTCTTCCCATTGCCTGCTACTTAACTTGTTGGCTACAAAATTTTCATTTTTATTATGTTTGTTTGAAAAATGCAGTTCCAACAATTTAGAATCACAGCAGCTGTAATTACACAGTGAACAGCTATTTGGATTATCAAAGGTATGAATTAAGCAATGCTTCTTAAGAGCCAAAGAATCACTAAATTCACTTTCACAGATAAAACAAATCAATGGCATAGTTAATAAATTTTTGTTTATCTCAAACTTAAACTTATGCTATCATACATCAGTTTGTTTTGTTTTGCTTTTACAATAAGATTATTCCAGCATCTGGTGTATAGATAGTCTCCAACTATCAATCTTTGCAATTCTCTGCCAACATTTTCCTGCAGAAAAAACAACAACTATAAATTATATAAATATTAATTGCATTGTTGTTAATCTTTTAAATATATAATTAATTCTACATAATTAGCAATTAGATGATCACAAGTTACAATATTCAATTTATTATAGCATTTAACACCTGATAATTTGTTTCCAAGGTATATTTATATTCTTTTTAGCAAATAAGCCGCCCCCCCTCCCCAATTCCAACAAAATTGTTGGTCCCCCTTTTTAAAAATATCATTCTTAGCATTCAACACAATCCTTTATTCATCTTCTGAGGAGATTTGAATGGTAGAGGAAAAGAGGTTTGGAGTAAATTACAAAAGTTTGCTGAGACTAGGAGTATGTGGTGTGGTGTCCTGAATGGACATGGTGAAGGTTATCTAGGACTTAACAAGCAATTATAGCACATTACAGAAAGGGCAAATGTTGCAATATTCTCCTCATGTTGAAAACAAATTTCTTACACTGACCACCAGATAGCTGGACCATCTGTATATCTAACTGAATCTTAAAATACATGGTACCAAAACAATCTTGTAACATAAAAATGTTTTTTTGCTAATTGGTACAAATGGTTTTTATAATAAAAATGATGATGTCTCAATAAAGTCCAATTAACTGGAATTTTCAGTCATGGTAAATGTCAATATTAAATAATGGACAAACTAATAAAGTGGACATAGTCCTTGAAAGTAACTGTCACATAGAGAGATTGGCTGAAGTGTCATTAGGGTTTGCAAGAACAGAACAATGGCAGTTGTGCTTTTGTGGCTCATGAATGTCCACATGTGGTGCACACTAGAGTAATGCTGTATGCCATCTGTTACACAGACCATCATCTTGTTTAAACAAAGCTGAACATTATCAAAATAATCAGCAAAAATGGCTCTTCGACAAGGATGCTTAATGGTGATTGTCTGGCAGATATACAAGAAGAGAATTATCTATGTTGATCCAGAAAGTCCTAGTGTTTTGAAGAGTGAGAGTGATGACAGGTTAAGTGATTGATTGATAACTGTGTTCATAATTGATGAAACATGAACTGATTTGTCATTATGCGGATGTTAAGAAGGGCAGATAATCTAGAGACAAGAACGAGTGAAGACGTGTTTTTGTTGTGAGTTGGATTTTATTTTAAGTATCACTTTATTCTATTTCATCTCAAGTTGAATTTGACTATATTGTAATAAAAGTCTTATTAATTTTTGTTTCAAAAGAAGTTCTAGTTATTTCAAGTTCTACATTAAGAATATAATAACCCTACATCTGGTGCTACAAACCAACTACAACAAATGGTATCAGAAGTACTGTACAGTGCATTAGGATGGTTTGGTGCAGACTAGAGTTAAGAAACCTTGCAAATAAAAAAGTCTTATACATGTCATCATATTTTAAGTTGGTTTGTTTTAAGCTAATGTTGTCTTCAATTTTTAGAATTAATGAATTTGTTAAATTTTCTTTATAATATTAAACTTTCTGAGACATGCCCTTTATATTTAATGCATACAAAAAGTTATAAGGCATTATCTTCGATTCCGAAGATAAAGGATAAATGCAGCATTTCTCTTGACCTCACAAACCCAGTTGCAACTTGTATATTTTGTCCCATCTAATTCATTATGCAGACAAACCAGTGGTTTCTTTGGCATAGAGGAAAGCAGATTGCCTTTGAAAGAAACAACTGTAAAGCGCTCACGAGCTTGCTAAAGACAGACGCAGATGACGAAAAAGAAAATGTAAATTACGGTATTATAAATGGGGAATGTATAATTTGTTTATATTTATAAATTAGTCAATGTAATGTAAATATTACCAGTAAGACACTGTTAACAAAGATAGCTAGATAAATAATTTAATATTAGAACTTAAAATATTTAAGAGCTAGAACCTAACTGATCAAATATATTACCTCAGCTGTTTTTGCTCTTGATTTCTTATTCAAATTAAAATATTCTGATAATATCCTATTACTTTGAAAATATGTTAATACCATAAGAAAAAATAAAAGTTAACTATTAGTTAGCAATTCACTGCTTTAAAACTGCATTATGAAAAACAAATTGAGATTTTCATTGATATCAGATTTTCATTGAGCTAACTGCTTCCAATATGGGGATTACTCGAATCATATAAGTTAAGGAAGCTGATTTTGTACTTGAAATGAGCAAGTAACTATCTAGTTTTTACTTGTTTCTCCCCACCCCATCTCTACACACAATTACACATTATCATTCCAAGGGCATTTGCATTAGGGGATTCCAATAGTCAAGGAGCTGTTTCTGCAACCAAAGTTTCTAGCATATAAATCTATTTTACTATCCTCGTTATCAGAACGAAAAATACTGGTGATTAAAAAAATTACAGGTGCACTGCACAATATGGTGGACAGAAACACTGTTGTGGTCAAATACTGGTACGCATAAATGGATTTAGGTTAAATCAGCTTGCTTACTGTGATTAGCTTACACACAGTCATAAAAACCACACATGGACTGTAACAAGAGTTATAGCAGACTGATCCACGTTGTACGATAGACTAAAACTCAATACTAGTACGCTTGAGTGCCACAACTTCGAGAAAGACCACCACCATTTATTGGCATCATTTGAAAACAGCAATATAATCCAGTCTCAAGAACTGTTTAATAAACAATAAGTGACTAAAATATTTAAACAAGTAACTGCTTAAGCCTCGGGACCCGACTAATTAAGTGACAACCTAGTAAAACTATGTGCGGAACAACTGGCTTATAAATATCTTTTGTGCTATATTCAACAAGTCCTGGCAAATGCACAAAATACCTTCCATTTGGAAGACATCTGAAATAATTCCAGTACCCAAAAATAAGACCATTGCTTCCAACAACGACCTACGTCCCGTAGCACTTACATCAATTCCTATGTAGTGTCTGGAGAAAATGATTTTAAAACATCTACTGAAAGAAGTCAAAACACGTCTTGATCCGCATCAGTTCACAAGAAGTACAGAAGATGCAATACTGAATTGTCTATACCATTATCTTGATACTCAAGAGACACTACGCCAGAGTATTATTCGTAGATTTTTCATCCAATTTCAGCACCATCCAACCACATCGCATGATACAAAAACTATCTGAATTAAACGTTAGCAAAAACATACAAGCTTGGATTCTAAACTTTCTTATCAAACGCCCAAAATATGTAAAAGTGAACAGGAATGTGTCAAGCACGAGAGAGCTTAGCACTGGAGCGCCGCAGGGGTGCATCCTGTCACCAGTATTGTATACCATATACACAAATGACATTCAGAGCTCATCAGCAATATGTAAAAGTGAAAGGGCATGTGTCAAGCACGAGAGAGTTTAGCAGTGGAGTGCCGCAGGGGTGCGTCCTGTCATCAGTACTGTATACCATATACACAAATGACATTCAGAGCTCATCATAAAAATTGACGAAAATATGTACCATTTACAATTAACACCTTTTACCAATGGTGTATAGATAACTTTCTAATTTGAAATTTTTAGAAAACTAATAAAATGATTATTGAATTTAGGAAAAACAAAGACCATATTGCAGAAATTCAGATAAATAACCAAACCATAGAACAAGTACAAGAATATAAATATCTAGGTACAACTATCAACAACAAACTGTCAAAACATATACAAGAAAATTCACCAGCGACTCTTCTATCTCAAAAAGCTAAGAAAATTTAACATAGACAAAACAATAATCAAACTTTTCTTCACAGCAACTATCAGCAGTCTAATCAACTTTGCCATCACCTGCTGGTATGGTAATACTGCAGTGGCACAAAGATATAGACTTAATAGGCTAATTAAAAAAGCATTGTTACATATCATTCAAATACAGCTACCATCTTTTGAAGAGCTTTTTCAAGAAAGATGCATTTCCAAAACACTCACGATTCTTAAAGACCACCTGCACCCATTAAACCACTGTTACATAAGATCTGAATGAAGTGGTCATCTCCTTTCCATTAGGACTGAAACAGAAAGATTTAAAAACTCCTTTATCCCACTATCGGTCAGAGTGTTACAAGATCAGCTGTCGTCATCGAGAAGTATAGAAGTCAAACTCATAAAGCGCTGGTTGTGAAGGTGTATATGTGTTTCGTGTGTGAAGGTTGTTCGTTTTTGCATCTATCTATATTGTTTTTGTGAAGTAGTTACACTGAGGTTGTCAATTGTAGTCAAACTGAATTTCCATTTGATTGGATTAATAAAATTATCTTATATCTTATCTAGGGCCTCTAGAGGCTAATCCGGCGAACACTAATTCGCTTAGCTTAGTAGTGTGACCTAGGCTAATTTCCATCCTATGACGTCGCTGACCCCTGGAGTTAGGGAGAAAGTCACAGAAACTCATCTCGAATGGCTACGAGACTAAGACTTTTTAGTGTCCCTAAATTCTAAATTTAAAACCCAAATGTAAATTCTAATATCTCATTAACGGCTGTAAAGTAAATAGAAAATATTTTACACATATAAATGTTTTTTAAAGCATTAGATTCTATAATATTACAGAAAACAAGTATTAAAACAGTTTTTGTGATTGACCCCAAAACCACTTCAGTTGGTCTTTAACATTTAATTAGTATAAATATAATAACAATGATTTAAATAAATTAATAATGATACATTTTTATTTGACCTGACCCTCTTTGATATCATATTATTGTTATTGTGTAGTGCAAGTTCCCAACAAAACAACATAATTCACCAATAATTGAACATATATTATATATATACTATAGACAGTAAATATACATTTTACTAATTTTAATTTTATAGAGAGACAAGTCACAAATGGATGACGAGTTTATTATTTATAGATTATGTTTGCAGTTATTTCCTAGGACTAACCTTTACGAGCTATAAAAATTGCAGCGGCAGGGCTTAACGTGTTCGGAAATGAATAGATATAGATTACTTGTCTTGATAGAGCCTAGAATCTAGTCTAGCTAAAGCGATTGATGGAGCGCTGGAGAGGTACAGCAGCAGTTCGTTTGCATGCCGTACTGATAGATAGAAAAGCTGCCAACTTTGTTTAACTCTAAAACCAGCGTCCAAACAGTTTCTTATCTTATATAATACAGACGTTGCTTCAAAAATCACTAAATTTAGAAAGCCTTCGGGACAGAAGACTCAAAAGTAAAGTAGCAATTATACATAAAACACTGAACCATAATCTTCAAATACAAAAACAAAATTTAATAAAATACTCTGAAAGACACAAAAATAAAGGCACATTCCTCGTCCCATATGCTAGGACAAATTTGTACAAATACTCCTTTAGTGATTTTGCTAATGGTGTTACTCTAGTCAAATGTGAATATTCGTTTGTTATGAATCTCACTGCTCTATTTTGTGTTTGTTCCAGTTTCTTAATGTTTTCTTGAGTTGAGGGGTCCCACACGGTGGATGCATATTCTATTATTGGCCTAACCAAGGTTAAATAACATTTTAGTTTTATGTTCTTATTTGATTTATAGAAATTTCTTTTAATAAACCCTAATGCTTTGTTTGATTTTTTTTATAGTTTCATCAATATGTGGATTCCATGACAGTTTTTCATTTATTATAACACCTAGGTATTTTGCGTTTTTAGTCTGTGTTATTGGTTTGCCATGAATAAGATAAGTGGAATTAATTTGTTTTAGTTTTTTTGTAACTCTTAACAACTGACATTTTTCTGGGTGGAAATACATACTCCAATTTGATTCCCATTTCTGTAATTCATCTAATTCTCTTTGTAAAATATCTGTGTCTTGTGTTGTTTTTATTGTTCTATATATTATGCAATCGTCTGCAAATAATCTGACTTTTGTTCCTGAAGTAATGCAATTTGGTAAATCATTTATATAAATTAAAAATAGTAGTGGACCCAAGACTGTTCCTTGAGGTACACCTGAGTTTACTGTTATTAGTGCAGACGATTGCATAATATATAGAACAATAAAAACAAAACAAGACACAGATATTTTACAAAGAGAATTAGATGAATTACAGAAATGGGAATCAAATTGGAGCATGTCTTTCCACCCAGAAAAATGTCAGTTGTTAAGAGTAACAAAAAAACTAAAACAAATTAATTCCACTTATCTTATTCATGGCAAACCAGTAACACAGACTAAAAACTCAAAATACCTAGGTGTTATAATAAATGAAAAACTGTCATGGAATCCACATATTGATGAAACTATAAAAAAATCCAACAAAGCATTAGGGTTTATTAAAAGAAATTTCTATAAATCAAATAAGAACATAAAACTAAAATGTTATTTAACCTTGGTTAGGCCAATAATAGAATATGCATCCACCGTGTGGGACCCCTCAACTCAAGAAAACATTAAGAAACTGGAACAAACACAAAATAGAGCAGTGAGATTCATAACAAACGAATATTCACATTTGACTAGGGTAACACCATTAGTAAAATCACTAAATTTAGAAAGCCTTCAGGACAGAAGACTCAAAAGTAAAGTAGCAATTATACATAAAACACTGAACCATAATCTTCAAATACAAAAACAAAATTTAATAAAATACTCTGAAAGACACAAAAATAAAGGCACATTCCTCGTCCCATATGCTAGGACAAATTTGTACAAATACTCCTTCTTCCCTAGTGCTATTAGAGCATGGAATGGGTTGCCTGAGCTAGCCAGAAAAACCAGTGACTTGGCAGAATTTAAGTCATTGGTTAATATGCATGACTAAATGCATGACGCGTAGGACGTAATCATCTTCTTTTTTGAAGTAACGTCTGTATTATATAAGATAAGATAAGATTTAGAGCCATTTATTATTACAGGATTACAGTTTCAACCTTATTACCAACATTAGTACATGACTTGAACTATTGTCACTTATTTTGTCATTGCTCTATTATTACTCTTATATAAAACACAAATTCAAAATCCGCAACTTTGTTTAAAAGTGAACAATTCAGCATGTAGATCAAAATGCGTGTTTCATTTTATTCAGGCATATTTATCACTACTTCGAAGGGATTAGTAACACATATTATTATGATATTATCAACAAAAAAAGTAATAATTTCATAAGTAAAAAAAAAACAAGTCAACCAAATTATTAATAGCCTTTTGTTTCTTTTAAATAATTTCCAACTGAAGGCCTACATTTCAATAAATACCAGTAAAAAAATAAATTGACAACCTTAGAAAAGAACTCTTATTAAATATAAGTTATTAAAAGCTCAATAGGGAGATCAATCTGTTTGTCAACAACCATGTCGGTGGTTTGGTATCGAGAGATTACTTAAACAAGATCTTAAGACCTCAATTATTAGACTGTTGATTAGAATTCTAGATCTATCATCGGTAAGATTATCTAAGATCTAGATCTATACTATTCTAATATTAGTACAAATAATACAATGATTCAAATCATTCATGATTCCATTTTTTTATTGATTCTATTCTATTCATCTATAAAATCTATTCCCTATTCTAAAAATAAAAATTTTAATTTCATGTTCAGACATGTATTTATAATTATGATGTAGACTAGATTTAGAGTCTAGATCTAGATTAGTTAGTACATGTACGTAACTTGGTAAGAAATGAAAGAATTGATTTTTTGAATGTAAATGATGTTTAAATATAAATAATAGTAATAGTAGATCTATATATATCTAATTCTAATATAGTCAATATAGACGATATACATATACTTTCATTATCATATAGTGACAATAGTCTAATATTATAATAATAATCATATAATAATAATGATAATATTAATATAATTCTATATTTAATAATACTTTTATTATATTATTTTTATTTATTTTATTAAAAAATTAATATAATTAGTTTTCGAGATATTTAAATATTATTAGCCATTGGCAATGTTATTAAAATACTCTTTATACACATTTAATTTCTAGATTACATCAGAGTCTATTGAAGACTGCTGTAATTATAATATATACTAGATCTAGATCTAAATATCAACTTCCCTAGACTGGAAAGTGATGTGACTTTTGATACTATCCTTCCTAGATGTGTGATGTTAATTAAGAGGTGTTCATACTTTATGGTGGCCTTTGGGGCTGAGTAGGTTTTATTGGGTGACATCTAGAGCATGACTTCTGTTTTTTCAATATTAATAGATAAACTAAAAGAGGCCTCAGCATAATATAATATATGCTAATTTGTTGACCTTGAGCTCAAGATCATGCTCATTTTGAACTAGTAGGACACAATCATCTGTTACAACTACTTCCTTTGTTTTTGTATGGGACAGTAGACATTGAAGATTGAACATCATCTGAGTGAAATCTGATGTAGATGCTTCCATGCAGTCATAGCCTTATTTGATCCAACATTATACCAAAGAAGATGGTGAACAGAGTAGGGGCAAATACACAGCCCTGCTTTACGCCATTATCTATCAGGAAGTGATTAGACATGTCACCACTAAAGTCTTATCTGGTCTTTTTGTCCCACATCAAGATGCTCAAGAATGGATAAGATGTAGGTGGGCATTTGTGCTTGGTCAAAATCCTCCATAAGCCATCTTGACTGATCACATCGAAAGCCTTGGTGAGATTGGTTTAACTTCTCTCTGGATTTTTTTTTATAATTGTCGCAAAACAAATATCATGTCAGATAATAACCATCTGACCAGGGCTATAGTGCTTTTGGTCAGGTGGAATAAATCACTCCGCCTTTGTCCTAGAATCAGTGTCTACCAAGTACCCTCAGTCCTTCTGTTTGAGACCAGTTCTGTGCCTTTAGAGGACTACATATTTATATAATAATTATCACATTATATTACTTCTGTGCACTGGAAATTTAATAAAATAAATAGATCTAGTCTAGTGACCTAGATTTGTGTCCTTGTAGTATCTATTTTAGGCTAGATCTATGTTTCTTATTGAATGTGGCACTGTTTTCAATCTAAACTATCTCTACTCTAGGTCTACAAATCTTGCCTTCAGAAATCGTTCGTCAGTGACACTAAAGCTTTTTTTGTTGTCATTATAAAAAACAAATTATCATTTCAAACATGGGTGAAGCAACACTAATATCGCATTTGAAATCCAATCAGCACAAGCCAGAGTCTATTAAATCAGATGGTTGTTGTTTTTTTAAAATAGGCTGCCACACTCACACTGACTTTCACTTGTTCTAGACCCACCCAAATACCGTTTGCAAAATTTTGTTAGCTCTTCAAATGTTTTATATGCCACTAAAATCAACAGGTTTAAAATATGAGAGTTTGCATGTGTCAGGGTAGCATTATGAAGCTGGTCTTTCCAAATCAAGTCTATGTGGGAGAAATTATGTTGCACATGTAAAAAAAAAAAGGGGGGGGGGGAGTTCCAGCAAAAGAGATAGAGATAGAAAGAAAGAGAGTGGGTCTTCAAAATTCATTATAACAGATACACTAAATCATGGGCTAAAAATGTATAAAATGTGACCTATTTATTAAAATAAAAAAATAAAAATAATAAAGCCTAGGAACAAATCAAAGGACGCAGCAGGTGCTTACTGCTAGTCAAGTACATTACTAATCATATGACTAGTATTAGATCTAGACCTACTTAAAAAAAAGAAGGAAAAATATTCATGAGATTGATATCACATACTCACAGTTTTGTTTCCAACATAAATTATGTATCTAATAATGTATATATATAATATATGTATTATATAATATATATAATGAGTGGATAATTCTATAGGTGAAGTATATATATGTATACTAGCTGATACCTGTGCTGAGCTCCGGTTGAAATAGTTGGTATAAACCTATCAAAAAAGAGTCCCACATTACAAAACTCCACAACCCTATCACAATTTTCTAGTTCTCAAATTTTATGTCCTTTTTTTTGTTTCTTTCATCCAACAAATAAATGGCCCACAACCCCCTATTATAGAGTATGCACAAACACTTCCTATGACTTCCCTCCTAACCCAACCATATTATATATACACACAATATTTTCAAATGAACAGTTTGAAAGAAGAAACATTACTATTTGCATTTTAATCCACTTTTAACATATTTTGTTTTTATTTTATCAGTCTTGGATCTAGATTTAGAGAGGCACCTTATTTACACAAACTGTATAATACCCCCCCTCTAAAAACACACACACACACACTTTTAATAGGCCTACTTGTAGAGGTAGGTCTAGTCGTTTTACAATTGTGAAACACAGTATCATTAACTACAGTCTTTACAATTTAAATTGTAGTTATTTTCTACACACACACATGCACTTTCATTAGATAAAAAAAAAACCATTTCATAATCACATTGACCTAGCAAACTATTCCAATTCAAGTTAAAAGTCTAATTAGGAGAGCAGTACAATATGCAGTGTGCCTAAAAAGGGAGAAGTGTTTGACAGAGAAGGGGAAAGGGAGAGAGAGAGAGATAGAGAGGAGATAAAGAAAGAGAGAGAAAGAGTGGGCCATTCAATTCAACACATTAAATACTAGAATTCACAAGTTTAAAAGTATGTTGGGGATCATTAAAATGTAGATGTCGCAAAAAAAAAAAAGAATGAAAATCAATTAAGGTAGCTGGTTTGTAATCCTATATATATATGCAGGTAAATTAAAGGACTTTTGCATGACAAACAAAAAAATAGCGATAAGATGTCTTATTTAATACACAGTTGACAATTATACTAATTACAAATTTATGTGCACTATATGTAGTATGCCATTCAAATGTCATTTGCATCATTGTATTGGCATATGCTGCCTCCTTCTTTTACTTCATTAGACCTGCACTTTAATATTGTCCCGTTCCACCCCTCCTTGCTTTAAATTTATTGGAACTGCACTCTTCTTACTATGAAAAAGGTTTTCTTCAGCTCAAAATGCAGGAAACCTATGCATTAAATTTATTTTTAATTTTTTTTTCAGCCATAGATGATTATTACCTGCACATCCTGATATATGATGAGTCTAAACGAAAGCTTTGGGGGAGGTCCTGGAGTCTCTGCTTTTTTTAATGGAAAGGAAATAGAAGCTGATGCTCAACTTGAACAAGAAGAAATTCAAAATGAGGTTATTTTGGAAATTTTTATTTATTTTAGCATAATATTCATTTTCTAACCATTTTAATATTATTTAGTATATAATGACTCATTTGATTTTAAAATGTGTGGCCATTCAGGAATATTTGTACTAGGGTTGTACCAGATCTGTTGTCAGTCTGATCTTCAGATCCGGTCAGTTGTCCAGTCATTTTTCACTATCTAACAATATTGTCACAGATCAGATATCACTGCAGGATAGTTGGCAAGATAGTAAAAAGTATATTATCATAACACTGTAGGACCTACATTTCTATTAATATTTATAAAGTGAACATGGCTCTATTAATGTCAGTTATGGATTTCATGGGCTTAAATGTATTAACTTTTATATTTAAAATAAAAAAATGTGCTTTAAAGAATATGAATATGCACCAAACTTCTTTTCTTACTAAGTCAAGGCTTGCATTATATAAATAGAATTGAAGCTTTACATTATAAATGCACTTTACATACACAGCTGCAATGGCTAGGGCACATTTTTTTACATTGTTTTGTCTTAACCTTTGAGGGGTTTAGTTAACATGTTATATTTCTTAACTAAGTTATACTTATCAGATATCTGTCAAGCTGTGCAGGTTTATCTCAACGTAACATATATATATTAGGGTGGTCCAAAAAAATGGTATTTTTGAAATTTCAAACGCTTAAGTTGTATTCTAGGTCCATTTCATGTTAAAAATGCCAGATAAAATTTTAAAGAAATTCTGAATGGGTTTAGAGGTTGCGCAGACAGTCTAAAATTATCCCGAATAATAGCAATGAGACAGGAAAAAAACACATGGTAATAAATCAATAATGTTTATTTTTACATTAATTTTGGCTGTCTAGTGAGGCCACTCACAACCGTTGTCTTCTTAGAGTCAGAAACTACATGATGATGTTGCTGAACTAGTTGAAGAAGGTACTGTTTCTGTTGTTCATCATTGGTCAAAATGGAGTTATACTCTTGGATCAGTTTCACTCCTCGTTCGGCACAATCATTCACCACCTTGAGATCTTGAACGATTCGGAGGGCTTTTTGGTAGTGGTCATTCTCTTTCCATGTCTCCACATTCTGTGTCAGATATGAATCAGGCAGTTGAAGAATTTGGAAAAATTTTCTGGTAGATGTGGTGACGAAGGAACTCAGGGGTCTCTTTTCGTCACAATCACATAACGATTGTGTTGGGGGTGGTGTAGCTCCAGGAATTGTGTCCATGTTCCGCACCATCTCTCTCCTCTCTTCCAGTCCAACTCGCTCATCAAAAAAGGCAAAGCAGACCAGCAGCTCACTGAGATACCAAAGATGTCGTCGGAATGCGACAGAAGTGGCCTGACAAATTGTCGGATTCTTGTACGACGTCAATTGACCAAGGAGATGCAGATCATTAGCTGGAGCGTAAACTGAAAATGGTGCCTGAAACCATGCTTCTACGTACACTTCAACGACGAACAAATTGAACGTCATGAGGGCTTTCTCTTCAGAAGCTTTCAACTTGAATTGCGATTTGAATATCCATATCTTCAGACCGTAGATGATTTTCGCCATCCACCTTGCACGGTGCAGAGCTCCTGGAGCTTTGAACCGAATTCCATTTGGCGGTGATCCGCCGAGGAAGATGATTGTGAGCTCCAAAAGTTCCTCGTAATCATCTCTTGGCTGTGAAATTGCCAATGTGGTCTCGGCAAACCTAATCACACGTTCTTTGAATGACGTAATTGCTACTTCGTCACTGGCAGTGTCGAAGTTGGTTTGGTCGATGTCCTGCCAGAAGTCCCGAAAACGTTCGAATATGGCGATGTCCGGCCCAGATGATGCTTCAATTTTAATTGCTGTAAATGCCTTTTCCACAACAATTTCCAAAATGTGATGGCGACATGGCAGATGGAGAAGATCTTTCCAAAGGCGCTCTTCGATCAGGTGGCAAGCGCCTGTGTGTCGACCAGTGTTGCTGACAGTTGTATTGAAACACATTCCAACAACATTGTCTCGATGTTTCCAGTTATCGATGCATGTAATGACGGCTGATGCCTGACGTTCACCAGTACCAGAAACCAATTCGGGCACTCCAAGCAACTGCTCCACGTTGTGTCCTGTGACAATTACGGCCAGGCAATCCACTTTACCTTGATTAGTGACACGTGGTAACAGTCTGCCGTCCCAATGAATTACTAATTGGCCATTTGGAGAAAATGCATTCTGAATAGAGTTCGCTTCAGATTCACGGTGTTCAATTCTTGCACGGCGAATGGAACTTCGGCTCACAGGTAGCTGTTGCACATTGTGTCCAAGAGCATGAGCTGCTGAGGCCAGTAGGTACACTGCTTCTCTATCAGACACTTTCGTGCGGTCCAATGCAGCTGCAACATCTTTTGTAATGAGGTTAGGACTGTGATTCCAGTTGACATTCTTTCTTTTTGCGAGGACCAACATGGTTGTACTCTTCATCCGATTGTTCTGGAGTGCTACTTTCACGGCTAAGTTCACATGTTTCTTTCTCCAAGAGAGCTGCCACCTCTCTGTCTGATCTCTCCTTGCGCTTCTTGATATCTTGTTCCTTTTTGTTTGACATTTCTTTCTTTCTCTCGGCATCTCTATCAATTCCAGCCATGTATCCACGTCGACCTTCTCTTTGAGCAACGAGAAATTCCCAGTCTTCAGGTACAGCAATTAAACTTTGGGCTTCTTGATGAGCGACAACAAACAAAAGGTCAAGTTGATCACAAAAATTCTTTTCATTCTCCAACTGCGTTTCACTTCGGCGGTTTTTTGATTTTTTAAGCATTTTCCATTCTTTATGGACTTTCAACAAGCGATTTTTAATATTGTAATCAAAACTCGTTGGGATGCCAGATTTTTTCCAAATTTTTAGTAATTCCATCACTGCGATATCTGCACTTTCACTCAATGTCAATTTTTCCTCAATGTGTCGATAGAAGAATACTGATAGAACATCTCGAAGTGTTGGAAGTCTTCCCTCTTGAGTAATGAATGAATTCACGGTCCCCACAAGCCACACTTGTGAATTTGCTCTTGTCGTTCTTTCAGAGTTCATGATTTCACCTACAGAAATTAACAGAACGTCAGTAAAATAATGATATGTTATTGTTTGTCAAATTTTATTATCAGGTGAAGTGATACAAGCAACAAGCATAGATACAACTAAACTAAGTAAACTAAACTTCAAATTTTAAAAAGACATAGATCAATGTAATCATTTCAAATAATGTGAACAAACGACGGGCATTTCAACCGTGCAAGATTGAAATTATATACAATTTATATAGAGAGAATCAATCTATTATGCTATATTATTAAATTACAATAGCATCAAATTAACCAAAATGTTCTTTTAAAGCAAGTTAAAGCAAAAAATTATCAGTAGCTCTGAATGAAAAAAATCTGTATTTTAATGGATGTGCGCAAGTTCTAAACGGCTTTCAATCAACATGAAAATTACACAAACTGAATTTCTCATCTATAGGGTCCATCTGAAGGGGTAAGACATTAAAACTGAAATACTTACGTTTTTTCCATATACTTGTGGACCACCCTAATATATATTGTGATTATCACAATTAATGCTTATAAATCACAGTAATCTGCTCTTTGTTTTAGTTTTACTTGTACATTGACATAAAAAAGAAGAGAATGCAATACATTTTTTATCCAACAAAATACATTAACTTAGAAAAGAAGAGAAAATAATAAGGAGAAATAAGGAAACTTTAAGAAAAATGTAAGATAATGAAAACAGAAAGATTGGAAGAAATTTTTAAGAAAGGAGATAAAATAAATAATGTCAAGATTGCAAAATTGAAAGATCACTTTTACCAACTAACTAAATATCTTAATAGTAGCATTTGATCTTCATTTCAATTGTCCTTTGTTGCTATTTAATTTTCAAATACATTTTTATTTGTGCTGCTGTCATAGAGTAAAGCTCTAGATCTAACACTTCCTCCATATTGATAATATTCTGTACTAGAAAAGGAAGCATTTATAACTTTGATTATGCATTGTTAAAATAAATAGTTTATCAACACGAGATACACCACCAACAAAAAAACTATTCATAGTTATTTGCCACAGATGAAAAGCTCCAATATAATAGAAGAAGAAACAAGAAAAAAATATTGTATTGAAAGTATTTAAATTTAAAATTATTCGATTTTTTGTATTAGTCTTATATGTTTATTTATTAGCCCATAAGGAAGATAAAACTAGTAAAATAGTTGAAAAATTGTATGTTTTTTTTTTTGTTTCAGTTCAACCATGCCATTGCATCTGAACTTAAGGATTTATTCAAAGATTTTTCTGAGACACTTTCTGAGGATGAAATTTTTGATGAAAGTCACAACAGCAGGTCAATTTTTTATTTCTTGTAATAGCTTTAATTTTAAATTCTATTATGCATTCTTCCTTTTTAATTAATCATTCATGTTTTTGTTTTATAATTTTAAATTATTCAATGCATTTTTCTTATGCAATCTATCTTTTTTTCAGTAAGTTACTATATCTTCTATATTTTGTTTACAGTCATGTTTCTCAGTATGAACAAAATCTTGATATTAGGAGAAATGGACAATTACTAATGTCACCCCCTCAAAGTTTGCAGTGGAAGTCTTCAGTCAATCCTGATGGCACTAGCAAACAAAAAAAATATGTAAATGATGAGAGCTTTAAATCTCAAGACAATGGAGACATAACCTTGAAAGAGAATCAGTTCAACTTTGAAACAAATGCAAACCACAAACTTGATTACAGAGGCGTATTTAATACTCATAATGGTCACAATCAAGATATATCAGGATCTTATTTAAGCTTACTTAATTCACGCCCTACTATAGGTAATATCATCCATAGTTCTGTTTGTATAATATAGCAAGTAATACAGTGTGTTAATATATATTAATACTATTTTTCTTCTTACTTACATCAAGTAATGCCATTGATTAATACTCAATTGCATGTAATTCTTAACATGATTATTCAACTTAAAACAGCTAATACTGTATATAATTCCTAGGTTATCTTTATATGTAATTTTTATTTATAATGGGAAATATAGTAAATAATTATTTATCTCTGATAGGTAATACTGACAAGAAGTATGAACAGTTTCAAAACTTTGTTAATCCAAGAAGTGAGACAAATGTATCCAATGAAAAGAACCAAGACTTCAGTGTTCTTGTGGCACAAACAGACTCCCAGAAAATTAGTAATGATGAATGGATGCTACAGATTAAAACACCTGTATCAGTTTCTCACCATTATTACCCTTCCATTCAAAAAAACATAGTCACTGGAAACAATGACAGATTTGCTGTAAAAGCAAACAAAAGACCATCATCACCAACTGTTAGTCAAGCAGCGTATTCTTATAAAAATCCTTCAGAATCTGCTGTGCATTCATTTCTTAAATCACATTCTCCATCTCCACCTCCTTTACCATCCACTGCTCCTCCATCTTCTTGTGCTGTTCAGCCCCTCAATCAAGGGATAAGTCACAGAAATGAGGTAAGTAGTGAATAATTGTAACTGTCTTTACATTTCTTTATGTGATAAAATTCTAGCTGACTTGTGCCACTTGATAGTTTTGATACTACATATTAAAATATACTGTGATCCCTTGCCACTTTGCACTTTACTTTTTGTGGCTTCATCATTTCACTAGTTTTCAATAAATATTAATGAGAAAAATAATTTGCAGACCTTCGCTTCTTCGTTTCTGTGGTACTTGATTTCCATGAAAACATCTAAAATTGTATAAAAAAACATAAATAAATATATACAAATATATAACAAATATTAACTAACAATAAAGTAATGTTATAGATAATTAAAAATTAGAGTATGAGTCATATGGTACAAGTATTTACACTTGAAAATAGAAAGTATCATCTCCTGCTTGTGATGCCACTCGCCTACATAGGATAGTAAACAAAGCAATATTGGTTGATTGTGATAGAAGGGACCAACCAGAGAGTACTGCTTTGTTTCACGGTTTCTGATTGTGATGCATCATCTGATCATGTGTTCTAAGCCAAATAAATATAAATAACTGCCATTTATTTTCCATAACTGGAGGAAATTCTTTTTGTCAGGGATTTTAGTAACAGTTAAATAAACAGTATTTATTTAATTATACTTCAAACGCTGTGCTTAGTGCCTCATTTTTTTATGTACATGCATTTATTTTTTTAAAATTCACTAGCATAAGTATTTTGACCCTTAAAAAACATTTGAACACATAAATAAATTATTGGTTTATATCAATTTCATTATCAAACTTTGTATTTTGTAAAAATTTGTTTAACTATTATTTGTCTTGTCTTTTTATAATAGCTTTCAGATGAATCATACTCTCAATATAAAGTTTTTTATGCAAATAGACGAGAAGATGCAGGGGAGGAGCAATATTATATACAGACTGATCAAATAGATTTTTTTCAGAAAGGTAATATGTGATGATGATGTAAATGTAGGGATGTAGTAGTCTGAATCTAGTGACTTTTAAGTGTTCTCCTTACTTTCATCCAGTAATTTCTTCTACAACAAAATTAATTAAGAGTCAAATGTTTGTTTGCATGGTTTTCCTTATCAAAATAATCTTAATTTTCTCTAAGTAAATGGATGTCTAGCTATATTTTAAAATATGATTAGGTAGATGTATCAAGTAGTAATTTTAATGTATGATATGCATTTTATTTTGTTAGTTAGATTCAGTCTGTATAATTATTCTAATTTTAAGACTTCTTTTTATGGAATTGTTTTGTTAACAACTAATAAACACATGTTGTAAACTTTGTTATTTATGATATAGTACTATAAAAACTAATGAAGCAAAACTTTTACTGTCTCAGAATGGGAGAGGTGAAAGAAAGTTTGAAGACATTTTTTTGTATTGCTAAAGAATAGGTAATCATAAAATAAACAAAAAACACTAGACATCAACTGAATGATAAATTGCTTGACTTTCAAATCCAGAATTCTAATGCTGAAATCTAGGTGAATGTAGATATATTCAATTGAGAATTTTAAGAACATCATCTTCAAGTACATCATGCTACAATGGGTACTTAATATTTGTTTGGAAAGTAAACATGCTGTTTGTATTAATTGGCTATTGAAACAGAAACACTTAACATCATCTTTTCATGTGCTGCAATAAAAAATGCTGCCTCAACTTTTGCTATACTCATCAATTATCAGATTATGTTTACAAAAAAGCATATGCAATTTTAAAAGCTTAAGCACTTTGCACTATTTTAATTAAGCTAATAATATGTGCCATTAAAAAAAATATGATCACTTTATTTCTGGTTCCAAATATACAGCCAGATCCAGATTACAAAAGGTAATAAGAGTGCCATTTCGAATGTAATGCTTTAACTCAGAATCCTTGCAGCTATACTCAAACATGGGAAGAGCTTTAGGAGTCTACTTTGAAAAAAAAAATAGGGCTAAATTATCAATAGGTAGCTTGCAGCAAACATTGCAACACCCTGACAAAACCTGTGATGCAGCTGGTTCCTTTGCCCACATTAGTTGTTTGGGGGGGGGGGACTGCTGTGAGGGCAACTATAGCTGATTCACAGGCTTTTATCTCATTTCTGTGTTGCTTTGTGATTGAAACTGGCCATGGAATGTTGTAATGTAAAATCTCATTTTAAGATAAGATATTTTTTTCAAATCTAATTTCTTTTACTTTCTAGATTTGCCAGAACAACTGAGAACTTATGAACAAATAAATATCTTGTATAAAGCAAGAGGGAGAGAAATTGAAGAACTGACCAAAAAGCTAGAAGAAAAGGAAGAAGATATGGGCAAAGAAATTCGATCTTTAAAACACAAGCTAGCTCTGGCAACAGGTTTTGTAACAAACTAATAATTACTTTCTCTGTTGTTAAATAGTATTCAAATATTGATCTTATATTTGTAGTTCATCTTTCAATAGATCATATTATCATTTATCTTTTTTTTTTCTCACATTTTTACAATAGCACCTTAGATTTAAAAAGATATCCTTAGTTAACAAAAATATATATATTATTTAAATTTTTTATTTAATATCAGGAAATGCTGAAGGAACAACTGAAAGCCTAAAGAACTGCAAATTTCTTCTACAACAAGCTGAAAGTGAAAATGCTGCATCTACAGGACAAATCAAAGCTCTTGAAGCACAAATAACAGCATACAAAAATTCAAAGGATGAGGTCAATATGCATTAAAAAAATATATCAATGAATTTTTTCTCAAAGAAATAGAACAAATGTTTTATTTAAATGTATTAATTCACTTCACATTATGAGTTTGAGAATGCAAAATTAATAATGTACCTAGCAAGTTGGTAAATGAATTATACAAACTTAAAAGAGATGATAATTAAGATTAATTCAGGCCTTTTTTTTTTTTTTTTTTTTTTACAGCTTTTAAAAAAATTGCAGACTGCTGAATCAACAATTGAATCTCTTACCCATAACATTGAAGATCTTCAGAATTCTGACAGTATAAGTAGAGCACGCATTGATCATGAAAACATGCTATCTAGCCTGACACAACGCTATGAAAGAGAGCTACTTAATGTTAAAGAGAAGTTAGATGAAACTAAAAGTGCTTTAGAAAAAAAGGTATAGTTATAAAAATTGTTTAAGTTCTACTAAACATTTCTAAAATATTTTTACAAGTTTACATATAGATCAATTTATTACTTTTACAAAATGTTTCAACAGCCTTTTTGTGGGTGATTAAAAAATTTTCTTTTAATATTGAAAATAAACAACCATATGTTAATTTATATATTTATATAATGCACACATTTTATTTTACTTTGAAAGAAAAATTGTATTTAAATTTTACTTTGAAAAAAAAATAGTGTTTAAATTTTTAAAAGATGTTGATTTAATGATTCAATACATATTGTGATATTAGAACCTTTTATAAGCTGTGATAATGAATAATACTGAAGCAAAAGACTTAAGAGGCTGAATTCCTCTTTTTTGAAAGCCCTAGACTAAAATCCAGTGGTTGTGTACAATACATGTGTAACCATGTGGATCAAGAGCATGTGGCTTTCCAAATCTGTTGAAAAAAAGTTCATTAAGTTTGGGACATTCAAAAGAATGCAGCAGAGACACTGTGAGTTAAAGTTCGGCCTGAACCAGTATGAATCAACAGGACAATGGCCTATCCTGCAATAGCCTGTTCAGACCTCCACCATAGGAAGGTCCATTCAGGGTGCCTTTGATGCTCTGTTGAGAAGCACCTTACGAGACTGATAGTGAAGCACAAATATGATGACATTAAGTCAAAAGGATACTTTAAACCTGTATTGTAAAATAGTTGATGCTAGGCTTTCATAGAGGTAAAATCTATAATGTTAGTGACTGAGATTAGCCCATTCCCTTTCTGAATGAAATCATGATATTAATGTTTCTGTACTTGACTTTCTTTAATGTCTAGTTCGTCTGTTGGTTAATACAAACTCAACATAAGTAATAATATGCAGACAGAAAGATGCATGCAATCTTTTGATCATCAACAATTCAACAGATCCATTTTAGACATATTACAGTTCTTAGATTCCATGGTCTGACAGTGTCGACAATATGGGGCTATGGGCCGAGATTTCTATATTTCAAAGCTGCAGATATTACAATATCCAGCTCTTTCAGACTAAGACTAAGACTGCTTTATTGATCCTTATGGAAATTTGTTGTGATTACAGGGACTCTTTTCTCATATAAAGACATCACAACAGAAAAATACACATAAATACAACAGACAACATAAAGAGTTAATTCAGCGACTACACACAGGTATCTTGGTGCATTTCATGTTTCCTGATCAATGAGTGGCGGTGATAGAAGTTGACCAAGTGAGGAATGAACGAGTTTTTGTACCGCTCCGTTCTTGTTTTGATTGACAGCAGTCACCCACTTCACGACGACCTGACGTAGTTCTGATGGAGCGGGTGGCCGCTGTCTTCCATGATTTTTTCGATTTTTCTTTTGTTCAAAAAGTTCCTTTAAATGTGGTAATGTTGTGAGTGTAATTTTTGATGCTTTTTTAATGATGTTTTCTAGACGTCGCAACAGTTTAGAATAGGCGTTGCCTTGCCAACAAGTTATTCCGTATGTTAGCAGATTTTGTATAGTCGCGCCGTAAAAAGTCTCAAGGATCTTCTTGTTAAGTTTAAAGCTATTGAACCCTAACCCTTTTTCTTTGTCAGAGTTCCAAGGTGGTCTTCCCATGAAAGTTTGTTTTGATGATAACGCCTAGATATTTATATGCATTTACTTGTTTTATAGATGTAGTGTTTATTTGCAGTTCACATATAGTTTGATTTTTTTTTATTTAAATTTATTATAAGTTCTTTAGTTTTTGTGACATTCAGTTCTAGAAAGTTGATGGTGCACCAGTGTGTAAAATCTAATGATGCTGACTCATCAGTAAATGCAAATTAGAACCCTGGACCCCTTTGTTCAGAAGTCAATCACCCCTTAGCCACCATGTTCTCCTTGTTAAATGCTATACTAGGGTCTTGTATGTATTTATTTTTTAGAAAATTTTAATAGATTTTTTATAGATATTGATGATGTTCAAATCTATGGTAAGGTAATTCTATCTCATGAGACACCTACCTGGCTACCCTGTTGTGTGGTATGCACTCTGCATTGTTGCGTCTATAGTCCCAGGTTCAAACCCTGCAAACTGCAATACCCATCATTCTGTGTCCCAAGTTCTGCCCCTTATTTCAATAACTCATTTTGAATCAGCATTCCATCCAATGAGATTGCAGTCTGACATTTAAATTCCAAAACTGTGATCATCCTTAGCATTCACTCTAAGCCAGGAGTGGGCAAATTACGGCCCGCGGGCCGCATATAAAAATGAAAATATATTTTAAAAAATATCTAGAGTTGAAACTGTCTCTTATAAAAACCTTCAAGTAAACTAAGATTATGCTTATTGGCTATGCTTCAATTAACTATATCTAAGATAATCTCTGGTCAATATTTAGACAATGCTATGAAGAACTGTGTTGAGTGTTGGGTTGGCTTGGAACTAGATGGCTAGTGTAACAACTGATGGTGCTCGATCTTTGACTGAAAAAAACAGTTGTTTTTTTAATAAAGAATTTCCCAACCATAAACTCTAAACAGGAAAGTTTGCACAAATCTACATAAAATATCAACAAATTATCATTTATTTTCACTTATAATCAGACTGATCTGATATTCTGATGTATCCACTGGCTTAGTAATAGGCAAATTTATGAGAAGAATATAAAATCCCAAGGACGAAATTTTTATATAAACATTGACTGTGATTTTGTAACTAATATTTCTAATGAAGAGTGGAAGACAGCATGTTTTTCATAATTACTGTTGAAAATGGGTTGTTTGCATATGAACTGTAAGTTGATGTTGAATCTTTTCAAACCAAGCTTTCCCATTTCTCCAGGCAAGCAAAAGAAAACACGTTTGTCATTTTCCTTTGCTGGAAAGTGAAACAATCTAGTGGAATGGGTAAAAGTACAAGACTTATTTAGATTCCTTAATTGTGGAAAGCAAGTTTTATGACGTCAAGAACCAGTTTTCAATACCATCAGCTCACCATTTAGTGCAGAAGCTGATTCAGCTCCAGAAACATACAGTAGAACGTCGTTTATCCGAACGTTTATTATCCGGAGCGTCAAATATCCGGACCAGTTTTTTTTTTTTTTTATCAACCACATATACTGTATGAATACGAAAAATAAGTGATTATTTTCCACAATAAAGGTAAAATTGCGACATTTGTCACCTATTTTGCTCGTTCTTCACGCAGGTGTCCCGCATGTGATGATTTTCAATATTTGTATAGTGTCCGGTTGCATATACTGCATGGATCGCTTCGGTTTTCGGTTATCCGAACAATCGCGTATCCGAACGGTGTCCGGTCCCAATTGAGTCGGATAAACGACGTTCTACTGTAACTCCAAACAAATTATGACCTGAAAGGGAAGTTCAGGTCAGTTCTTCCGCTGGAGTTTTATAGGTGCAGGGGAAGCTGAATTTCCACACTTTAAAAAAAATTGCTGCTTTTTCTTCTTCTTCTAGCCAGCTTTTTGCTGCTGAGATGTCAGCTCTTTTGCAGACTGTGCCAAGGGGTGGGAAACCTTTTTGTATCGAGGGTCGCATTAAAAAAATTGGGAATAGGGGTCACTAATTGTTACATAAGGCCTAATCACATGTCTGACATCTATCAGATAGCATCAACATTCAAATTCAATGCAAAATATGCAATAGCTGGTGGCATTGCAGCATAACTTAAATGATGAACAACAGCTGTGGGCTGTGTACTATAGGGCTATAGAAATGTTATTGTGTCCATACTAACTTAAATGTAATATAGACTTATCTGTTGTTAATAAATCTGTTTAAATAATTAAATTTAATGTTATTTTTTCAATCATTGCTTTTCTTTAAAATAAATTAACATACTGGACATTCAGAAAGTTGGGCCAGGTCATTTTTTGTTGTAGTATAGATAAAGGAGAGAAAAAGTGGATGTAAATCTGTATCACAACCATGTGAATAACTAGGTGTTACATAATTACCAAATTATGAAGCAGAGATTGAAGACAAGTTAGAATTGGTTTAAAGTGTTATCATTATGAATGGAATGTCTGTTGTTTTTTTTATATTGTATTATTTATATAAATATTTTATTTGCATTGGCTGCAAGTGGTTGTATAGCATCCACAGGGGATTAATAGTGTCTGTAATAAGGTAAAACACAGACCCAAGTTAACTTGTATTATAATATATACTAAGTGAGGAAATTTTATATGGGCTGATGCGCTTTTGGCTACTTTCATTTTTTTTTTCCTAGGTTGAAGCATTACAAAACTATGAAAGAAAAAGTAAAATATGCTGCAATTGTGTCCAGAAGTGGCAAGGCATTCTACTAAAGATGCTGTAGTTTAGTGGCATCAGGGTCTACTAATTTTTTGCAGATATCTGGTGCTATGGGGTGGTACTATGGTGGAAGAGTTGAATATTTCTCCTATTAGTAGATAAGTCAACTTCATAAGCAAGTTAATGACATGGTACATAAATGACTGCATCTGAATGTCATTCTGCATCTCCATCCATCTGCTCGTTTTCTAGCTAGCAGATTTCATCCATGGCTGGTAGATTTTTAAAATTATGTACTCAAATCTTTTATCTTAATACATTTGCTTAGTTTAACTTCAATCATGTTTTTGTGGGCCATCGTTCTATATGTTTCTCTTTGTTTTCTTAATGCAGCAAGAAGAGATAGTTTGTTTGAAAAAGCAATTAGTGGACACTACACAAGAGTTAGAGAAAAATCAAATTTCTCGAGCAGATACTATTAACAAGTTAGCCAAAAGCTTAGAAGATAGCCAGAAACAGTATCAATCTCTCTTAGAACAGAGTAAGTTATTTTATGAAGTTTGCTTAATAAGTTTATTTCAACATTGTTTGAAAAAGACTATTTTATTTAATACCGGTATCTTCTGAATATTATGAAAATAATAATTTTTATAAATTTTTAGCACTAAGGAATCTAAGTGTTATACTGATTAAGTTATGATCATGCTTTTTTCTTTTATTTAATATTTCAACTAGTCCTCTAATAAATGGTAGATTTAAAACTTGACACTACTGTTCATTTTAATGTAACATTCTCATACATTCTTACAAATTTAGATCTATCATTTGTTACACAACAGATACCGGTAGTGTAGGAGTTTTTTTTTTCAGAAATAATAGGAATTTAAAATATACTTTTGGACATTAAAGACTGTGTTTGTTTGCTTGAGTATTTACCATTTAAATTTTTAATGTGAAATAAAAATGTAAGGATATACTTTATTAGAAATGAGTTATCTATTAAAAATTTGTTTGTTAATCAGCTTCAGCCCAAGAGATGACGACATTAAAAGTTCAACTTCAGCAAACACAAGCTGCGAAGAAGTTATCGGATGATTTATGCCACTCATTTCAGGTTTTTAAAATTGGTCTTTTTAATAGTCAAGCTATGGGATATACATAGTTCACAATATTTTATAATCTTGTAATTAAAAAATAATATTATTCTACCTGAATCATGGGAAGCGTGGTCGAGAGGCTAAGTGCGCTTGAACTTGGCTTGGCTTGGCTACCTAGAAGGGGGCTCGAGGTTCAACACCCGACTTGGGCAGAGTTGTGTTTTACTGAGCGCCTAAAGGCAGCATGAAAAACCAACTCCTAGATACCCCCTCCCCCCCACTGGTCCACAAATGAGATTGGACCAAAGCGCTCTGAGCATGCTATAAGCATGAAAGTAGCGCTATATAAAAAGCTATAAATATATAATATATACCTGATTGCATTCTTTATCGTTGTGCTAATGCCTAATTTCTCAAGTTTATTAGCTAAAGCTAGACATTTGAATGTTAAAACCTTGTGAAAAAATAAATTTGGGATATTTTACCCATTAGTCTTGTTATTTTCAATGGCATTTTGCTTTAGTTAACTCATTTGATCTCAACTTGTACTTGTTAATTTTGTTGATTTTTTATTTATAGAGTGAAATTAGAGATCTGAAAGAACAATTGAACATGTTTGAGTCTGCCACAAGTCTTGGTGTATTCACTCATAGTAACCTTCCTGTGTCTCAGGATGACTCCATGACAGACTTAGGGATACGTAAAACACTAGATTTCAGTACACCACCATCCATGGGCAGGTAAGATATTTGTAGGAGTACACAGCTAAATAAATCTATGGATAACCCGAGACTAACCTTTTTTTACAAGCACATTTTTGTCTGCCTTTTTGAGAATCTGAATAGTAAAACTAGTATCCAGAGTTATCAAAATGTATTTGTTTGACACTAAGTTAGCTGTCCGTTTATTTCTGACTTAACGTTCTAAAAAAAAATGTTTTTATATATTTTTCTGTCAGTTTACAATAGTTTTCTGAAATTTGTATAAAATGCCTACCTTTTAATACTACACACCATTACTTTGCTTTTTTACTTTCTCCAGTCATTTTTATGAGAGTGCTGTCAGATGGAATGTGGCTTGGTGGGAGAGCTTATCAAGGAAAAAATTTCTTGTAGTTTCTTTTATTTATCAAACCAGCAATTTCTTTGTCTTCCTTTTGTATCCTGAGAACCTTGTAGCTTTTAGGGCTAGTTGAATTTTGCCTTGTTCATTTCTGAAGTACCTTGTAGCTCTTAGGGCTAGTTGATTTTTGCCTTGTTCATTTCTGAAGTACCTTGTAGCTCTTAGGGCTAGTTGATTTTTGCCTTGTTCATTTCTGAAGTAGACCCCTAGTGCACTACAGCTTTCTCTGTGTCGGATATGGGAAGTGTGGCTGAGAGGCTTGGCATGCTTGAGCTTAGCATGGCTACGTACTAAGAATCTCAATGCTCAAGTTGTGTTTAATGAGCGTCAAAAGACAAAACCAAAAACCTTCTCCAAGATTCCCCTCTGAATCACAAATGAGATTGGACCATAGCACTCTGAGCATGCTTATAAGCATGAAAGTTGTGCTATATAAAAGCTATTTAAAATAAATTAAAACAAAAAATGTGACAAAATATGCAGGTGGCATCTGAGTCTTCATTGTAGTATGAAATACTAATTCTAACTATTTCTTTTCTGGTCCATACTTTGTTCATTGGTATGGCACCAAGAATCCTCTTGTGTAGTCTTGTTGACAATATCCTGCTGTTTTTGTTATGCATCTTATTTCACAAGCAGTTCTATTGTGTTGAGTAATGGGCTAAATGTGATATTAACAAGCCAAGTTTTGTTTCAGCGTTTAATCTCAAATTTTTGTTTCCTTTTCTCTGGGTTCTATATCTCTAATACTTTGTCTTTGAAAAGGTTTCAGAGGTATTTAAATTCTTGGCACTGGTTAAATTGTTCTCGTCTTTAGATCATCTTTTTTTATGTTCGCCTATTTTCATGATCTCTTTTTTTCTAAGCATTCATTTGCATAGTCTAGAGCTTACTAGCCTTATCCAGTTCCTGTACTTACCTTTGCAGATTTTTTAGTTCTGTGAATTAGAATGCAATAGTCATATGCAAAGTGCAGCTCAGCTTTTCAAATTGAGATCTTATGAACCTTTAATAGTCATTGCAGGACTGAAATAACTAAAACATCTGATGCTTTGGTCACCTCACTTAAAACAGAGCTTGAGAAATGTATTAGCAACAATAAGCAGAAAAGAGCAGAACTTGTGACAATGATTGAAGAGAACAAGTCCTTACAGGAGAATCTGGTTGAAACAAAGAGAAAACTTTCAGATTTAGAGAAAACAGTAACTGAACAGGTTGTTCTGTATTTTTTAATTCCAAGCTTATATCAGTTCTTGGTCACTTCATCTCCAGCTTTTAATGAGCATTATTAACTAAACCCTAGAATTTTTAATATCAAATTATAATTAAAATGATTTTAATACTTAAATTGTAACTTGTATAGATTTTAAGGTCCTGTTGATAAGTATCAGAGAAGAATTCATGAAAAATTAAAGACAGATAGCCTAAAATATGCCAATGTGCTAAAAAATCAAATCAAATCAAAATTCCAAAGCCTGTAGTAAGGTTTTGAGCAAGTAACCATAAAAATCTTTGTGCCCTCAAGTGTCTCTTGCTGAGACAAGAGTCAATGATTTTTAAGGTCTCGCAGATCGCCATGGCCTCTGGATAGAAACTGCAAACTCTACCACATGAACCAAAGATTTTCGTTGAGTCAGAGAAGGAAGAAAAATGTAAATCCATAGCTCTTCTAGAGTCTTCTGATTTGTTGATAAAAAAAGAATTTGAATTTTAAAAAATTGATGATGCCATTTTGTTGAGAACTTTAAAATAACAAAATAGCAATTGATTACTATTACAGAACAGTGTTTATTGTTTGGTTTGTGTGCCTTGGGGGCGGGGGGTAGGGAATGGAAGAGCTGTTACTCTGCTAATCTTTACATGTCTTTAGGCACATGCATGCAGTATAAACACATGCAGATCATGTACATGCACACACACAATGATGTGCTAGAAATCAATAGATACTGTGTTGACATGAATGGGTGAGTGCCACAAATCCCTAGGCTGATATCGATAGATAAAAAATGTGTACACTTGAACAATTTTCATTGTTTTATTTAAATTATCTAAAACTGGGCACAACTGTCTAAAATAACAAAAAAATTTACACTGAAATGAATTCAAATTAAGTGGAATTGGAATGTTTGCGAGTTTGAATTATTTGAGTTCCACATATGCATACATAATTACGAATGTAGTCAAACCTTTTTATTTCAATGAAAATTTTAAATTAAGATTAATTTTGAAATTTTGTTGAAGTAATTCTAATGAAAAATATTTTTTAATAGAAACTTCTTCTAGAAAGGAACATAAGTAGCAGAGAAGACTGCAGCAGCAGTGTTATGGAGTCCAGACTCAAAAAAGATATAGAAAACTTGAAGAAAGAAAAGACAATACTATTAGAAGAAATAGAAGTAAGTTAGTTTGTAAAATATAAATATATAAAATCATGTCTGAATCTGTGAATATTGCTCATAGTTTTTTAAGATAAGTTTAAAATAGATCTAGCATTTGTATTCTTCTCTTTGTACAGTTCTTTAGGAAAGATTTCCCTTTCAGAACTGCTATCTATGAGAGGAGGTAATGTAGGAGTTCTTCTGATCTATGGCCAATAGTTAACAAAATTGCTGTGTGGCCAGCACATAGATCAACCGCCTTCATTTCTCCAATGTAATCCAGTATCCATTAGAGTGTTAGGTGAACTCTGGGACTCCCTAAAAATCCAGAAATTTAAAATCTGAGTCATCATAAAAGTAGAAGTTGAGACCCATAGTTTCCGAAGTCAAATGCTTTACAATGTCCCATAGACATATATTTTGTAAATAATATTATACTGTTGCTCTTGTTAAATAAGGTTTAAATTGTATAATCTATTTATGTATATATATATATATATATATATATATATATATATATATATATATATATATATATATATATATATATATATATATATATATATATATATATATATATATATATATATATATATATAATCTATATTATATATATGTATAATCTAAATAAAAAACAGGATTATATATATGTATAATCTAAATAAAAAACAGGATTATATATATGTATAATCTAAATAAAAAACAGGATTATAAAAAACGAATTGAAGAAATTGGTTCCAGTGAAGCTAGACTAACAGAGATCAACCAAGAACTTAGTATGCAGATTTCACAGATGGTGAGTGACTTTGATGCAGACAAACGTTCTGCTCTAGAACGCTGCCAGAGAACTTTGGAAGAAGTTCATAGAATGAGTGTAGATAAATTGCGTTCTGAAATTGAAGCAAGGCACCATTCAGAGAAATCAATGCTTGAAGAGCAATACACAGCAGAAATCAATAAGTTAAAGTAAGTTGTTTTTTTTTCTTGTAGACTTAGCTTATTAGATTTATACTGTAGACTTTGATATTTGAAACAATCAAACAACTGAAAAAAACAGAATTTTAACTCAATTTTTTAATAATTTAGGAAAGACCTAGAAACTGCTTTGTCTGAATTAGACAATGTGAAAGCCTTGTACAGCAAGTTATGTGAAGAATATAAAAATCATGAATTACAAGAATCTGTCAAGTTTAAAGAACAGCTAGAGAAAGAGTTGAACAAGGTATCATCTCTGACATTATATATGATTTTATATAACTTAACTTTTTTTTCTATTAAAGTCAAACTTGTTTCTTTATTCTATTAAAATAAAAAATAGTTCTTTTTCTAATTCTATTATACTTTAGATATTCATTCCTTTTCCCATTAGCATGTAACACTTTCCTTTTTCAATGATCTTTGTTGTTGTTTTTTTTTTATAAGGCTATTATTATGTTACTTTTGTTAGGATCTTCAATTATTTTTTTTTTAAATCTAATATTGCCCCTTTTATTATATAAGTTTAATAGTTTTCTAAATCTTATTAAGATCCAATCATTACTTTTTAAATATTTGTATATAACAATTGTCTTTCCTATAGAAGTTAGCAATATTAATCTTGTTCCTTTGAAATCAGGCATTCACAATTATCTTTATCATAGCTGTCCATCAGCTCCATACTTGGGTGGGAAGCGTGGTCGAGAGGCTAAGTGCACTTTAACTTGGCTTGGCTTGACTACCTAGAAGGGGGCTCGAGGTTCGACACCCGACTCCCCCCACCCCCACCCCCCCCCCCCCCCCCCACTGGTCCACAAATGAGATTGGACCAAAGCGCTCTGAGCATGCTATAAGCATGAAAGTACCGCTATATAAAACCTATAAATATATATCTCCATTGCTGCTCTTGCTTCTCCTTCTGCTCTAGTGTCAACATTCATGTCTAGACAGTTCCTGTCTTTTGTCTAACAGTGTGCTGTTACACACCATGAGTCAGTGTAGAAGCAGGGCTATAACAATATTATTAATATAATTTTAAACTTATAGATCTTGTAATATAGTTTTTAAAGTAAATTGATCTTTTAATCACCACAGATATTAACAGCCCAAGAAGAATGGAAAAATTCTCTTGACTCTTGTACTGTCCAAAACAGTAGTAGAAAAAAGCATATGCTAGACATGGACAGAGGTATTTGATGCTTCATTATTTGTTTTTGAAAATTAAGAATTTGTCTAGATTTATGTCTATTATAGACATCTTGTCGCATACCTTTTTTTTTTTTTTGGATGCAAGAGAATAATGTATGACAAGAATAAGAAAGAATAACAATGCATTAGGTTAACATAAATTTGCCAGATTCATTAGTTTAAAATTATATTGAAAGATACTTGAAAAAAAAAATTATATTAATAGGCATATCACTTTATAATTATATTACCAAATATTGCATACATTCATCAACATGAGCTTAATTTTTGCCTTATGTAGCTTCTATAATTGTTTTTGTTTTAGAGAAAGAAAACTGGGTCAAGGAAAAAAAAGAGCTAGAGAATGTACTATCTATGAAGGAAAGAGAATTAACAGAAATAAAGGAGAAGTTATTAGCCTTTGAAAGCTCAAGAATAATAAGTGAACAATTATTGCAGAAAAACACATCTGACTTAAATCTTACAGAGAATACAGGCAACATTCAAGATGACAAAATGCAGGTTCCAGTTCTCCCTTTGACCTTGACTGACCTGAGGGGATCCAAAGGTTCGATTACTACTCAAGACAAACATGCTGCTCATGAAGATAAAACAGATATTGGTGTTGAAGAACTTGGTAGACTTAAAGTTTGGCTAAAAGAAAGGGATGCCTTGATTGAAGAACTTCAGTTGAAACTTGCATTGAGTAAATGTGAAGATGACACTGGGGATGAAAACAGAAACTGTTTGTATACTCATGAGATTACCTTTCATAAAGTGTCAGACAGTTTGTCAACAGCCAACTCTAGTAGTGATCATTCTCAACATGATGAAAATAGACTGAACTTGGAGGAGATGAAAGAAGTCATCAAGACAGTGAAGGAGCAGCTGATGACTAAAGAGTCTCAAATGATTTCATTGAAAGCTAAACATGAGCTTCTGGTGAATGAAGTCAAACTTCAGCACAAGAAGGAGTTTGAGAAGGCAGCTCAAACAAGGGAAGACAAGTTTCAAAATGAATTGAAATATTTCCTGAAAGAAAGAGAGGACAGGAGTCAAGTAAAGTTAGAACAAGTCATTAAAGAATTTGAGATGAAATCAAAAGTGGAACTAGAAAATGTTGTCAAGGAACTTGAAATGAAGCATAACAGTCAGATTCAGCACTTGACATGTCAGTTTGAAGATCAATGTAAGGCTGAGGTAAAAAAAGCAGCTAAGGAATGTGAGATAAAAGTTAGAGAGGAATTAGAAGTAGAACTTCAGAATTATCAAAGATTGCTTAGGGAGAAGGAAGAACAACAGAAACTATTAAAAGAAGAAGTGGAGAAATGTGTAAAAGATGAACTAGAAAAGGAATTTTCTATTGTTAAGAATAAGCTTGAAAGTGACAATTTAGATCTAATCAACAAATTGAAGCAGAGTGAAGAAAACAAATATAGTGAATTAACTTTACTTTCTCAACAGTATGAACAAGTGGTGATCAAATTGAAAGAAGAACATGAAGAATCTCTTCAGAAAGCCAAGTCAGATTTCATGAAAGAAATAGATCAACTAAAAAAAGAAAATGAGAATAGATCTGAGGCATCAAATGTGAAGAAGAATTTAATTAACTTGCTTGAGAGAGAAAGAGAAATAGAGAATGCTGTTAATGAAAGAGTTAAAAAAGAAATTGAAAAAATGAAAGAAAGAATCACCAGTGAGGAATTAGAGAAACAGGTAGAACAAAGACTTCAGCAACAGAGAACTAAATGGCTTCAAGAAGCACGAGACTACATTTATAGCGAAATTAAACAAGGTGTTGAAAATAAGTTGGAGGAAGAAAGGCTGAAGTCAAGGGAGGAAGCAAGTAATAAAGAAAAGAAGAAAGATGAAGAAATGGGCAGCCTTTTGACAGCAAAACTTGAATTGGAAAGGTCTAATTGGAACAAGGTTCTAGAAGAAATCAATAAAAATAAAGAAGAGGATATTAATCTACAAGTTAAACAAAGGCTTGAGGTAGAATCAGAAAAATGGAAGAAGCAGTTGAATGATTTAGAGAAGTCTAAGGAAGAAGAGGTAAATAAGAAAGTAAATGAGAAACTTGTAATAGAGTTTGAACATTTAAAAAAGAAATTTGTAAGTGAATTGAATGCTAGAGTGTTGAAAGAAAAGTCCAGACTGGAGGAGGAGGTTCAACTGTGGAGGGATGAAGTGAAGAGAAAAATGGAGGAAGAAAGAGTTCACTTTGTGGATCAGATGTCTACAGAACTAGAAGACAAGGTTTTAGAAGAAAGAAAAAATGTGAAAGAGGAAATGAAAATGGTGATGGAAAGGAAGATAAAAGAAATGAGAGAGGAACTAGATAAAGATATGAGGCAGAGGTTACAGAAGGAAAGGAAAGAGTGGGAAGAACAGTTGAACAGAGCAAGGGAAAATTCAACACAGCATGGGGAACAGGTATGTACAGTCTCATTCCATTGGATAATATATACATATTTAGTCAAATGTAACATGCTAGTTATCTTTATAAATCAACCCACCCATGCTTACTAAACTTAACATCTGAGTATTTTAATAGTTTGTGATTTTTCATTTTTAGTGGCCCCTGAAATGAGAATAGCTGCCGTTAGTTTTTGTGTGGTCTGTCGATCTGCCCCGTTTAGATCTAAAAAAAATATGAAAATCTAATATCATGATAATTTAGATCTTTCAAAGTTCTCATGTAACAGCTACTTATTTCATTTCTGGAAATGAAAATTTAAATTTTTTAAATTAACTTTTAAAAAATTTTTTTTTTCCATAAAAATACACGATTTTTACAACTATTTACTATTAATAGTAAAAAAAGGGAAGACTTTAATCAATACAGCACAGACACTCAGTATATTTATTATTAAATTTATGCAAATGGTTTTGTATTTTTTCTAAAATAATTTTATTTAAAAAAATGAGTCACTCAAATAAATATAATAAACATGATTTAAAAAAAAAACCTTTTTGTTTCCTTTGCCTTTGTTTAACTTGTAGATTAATATCCTCTTCTTTATCTTTATTGATTTCTTCTAGAACCTTGTTCCAATTAGACCTTTCCAATTCAAGTTTTGCTGTCAAAAGGCTGCCCATTTCTTCATCTTTCTTCTTTTCCTTATTACTTCCTCCCTTGACTTCTGCCTTTCTTCCTCCTTTTGCTAGCTTAAAAATAAGTCAATGTAAACTTATCCAGTTTCTTCCTTCCCTTTTTTCTTTTCACTAGTAGTTGCTAGTAGTTTTAGTATGATTTTTTTTTTTGAATGGCATGTTTTTTATTAATCCTGTAAAGAAATTTAGCTTTGCAATGAAGTCTTTTTTTTTTAAATTTCTGAATCAGTTTTGCCAAGAATGTGCCACTGCTGTCAAGTTTATTGAGTCAGTTAAAGCCAGACACATTGAAGAGAAACAAAAACTTAAGCAATGTATTTTTGATCTGGAGCAGGTAAAAAAAGAGCATACAATTTTGGAAGAAAAATGTAATGAAATGGACAGAAAATACAAGGCAGACATAAAGGAAGCTAAGAGACTACATGACAAAGTATGTATCATTATCCTTAGGATGTTATTAGGTTATGTTGCTGATAATATGATATACAATTATTTACCCTACTTTTCAGTGTTGGATCAATTTATATCATCATCTGTCTTGTTGTTTTAAAACTGCTTGTGTCTTGTTAAGTGTACATGTATTTTCCAGCCATCAGTATATACAGCCATTGTTTTTTTTTCTTCCTGTTAGTAATTAATCCTTTTTCTTTTAATCTCTCCTGTACATAAACGCAAAGTCTTTGCCCTCATAAGTGGTTTTTAGAAATTCTCTTTTATTTTAAAATACTTGAGATTTTTCTTTGTTAGTTCAACTTTGACTTTATCTGGAATAAATTTAATAATTATCCAATGTCTTCCTAGATCATAAGATATTTGAAATGAAAATAGTTTTCAACAAATTATTTATCTATTGTGTAATGTATTTCCATGGGATTCAGGAACTAATTAAAGTTCAAGAAAAAAATCAAATCATTTCAACATTAAAGGAACAAGTGAAAGAAATAGAGGAAGAGTATCAACATAATCTAATGAAGTTAAAGGAACAGTTTAGAGAAGAGAGAGCCAAAATGCTGAGTGACTTGGAGACACAAGCCAATTTAGCCATTGACCAAACAGTCATAAAGGTTAGTTTGTGTTTCAGCATCTTAGTAGTACACATTTTACTCAGTGCTTAAAGGATAAATATTAAATAAAAAGTACAGTATTGCATAGAAATATATAACTTTTGCTAAATGAAATTAACAAGAAACTGAAAAGGTGAAAATATTAAAACTTTTTTTTCATAATCTATAAAGTGGCTCAAAAAAGCAAATTTTTGCTAGAGAAACAAGGATAAGATTGTTATTAGTACATTGAAAAAATTTTTTTAGTGAAGGATATCTGCACTGTTTCAGTTGTGTTCTGTGTTAGTACAGGGGCAAGACTACTGGAGTTGATTTGAGTTGCTATTGATAACTAGTGTGCCCCACTTGTTCTCAGTGCTTTGAATATTCCACAATGTTTTCTAGATGATGTTAGTTGACACATATAGTCCATTATAATGATTGTTGAGCTTGCAAACACATCTGGGGATAGGAATCACATTTTCACCCAAGAAATAAATTCTCTGGCTAGATCCAACCTTGTATTTTCCCATTACTATGTAATAATTGATCTTTTGATAACATGAGATTTGATAAAAAGTTTGCCTTCCATTTATTAATTTATTGCAATTAAAAAAAAAACTTTTGTAAAATATGTAGATATCACTAAAAGTTGAATTTTTGTGTAGATGAAACATATTTCTTATTATTTAATTATTTATGAAAATTTGCCATCAGATGCCAGATTTAGAAATGATTTCTTATCAAGAGCTAAAAGAACAATTGTTAGATACAGCAGACAAAATGAAAGGTAACAATTTGTCATACAATATAGATTTGGTTCATTATGTTTTTATTTATTAATTAATTTATCAATATCATTTACACTTTTCTTTATAAAATGTTTTACTAAAAAAATTGATTTGTTTTAATCTTTCTGCTTGGACAGACAATATGTCAACTAATTTACTTAAAACATGACTGTTTTAAAGACAAATTTCTAAAATGTTAGTCTTTGTGATACAGGCTGTGGGAAAAGGGCATTTTTTTTAAACATTGCATTATCTCCAAAATGAAATGGGCCATACACTATCATCTTTGTTGTGCTGAATATAGATGGAATGGCTTTTTAATAGTGAGAATTAACAATAAAGTTGATGACAGTGCTATACGATTCCTCAGTTCCCTCTGATATCTTACATCCAAAATCACTGTCTGTGGCTCAAATGTGAGCACTTGGTCAAAATAGACTTAAATGAAGGAAATCATTACAATTTGCACTAAAAGTAGAGAATAATGATTTTATCATCATCATAAATTTTAGGTTCCCTTATTGCATATGTTTTGTTGTCTTCTAGTTTTCAGCACTGTCTTTTAATACAAAGCAAGAATCAATAAAAATTTTTTTATTATTTTGTGTGTTTTTGCAAACAAGGGAAAGAAGTTGTACTCGGTGGAGTACGTCAAATTAGTTCCCTTTAAACTTTGCTTTAAAATTTGAAACTAACAATAGAGAACTATAAAACCTTCTATTTTCATGAGCGCTTCTCTCATAAAATGGTTAGTGCACTGGCTTCAGGAGACTAGAGCCCTCGAGTTCAATTCCAATTTTTTTTTTATAACTGCATTTACAAAGCGATCACATATCCCCTTCTCCCCACTCCTTGCCCATCTAGTCTAGCCAAGTGATAGGATCATAGAGTATTGAGAAAGCTAAAAGCATGAAATAGCGCCAAACAAAAACATTTGGTAAAAAATGTTTCTAATCGCACAGATTTATTATTGTTATTCTTTATCTATTACAAATTTATTTACATGACTTATCCAACTAATTAATACAATTATGCTAAATAGAAGCTTTGTTTGTTTTTTTAAAAGTATTTTTGTTTAAAATCTTTTTTTAGCTATCTTCATGAGCCTTCTTCAATCTAGAGGACATTGTCATACTTTCAAACTTTCTGATGCCTTAGAAGACTTGAGAGATCAATGTAAAGCTTGTGTTAGAACTTCACTAACAGGGTGAGCTGTGGCACAGGATTTTTTAACTTTATTTTTTTTTATACTATTTTACTAGCTATGATTTTACCTGGCTTTCCTCATGTTTTTTTCATTGTGTTTACTTATATATTAAAGTCATCTATGCTATCTGCAACCTGCTTGCAAGTCAAATCAAAGTCACAGTGTTTTAAGTAATAAATTAATGTGTGTGGCATAACACTAAAGCAATGAAATGATCATGGATATATTCCAAATACTGTCCTGTACACATAAAACAGAGGAATACACTCAGTAGACTACAAATAGTAATTCTTAGCTAATGAGATAAAGCAAGTAGAAAACTTACTTGTTTTGAAGTATATAGATCTTGTTCTAGAATCTAACAAATATTTGTAGAATATTGTAGTCAATGACTAAACACTTTGTACATTTAAAAATGCAACTGCATTGTTGATATAATGATAATCTTTGTAATTTGAAAGGTCAAAAATTGCACATTTACAAAATTCCATATAAAGACTTGTGTAGTTCTAATGTTTTTAAAACACACATTTGAAGGGGAAATAATCAACTGAATAGACTAAATTTTGTATGCTCACGTCTAAAACTAAAAAGTTATTTTTCAGAAGAAGGAATAGATCTAGTCTTAGCCAATCAAAAGATGTGCACAATAAGATACTATTATTCTAGGGCAAGATGGCACTGTCACCTCTTGTCTTGCCAATGTACATGTACACAGTGAACACAATTAGCATGTTCATATTATATATTTAAAAAATAAAAGTATTTATTAGTTATTAAATTTAATTAAAGTAAATTAACATCTGTTCTTGTTTTAAACTATATAGAATCTAGAACCTAAGGAACACCCATGTTAGTGTTGTGTCAGTGACTAAAGACTACATCTATTGGTGTATAACTGTAGGCTTACATCTAAAATTACAGTTCATGTATCCTTAGTCTTGACCTTGATCTAGTAGTAAGTTAAGAGACCAAATTGTGCATTAACTAAATCCAAAATAAAGACTTTAATTTAAAGTGATTGTGTAATTCTAATGTTTAAAAAAAAACAAAAAAACATTGTATTCAATAAGGTAGTTTATCAATGGTGCAATAATAGGTGTTAAGTATTATTTTTTAGTTTGTGACCTTCCATGCTAATTTTATTTGTATTACTGCATGACCAAAAATATTTATGAATGCAGTAATTGTTGAAATCTTTTGCAAGATGACTAATTTGACCTGAATCTAGTAAAATGTGTTGCATCTATAGAGTTGGGCATTTTTTTGTTTAAGGTCTTCCAGTTGTGGAAGAGACATTAAACACTAAATGCCATGATCTAAGGAACATATATGCCAAGTTTGGCCAAACTGTTTTGATTTCTATGAAAGACATACATACAACTTATATTTAATTATACATATTTTCAAGCTTCTGTAAAAATATTTTTTTTTTGTTTATATTGTTAAGATCTTCTCTACCCAGGCCTTCTGTTAACACTGCTAAACACACAATTCATTAACATATCAAGAACTTGACAACAAGAGCTCTGGTAACAATGTGTCGGTTTAATGACATATACATCAACAGCAAATAAAACACTATTGGCTACACTAACTTCAAATGCTTTAACACAATAGAACTGCCTACTAAACACTACAAGTCTCTCTCTGTCTACTTCTAGACTCGTACAGCTACATTTTAAAGGACTCACTTTGTACCACACCGTCCTTACTGCCCTGGACTCAACTGTCCTTTCTAACACACTGTCTCTCGTTTGTGAAGGCTTTTGATCACATGACCCTTACACGGGTCATACTTGTCTGTAATAGCAGTACTGTCCCTTGTCCATTGACACCCGTTGACCTGAGTGATTAGCCTGAGTTCAAATGTGTCAGCTGAAACTACAGTTAACCCTGTTGCGCCGCCAATAGGGTTATAACACTGCCCTCTTCTCAGATTTGTCCGCCCTGGACAAAATCTATCTCACGACATGGGCTATGGAGGTGAATCGATGTAGGTGGGGGTCTATCGGTGGGGGCGACAGTGGGCTTATATTGCCATCTCGATGGAGCCATCTGCGTTGTATTCAGCAATTGTCGCTTTCGTCTTCTCCAGTTGACCATCACCTGGTTGCATTGACGTCATGGTCGCACCGCCATCCACGTTGATTCAGCAAACATTGCTTTCTTCTCTTCCAGTCGACCTTCATCTTGTTGCAGTGATGTCGTGGTTGCATCGCCATGCACTTTGGACTCAGCAAACGTCGCCTTCTTCTGTTGTTCACTACTGAGGGCAGCCACTAAACACATGGGGAGGGATATGATGTGAGGACCAAAGTCACCAAGACCGTTGGTCTATCAGGTTGTTTCATAGGGCTTTCAAGAGAAGGGCTTTGGGAATGGGTTTCAGGTCCAAAGAGGGGAAATAGTGGCACACATCATCATCTTCAGCCTTGTCTCGAGGACATACTAGTGGGGCAGGTTGGTAACACTCCACATGCGAAGGTTCCTCATCTTCGGCATCAGGATCCATTTGACTTCCTTCTCCCTCTAGTCTCAGCAGCGGACCAATCGTCTGTTGAGTTCAGGCCCCGTAAATGATTTTCAAATTTATGTAAATCAAACTATTATTAATTGCAATTACAGTGTATAAACTTAAAGCCAATTCTTGTCAGTTGATATTTTGTAATCACCATGTTAATAAAACTTATTGCTTACTTATATCAATAAATAAATTATATATAGACTTCATATAGTAACACTCTATATTCCATTGATTACATATAACAATACTTGTGTACATTATTGTTATTTCCAGGCTGGTGCAACTATCTTGTATTGTAGCCCTAGAGCAGTCAATTGATGAAATCACTGATAATATCATGTCATCAAGATCACTTATTATTACCAGTTCAGCTTCATTGAATCAAAAGAAACAAATGACAGAGACAGAAGTTAGTAATGCCAGTCATCAAAAGCATTCACCAGTTAAAGTCAAATCTGTTATCAAAAGAGTGACTGAAAAATCTAGCATCTGTAAACAAAGTCCAAAGCTTCCTGTAGCCCATGTTCAGTCCTCTGTGAATACTAATGAAGTTTTACCTGCACATAAATCACAAGTTCCACTTCAGACTCTTCCACATTTAGATCAAGTTGAGTTAGATGATACTTTCTATCACACACCCACTAGTTCTAATCATTCATCACCTTCTGTTGTAACTAGGACAAGGTCTCATACCCAGAACTCAGCAACAAAGCAGCATATTCATCTTCCTGACACACCCAAAATATCACCCAAACATCTGGCCAGGGTGCCAACTTCTACAGAAAGTGATCATGTAACTCTGGCATCGCCGCGTGAAGCTATGAAAGTAATGGAAGCTAGGATCAGATTAGCTGACTGGGCTCGCAGTGGGCAAACACCCTGGAAGTGTTCACAAGAAAAACCTAATGTACAATCTTCATATATAAGCTTCCAAGAAGCTCAATTACCTGAAAAAGAGTTTGCCCAAAACAAAGAAATAGACTTGGATGGATTCATTAAACCTGGAGTAGATGCAGCCAATTGGGTCAAAATGCAGAGGGAAAAAACCTTGTCGAAAATTGATAAACCTATTAGCCAATCTGATGTAAACAGTCAGATGTATAACTATCCATTAGATAATTCAGATGATATGTCGTCTGATGGTCAATCTAGTTTTCACACTTTAAACTGCTGCAACACAACAGAAGACTTTTTCAGACTTGGCAAAGATCAGCTAATGATTATTAAGAATCCATCTGAAATAAGATTGAGCAAAGCTAATCCGGCTAGAGATAACTTCTCAAATCAACACATCAACTTCTCAGATCAACACATCAACTTATCCAATGAATCCATTAGTTCCACAGAGACTGAACATTTTCCATTATTTCAAGAAAAGAGGCCTTCTTCAACACCTTTGCTGAAAATGAAAAATTCACAAGTAGAAACATTGAAAAGTAAAACTACAATTAGAACTCCAGATATTTATAAAGCTCAACATTTTAGAACAGTTCAACCAATAGCTCAAAAAAAAATCAGGAGTGAAAATCCTTTGCGCAAATCTGCTGATCTCCCTTTGTCCCCAGGTTCCTATTTTGAACCATCACCAAGTTTACAAAGATATAAAAGTCTTGAAGACCTGTTACCTAGAAGAATTCATGAGGTTGAAGGTTTTTCTCATATCTTAGGAGGTTATGATTCTGTGGTTCAAGATAAACCTAACAAAAAAAGGGAAGATGAATTATTTTATGAGAAACATGATAAAAAGGTCAACTTTAAACCCTACCCAGTACAGGCCATGACTTCATCTTTTTGGGAAAAGCAAAGTGTAGAGACTGTTCATGATTATGACCATCTAGACTCAAGAAAAATGGCAAGTGGATATGTTAGACATACGCCATTAGAAGTTAGACCATTTTCTTCACAAGACAAGTTTTAATTTCCATCTTTTTCATTTATGTTCATATGTATTAGAAATATTTATAACCAGTATTTTTCACTGCTATTTATTCATTTATTGTATTCAACATATTTCCACCTATTTTAAACAGTATTATTTATTTTCAACTTTCAGATTGTGAATAGGTTGTATTTTAATATCTTCTCTATACGCTCTGTATCCTCTGTACCTGAACATTGTAATGAACATATTCCTATTGCTTTTTTTCTCATCAAATAAATCTTGAACAACATTTATAAGTATTAACTCTGAGCTTTTTTTTTTTTTTATGCGAAACATTTATGCTGAGTTCTTAAGTGAATTCTGATGTTAGCCCACTGAGAGATATTGAAAAAGTCTAGTTGATTTCAATGACTTTTTATTTGATAGTACAAGGCAAAAGTGAACAATTTTACATGAACTTAATAAGTCAGGTTGGTTTCCTGCATCCAAACGCAAAGTAGTTCCTAAACATTTTCTTAGCTTTATATGGAACCGGTAGGCTTCAAGTGCTTAATGTACTAGTATTTACATTCCAAAAGTTGTTAGTTAATTTATTGGCTTTTATACATTCTTCATTATATATATTGACATTTATTGCATTTAGTAGTTGTATAGTGTTAAATGGAAAATGTTATTTGTATTTGGTTCAAATATTTTTTTACAATTCTTCTTTTAAGATTGCAAACTCTTAATGAAGTCAAAAAATAAATAAAATAAACCCTAACCATAATTCATTTGTTAATAAGAGTAAATAATCACTCTTACAAAAAGATTTTTTAAAATATATTTTACTTATTTATAAATTAAGTCTGTGTAAAAAATATTTTTCAAAGAGTTGCCACAATTAATTTTTTTTGTGTGTAAAATTATGAAATATTTTGTACAAATGCATTAGTTTTTCCGAGTACAGTCTAATGATATACTCATGTTTCAGAACTCTTTGAAATGCTCTTACAATATTATTATAATTAACATTTCTATCAATAAATATCATTTCAAAAGCATCCATGTATTGTTTCATCAGTACTAGTGCATAAGTCACATGTTTAATAAAAAGAAAATCTTTGTCTCCTATTGCTTTATAAAAGTTTTGATAAAAAGCACCTTCTTGTCAGTGTCTTAAAACTAGCCTACCTTAGAAAAGATTAATCTTACTTTTTACATGATATTGTCTTCTAAACATACTTTAAAATACAGTACTTTAAAAATATTTTGTGTGAACAAAAAATAGTATTTTTAAACTAAGACATTAAGTCTATAAGAAAATGGAAACATGAGTAGCACCATAAAAAGGAGAAGAGAACTTAACACATAATGATTAACCTAAGCTAACAACCTAAATAAATACTTTGCATTAGCATTCTCAGCCCCATGAGACAAAGACATCATTTAATTTAAACCAAGTCAAAAACATTAGAGCTATAAATGCACAAGGATAAAGTATACAAAAAACTAAAAGCAAACATTAAAACAAAGCATCTGGACCTGATGGTATTCCAGCTAGATTACTCAAAAGAACTAAGCAATGTACTAGTGTTAAAATACTTTTTCAGGCATCTTTTAATCAGGGCAGAGTACTGAGGGACTAGAAAGAAGCTAATGTCACTCACCTATATAAAAAAAAAAGAAGAAAAAGCTGAGCCAGGAAACTACACACCAGAATCACTAACCAGCATCACATGTAAAATACTAGAACACATACTATGTAGCAACATCATTAACCATTTAGATAAACATAATGTCCTCACTCCATACCAACACAACATGGCTTTAGGAAATAAAGATCATGTGAAACACAACTAATAAGACTGAGGATTTTTCAAAAGGCTTAGATAAAAATGAGTAATAAGCTCTAAATCAACACCAGTAAAAGTAAACTCAGGTGTACATCAAGGAACAGTGTTAGGTCCACTACAATTTTCAATTTACATAAATGATTTACCAAATTGCATTTGTTCAGGAACAAAAGTCAAGATTATTTGCAGACCATTGCATGATAAAAACAACACAAGATACAGAAATTTTACAAAGATAATTAGATTAATTACAGTAATGGGAATCAAATTGGAGCATGTCTTTCCATCTAGAAAAATGTCACTAAGAGTAAAAAAAAACAAACTAAAATAAATAGTAAATATATATATAACTTATCTTATTCATGGTAAACCAGTAACATAGACTAAAAACTCCAAATATGTTATAATAAACGATGTTATAATAAACGAAAAACTATCATCCAGCACACATAATGATGAAAAAAAAAAAGATCAAAGCATTAGGGTTTATTATAAGAAATTTCTACAAATCAAATAAGAATATAAAACTAAAATGTTATTTAACTTTGGTAATGCCAATAATAGAATATGCATCCTCTGTTTGGGACCCCTCAACTCAAGAAAGCATTAAGAAACGAGAATAGACACAAAATAGAGCAATGAGATTCATAACAAACGAATATTCACATTTGACTAGAGTAAAATAGTAAAAATAGTAAAATCATTAAATATAGAGATCTTTCATGATAGAAGACTTGAAAGTAAAGCTTTCCAATGCAAAAACAAAACCTAATAAAATATTCAAAAGACGCAAAGATTTTTTGTTTCATATACTAGGACACATTTGTACAAATTCTCATTTTTTCATAGTGCTGTCATAGTAAAGAATATGACTGAATAGGTTGAATCAGGCATCAGCCAGGAAAACCAACGACTTGGCGGAGTTTAAGATGCATGACTAGATAGACAGATGGCAAGCGTTTTTTTGGGATAATGTCTGCAATTTATAATATAAGAATCTTTTAGATCTAGAAATGTAGATCTAGTTTTGGTTCTTTGACTTTTTTAAAAGTAATATATAACAATAAAAAGTATCCAGTTATGTTACGCTTGATGTAATAATTACGAAGGCACGACAACACTATATAGAAGAGGAGCCTCAACGTTTTGTGTGTATGAAACTGAACTAAAGAAATTTCTGAAAAATGTGATAGAACAAGGTTAGGCTCACAAAGACTGTTCGTTTGAAAACACTAACTCAAAATCGGCCCCCGAAGTGGTCCACCCAGGCAGGTAAAAAGGCAGGTTTCATTATTTTCGGAATGAATATCAGAATGAAATTCTATCAAAGGAAAATGACAGAGAAGAATGGAGAAAGAAGGTTGACCGATCTTGTGTGGTGCCCCAACGGTCCAGCAGACAAAGTTATAGGCGAAAATGAAGGTGAAGTTAGATGTGAACCTGGCCCAACTGTTATATAATGATAATCTAATTGATTTAATTGTTTTCTAAATTGTCAATCTCTGAAAGAAGAAAAAAAACATCTCCGTAAAAAAAAAATCCTTTAGTCACTCAAGTTTTTTTCTCTTTCCAAAAAAAGTTGATTTTTTTTTGTATATATAGTATTTAGTAAGAAAGAACTTTTTTAACTTAGCAATAAATTTATTTAAAAAAAACAATTACGTTTGCATATGTTAAAATATAATTAATAGCTGTCTTCCTTATTTAAAAAAGACTCCCGTGCTTGTTACTATTAATAGTGAATAGTTGTAAAAATGGTGTATTTTTATGAAAAAAAAAAAACTGCTTGCATAGTTGATTTTAAAAATCAAATTTTTCGCTTTCAGAAAAGAAAAAAGTAGCAGTTGCATCAGAACTTTGAATGGTCTAAAATATCATGATGTCGGATTTTCAATATCTTTTCTAGTTTACGAGATCTAAACAGGACGGACGGACGGACAGATAAACCATACAAAACTAATAGCGTCCTTTTCCCTTTCCGCGGGCCGCTAAAAATTAATAAATTTCTTTAATGGAATATACATTTGTAACCTTGAACGATAGCCGCTTCAAATTTGGTACAATTATCAACTTCTTTTTTCTTTCTAAACTAACCCCTAGCCCTAGCTTTTGGTGAACTTAAACAATGTAAAATAGTATTAAAATATTAGGTGTCGAGAAAAAAAGGAAAATGACTTGTTTAAAATCAGAAGTTGTTAAGATTAAGGAGGAGTTGTTTGGCCGAATCGTAAATTGTGCTTAATTTCAATTACGAGTGATTAGTTTCTTTTAAATTCATTGTACAAATGACATTCAAAGCCTATCAGCTGACACTCCCATCACAGAATTTGCTGACGACACAGCAATCATTGGCCTTATTGCATGTGGCGAAAATATGTACCATTCAACAATTAACACCTTTTACGAATGGTGTATAGATAACTTTCTAATTTTAAATGTTCAGAAAACTAAAGAAATGATTATTGATTTTAGGAAAAACAAAGACCATATTGCAGAAATTCAGATAAACAACCAAACCATAGAACAAGTACAAGAATATAAATATCTAGGCACAACTATCAACAACAAACTGATATGAAATAAACACTGTCAAAATCTATACACGAAAATTCATCAGCGACTCTTCTATCTCAGAAAGCTAAGAAAAATTCAACATAGACAAAACAATTATAATCAAACTTTTCTACACAGCAACCATCAGCAGTCTTATTAACTTTTCCATCCCCGGCTGGTATGGTAATACTTCACTGGCACAAAGACTTAGAATAAATAGACTAATTAAAAGCATCGTATATCACTCAAGTACAGCTACCGTCTTTTGAAGAAATTTTCCAAGAATGCCTTTCCAAATCAGTCACGATTCTTAAAGACAACCTGCACCCATTAAACCACTGTTACATAAGATCTGAACGAAGTGGTCATCTCCTTTCCATTAGGACTGAAACAGAAAGATTTAAAAACTCCTTTATCCCACTATCGGTCAGAGTGTTACAAGATCAGCTGTCGTCATCGAGAAGTACATAGAAGTCAAATTCATAAAGCGCTGGTTGTGAATGTGTATGTGTTTTCGTGTGTGAATGTTGTTCGAATTTTTAATCAATATTATTTTTGTACAGTAGTTTTGCTAAGCTTTTCAATTGTATTCAAACTGAATTTCCATTAGATTGGATCAATAAAAATTATCTTAACTTATCTTACCTTATCTTAAATGATTAAAACAAGGCCAAGGCTAGAATATTCCTGGTTCATTGGCGCATTCGACGAGAGCCGCTTTGAGTTTGTGTGATTAAATAAAAAAAAGCTACTTGCATATTTAATTTTAAAACAAAAGGATTTTGGAAGATAAAGTAGCCGTGCACAGTTTTGCAAGTTGTAATGACAAATATTGGGAAATTAAATTGTCCATAACTTTCAGACATTTTGAGTTCCAAACGTTCCAGACAGATCACACATAATTAATAACATCTTTTCCCATTTCAAGGAGCCGCTAAAAATATCGAACAAAAATTAATAAAGCAGTTGGGATAAGAGTTTTGAATTAATTTTAAAAAATAAATATTGTGTAGATATAAATACATGTATGCGGTAATCATAAGATATAATTGTATTGACATTGACATTCACCGTGTACGAATTCTGTTATTATAATAATTCGTGAATTTTTACTTTTTGAATAAGTTGAAGGTTTTATTTGTTTGGAGTTTGGATCCTTCTTCTTTTGTGCCAATCAACTTAGGTTCACAAGAATAATTGGGTTATTTTACAGCTAGTTAATGAATGCCAACAAATTATTTGATCATAGTACACTCGGAAAAGTATAATTGATAACACTAGACATAGGGGAAAGATTATTTATTTAATTTTGAACAAAGAAAGATAACATTCATAGGAAATCCGAAAGTGCTCTTCTAATATTTCGTGGAGCCATACCAAGAGATAACAGTAAAACTCGAAACATATATTTTATTGTAGCATTTTCTCGTTCAAAGCTCATATATCTGGCCAGCTCCAGACCCTCCCTTAATATAGCAACATAGAAATTCATAATAATGTATTGAGTGACTAACATCACTATAAGAAAAAAAGTAGGACCGAGAACTATATTGTCTGCTATTATGTTGTCATAATCAGCTTCTCCTAAAATGAAAAATAGCAAATTGAATAATGCACGGTCTAGAGACATATACCCAAAAACATAGGGTCCAAAAATAAGCATTCCACTAAAAGCGAAAGCAAGCAAATATATTGCAGAAATGCCTGTGAACGCTATAAATCCTGATTGAATAGTTTCCATCGTCTTAGTGTATGTGACCAAGAAAGGATTGAACCTGCAATTTAAAATAATAGAATATAAGACAAAAGTAGATTTTATATTTACCAGCATAGTAATTTTAAACATTGTAATTAATCAGTCCTGATGTATGCTGTATAGATCCCTTATAATTTTCATTATGTAGGGTGTCATTTAAACCCACGCAGGTCCAGAGATGCTGCAATCAGGTTATTCAAAACAAAAACAAAAACAACATAGCAAACACTATGGTCGATGATATCTCCTCTGTACCAACTTAAGGAGTGTTTTTTCTCTTCATAGTAAATGAAAAGGAACATTTTTTATCCGCCACATCCCCCCTCCAGAAAGAATCCGTTAAGAGAATGTATAGATCTACATTGTTCTCATCAAACTAGTCTCTGTTTGGTTTATTGCAGTACCCCACAACTTTGGCTGTCCTGTCCTGAAGTATGATTTAGCTGAATCCAATTACTCACTGGATCATCGTCCTGGGGTTTTCTGAGATCAACCTCGAGTTATCCTCTGAATCGCTCTTGTAAGTTAGCCATCCTATCAACATTTAGCTTACTCGTCCTAGAAGAGCCATTTTTCTTGATCATCAGCTTCGTCCGAACAAGATTGTGGTCCGTGTAACAGTCGGCGCTTGACAATGCTCTAGTACGCATCACTTCTCTAGCATCGCTATGTCTGACTAGTTTGTTACCCAACACATGCCAATGCAGAGTTAGAGTTGCTAAAGAAAAAGCACACCTGCTATCGCTCTGTTCTTGCAAACCCTAATGACAATGCAGGATCTCTCCATAAATCGTCTTGTCACACAATGGCTTGAGCTGTCTGTAAGCAGGCATGGTCATGCTGACACTGGTGATACACGCTCTTTCTACGAAGCGCTTCGATGTGTCTAAGGCCCTACTTACCAGACTACGGTGCCACTAAAATCTTCCGATGGTCAACTCTACTAATTAGCAAGGCGGTCAGAAAACTATTGTGACAAATGATATGTATCGGAGGTATCGGTAATCTTTTTCTGTGCCCCACGGTTAACGAGGGTATCAATTGACCAACTCAACGACCAACCTCCTTTACTTTTCCATTAACCCATTAGAGCTGGGTGGACCTAACCCTAACCTAGCCCTAACCCTAACCTAGCCCTAACCCACCCCTAATCCTAATCTAGCCCTAACCCTAACCTAGCCCTAACCCAATAACCTAACCCTATCCCAAATAACCTAACCCTAACTCAATAACCTAACCCTAACCCAATAACCTAGCTCTAAGGATCACCATAAAAGGAAACCTCTTAACGTGATAGACCACTTCACATATTGAGGAGGCATAGTATCAAATGACTCATCGCAAGCTGAAAGGTGGTCGAAGTAGCAGACTTCTTAGGTGCCAACTTGCTTTAGCTGACATACAGGCGGCTTCAGAGCGAGACAGCTGGACTGAGCATAAAATTGGTCATAAAACTATATTTATATATAGTTGTGTCACACTGCATACAAGCCATACCTATGGTGTTACACTGTATGCCTATACAATGCAATATCCGCAGAGGGTGAGAAGTGGTATTCAAATTTTCACTGACCTACATAAGTTATTGAATGGTTGTGGTTTATGTTATATTGACTCCATTCAGATTATGTCATGCCCATTTTATTATTTTCTTTAAAAAAAAAACATTTGACTATTCTTGTCATTTTTATTAATTTGACAATGTAATAGCAAAAGTTTTAGTTTAAGATTAACTTACGTCAAGACTTTCAACATTTTGAAGATTGCCAAAGCACCTAATGCACTAATGCTCGTATTAAATAAAAAGGTCCTGTAGAAGACAGTTTGGAAATCAATGAAACGCGCATGACCAAACAAGTTGAAAGTATCAATAGCTTGAAGGTAGGCCACCTGCCGGGCCAGGTATAGTATTCCAACAATATAGCTTAGAAGCAATACAAACACCTGAAACAGAAACACAGTTATGAAAACATTTTTCAGTCATTTATAACGGGATATGAGAAATGAAAGGAAGTAACTATAACCCTGAACTATGTAGCGAGGATGTCACGCATTGAGGGTATCAGTCCTCATCCCAACACATTCAACCACAACCTCCCGAGGGAGCAGGCCAGTTTATGTACATTAATCTTATAATTAGTTTACAAAATCCTTTTTTTTTTAATTGTACAAATACCTACTAATCATTTTAACATTTTAAAAAAATATTTTGTTCACCCTTCCCCTCATAGTATGTTGGCTGATTCGGTTAATTGGGGGGGGGGGGGCGAGCGATCTACCCACCTCACAACCCTCATCCTTCGGAAGTGGGGAACGGTCCAATGTTTGTGTACAGAAATTAGGTTGATAGAATGCGTTCAATATCTATGTCATACATAGAACATATTTCTTCGATATTATTTCCAAATGCATTACTTTTGGGGGGGGGGGGGAGGGATGACGCCTACTTCCCAATTAGGACTAATCTAAATCAACGTTTCTAAACCGCATTTCGCTGACGGGCGGGAGTGAGATTTCTAGAGACAAATAAAATTGGTTGTAGTTAGGGCCTAGAAATTCAGATTTGAATAATAATTAAGTAAAAACATTATTCAAAAGGTTCTTACGCGTTAGACTGTCACAGCCTGGTTTTGTTATAGGCGTGATGACGCGAATGTCGTGTTATGTAGATCTTGTAGATGATATAATAATCCTCTGTATTGTTATTTAAATACTTTCACTCGCGCACTAGATTTGCCAGTGCGTGAGAACACTAACATGCAGAACTCTTTGACCACAATATTTATAATAATTAATAGACTCACTTGTAGCAGACATGTTTTTTTTTACATGTAAAATAATTCACAAACGATATTGGCGACTTCAGCCATCACAAAATACATCCAAGAAAATTAGTCCTGAATACAAATCAATTCTAATTACTTTCCTACTTGTACGTTATACTACTTGTCAATAACAACCATAACACTCCGCTCTCTACCAGAGTCTAAAATCAACTGAGATGTCCACCTCGTGGTCAGTCCCCGACCAGGAAAAAATCTCGTGCTAATCGTGCACGGAATGGTTCAGTGATTACTAGTCACCAAATATTACAGGGGCTCTAAAACTGACGTGACATAGACATTTTAAAATGTATCTACCAAACCAAATTTGAGAAAACTGCTCTAAATTCATATGTATACGTTTGGGTAAGTAGGGTTTGGGTTTTAATGGGGTTAGGGTTAGAGTTTGGATTAGGGTTAGAGTTTGGGGAAAAAATATTTCCCCACTCAAATGTTCTGGATCAGCTAGTGGTCAAGCACTACTAGAGATGTTAGTAGAAATATGCGCGGTCACATACATATGGGAACAAATATATTCAATTTTTAATTAGTTCAAGAATAGGTTATCTTTAATGCTCACTGATAAGTAACTGCATCGACTACTAAAAATTGCAACATCTGTTGTTTTTTTTAGCTGACATTATAACATTGCATAAATAAATTGCAAATAAAAAAATCGCAAATAATCCTATTCTTTAACTAACTCTAGAATGGCTCTAGACACTACAGAGTATCACAGTTTCAAATTGTGTTTCCGATTTCGGGATCATGAGTCTCCATGATCCAGACATTAGTTAAAGAAAAGTAAAAGCGGTTTGTCGTTGTACTGTCCAAGTGACACCCTCATTAAACGTGGGCCATAGAAACACATGACCTTTATATCCTCTGCCGCATAGTCTGAAAGGGGTACTTTACTTTTATTGCCTACCCTTCAATTTGATGATAACAATGAACAATAACAAGAATAGCGTACTCACCTCTAAACAATTCCAAAAGTTTTTAAAGTAGTTAGTTATTCCTTTGTCTATGGCGATGTATACTTCAAGCACAGTATAGAAAACAGTACAGATGGCAGTGATGCCCTAACAGGAAGAGATTTGAAAGTACAACAAAACTAATGAGTCATAAATATGGTGGCATTAGTTTGAAATCTAAAACTGTTTAGTACACTTTTCTAGACTTCCCTTAAAAACACCCTAGACGTAAACAGTTTATAAAGTTAAATGTTGTCAGTATATAAACCAAAGACTGCCACTCCGTTATTCTTTATAAACAGTAAGTCATACTAACCTCTGCTATCTGTAGCCAATTGTCTTTTCTTGCATTAGTCAGGTAGAAACGAGCAGCAGAGACTGAGTAATACGGAAATATCCCACCAGTCACATCAAACTCAAAGGCCAAAATAACGTTTGTAAAGAGATCTGAACTTGGGTTATATAAAGTAAACTCCACAAATATACACCTAGTGGAGACATGAACATTAAGAAGGAAAACATAATAAAATACTTTTTGTTGAAATAAAGACAATATCTCCTTTATACAATTTACACTGCATTTTGTTTTGCTCTTAATAACTATTGAAGTAAAATAAAATTGCCGTACATTGTCGTACTCGTACTTAGACACTGTTTGCTCCATGTACCAACGACGTTAGCCATTAAGTCAGAGCTACATTGTGTAATTGTATCATTATTTAGTGGTAATTTCATTATATAGGCATTTAGAACTAAATGAAATCTATATTAGATTTACGTAAAAACAGAAGCAAAGATCAGATAACCTATCAATAACCTGAAAGGAACTTTAAAATTAATAAACAACCTAGTTATCGGTAAATTATGATATTATCCCTGGTCTATCAGACCATGATATCATTAAAATACACATTCAGATAAAAGCAGTAGCCAATACGAAACCCAAGAGAAGCTTACACTGGAATAAATGTAACTAAACACAACTACATCAAGCTGCATTAAACTTTCAACAAACATTCTTATTAGAAAAAGACATTAACCAACCAGTCAATGACCTCTAACATTTCATTAAAAACTATTTTAAAAGCATTATAGAAAACCATATACCATCTGATTATTTCTTTAATAAAATAAATAAATGCTGGATTAATAATAGATGTAAAAAGCTTTCCAAACAGAAGGAAAACCTATATAGAAAATTTAAAGAAACTAAGTCAGAAAGAGTTTATAAAAAAGATATAAAAATTAAACACCTAACCCGAAAAGTAAGCAGATAGCTGCAGAGTGAATACATAAACAATGTAATATCTAAAGATAACAAAAATCTATGGTCATACATTAAGTCTAAGAAAATGGAAACAATAGGCATAGCGCCATTAAAAGGAGAAGAAAACATAATACATAATGATAATGAATCTAAAGCTAACATCCTAAACAAATACTTTGAATCAGCATTCTCAGCCCCAGGAGACAAAGACATATTACTTAAATTGAACCAAGAGGACAACATAGAAGTTATAGTAGTACTAGAAAAGGGATTCCAAAAACTATTAGCCAACATCAAACCGGATAAAGCGTCTGAATCTGATGGTATTCCAGCTAGATTACTCAAAGAACTAAGAATGAGCTAGCACCAGTGTTAAAAATACTTTTTAGGCATCTCTTAACCAGGGCAGAGTACTATAGGACTGGAAAGAAGCTAATGTCACCCCCCTATTTAAAAAAGGAGAAAAATCTGACCCAGGAAACTACAGACCAGTAGCACTTATCAGCATCACATGTAAAATCCTAGAACACATAATATGTAGCAACATCATAAACCACAAACATAATGTCTTCACCCCATACCAACATGGCTTTAGAAAATATAGATCATGTGAAACACAACTAATAGGAATACTTGATGATTTTTTAAAAGGTTTAGATAATAGTTAGCAAATAGATCTTACTGGATTTTTCAAAGGCTTTTGACAATGTTCACCACCATAGTTTACTTAAAAAACTAAAATATTTCGGCATTAATGGTCCATTGCATCAGTGGATTAAAGATTTTCTGATAGGGACAGAACAAACTGTAATAATAAATGGCTCTAAATCAACACCAATACCAGTAAACTCAGGTGTCAGGTGTACCACAAGGAACAGTCTAAGGTCCACTACCATTTTTAATTTACATAAACGATTTACCAATTTGCATTAGTTCAGGAACAAAAGTCAGATTATTTGCAGATGATTGCATAATATATAGAACAATAAAAACAACACAAGACACAGATATTTTACAAAGAGAATTAGATGAATTTCAGAAATGGGAATCAAATAGGAACATGTCTTTCCACCCAGAAAAATGTCAGTTGTTAAGAGTATTAAAAAACCTAAAACAAATTAATTCCACTTATCTTATTTCTTATTCATGGTAAACTAGTAACACAGACTAAAAACGCAAAATACCTAGGTGTTATAATAAATTAAATGGACTCCACATATTGATGAAACTATAAAAAAAATCAAACAAAGCATTAGGGTTTATTAGAAGAAATTTCTATGAATCAAATAAGAACATAAAACTAAAATTTTATTTAACCTTGGTTAGGCTAATAATGCCGTTTCTGTAGCAATAGTGGTTTTACAGGGTGGGGTCGCTAGCCCCACGCCAAACCCTCCTCCTTTTTCACCCGGGCTTGGGACCGGCAGAATATGCATCCTCTGTTTGGGACCCTCAACTCAAGAAAATATTAAGAAACTGGAACAGACACAAAATAGAGCAGTGAGATTTATAACTAACGAATCAGAGTAACACCTTTAGTAAAATCACTAAATTTAGAAAGCCTTCAGGATAGAAGACTTAAAAGTAAAGTAGCAATTATACATAAAACACTAAACCATAATCTTCAAATACAAAAACAAAATTTAATAAAATAGAAAGACACAAAGATAAAGGCACATTCCTCGTTCCATATGCTAGGACAAATTTGTACAAAAGTTCCTTCCCTAGCGCCATTAGAGCATGGGATGGGTAGCCTTTTTAAAAGCCTAACTTTATAATAAAAGGATCTATAGTACAAAATGTTTTTTTTGTCCCATTCTTGCGTTCATTGTGTCGTTGTTTCTTCAACTTTTTTTTTGTTTGCTATTTTTTAAAACCCTGCAAAAAAAAAAAAAAAAAGTATTTTTTTCTGGTTCATTTTTCAGTGGCCTACTTTTTGTTTTGGATGATTTCAATAAAATTATCTATTTCTAGTTGAAATTGAACCGTTGCATTGACTGATTTACCTTGTATGTAGATCTAACCAATCAGATTCTTGAATGTTTTGTAAAGTTTGTTTAGCAAGTTTGAGATCTTCTCTTGACATATTGACAACAAAACCACCACCAGAGTATGTGCCATGCTGTCCTACAAGAGAGTTAAATTCACTGGTAAGAAAACATTTGTATCCAAAGCTAATTGATGTAATCTACATCAAGAAAAAAAGTTCCTGCACACAGACACACATTGTCTTTTTTGCAGAAAGTTCAACGCATAACTTTTATTCTTAGTTTTAATTAGAAAAAATTTGCTAGAACTCAAGGTGCTTTCCTTAGACTAAAAACTTTTCAAATGTTTAGTGGTTAGTTTCCTTATACTTTAAAATCAAAGAAGACAAAAGGGCTAGTTCAAAGACATTTTAAACAATCAAACAAAGCAATAGGGCTAGTTCAAAGACATTTTAATCAAATAAACAAAGCAATAGGGCTAGTTCAAAGACATTTTAATCAAACAAAGTAATAGGGCTAGTTAAAAGACATTTTAAACAATCAAACAAAGTAAATAGGGCTAGTTCAAAGACATTTTAAACAATCAAACAAAGCAATAGGGTTAGTTCAAAGACATTTCAAACAATCAAAGAAGAACACACACACAAACTAAAATGTTATTTAACCTTGGTTTGGATGTACAAAGCAGAGCACGAGACACCTGGCGGCCAATCTGACAGACGCCATCATGACAGAAACGTTGCTAGGTGATTTATAATGTACTCAGTCAATACCTCCCCAGGTAATATTGCAAAGTGTGCAACTCTGTAAACTCTTTTAGGCCCTAATTATTCAATATTATATACAACTCTGATTGTATTTATTGTCATTGGGTTTCCAACTGTACCTGTAAAAGATGCAGTCCTAAGCTGCTCTGCTGACTTGTATACATAAGAGGATTCTTCCAAATCTTCAGCATCGCCTTCATATAATGTCTCCCAAGTGTGAACATAACTTCTCGTCTCCTCCTTTCCATAGTCCATTGAATATATACAGAACTCGGTATTGTAAATAGTTCGTATGGTTTCAGGCAGATCGTTGCACACACCTGAGTCCATCGAGAACGTTCACAATAAAACAAATTATTGACAAAAATAGTTTAATTATTGAAATATAGCTGAACATTCTGTTACTAGTGAATTGGTCAATGAAAAAAAAAGCATCGTCCGCGATCCACTCTAGGGTAACTCCATAAGCCAAGCGGTTTTAGCCATGTACAGCGGCCTGATTTCATAAAAAACTAATCACCGCAATCAGTTTCTTTTCAAATACAAAATGTATCTTGGCACCAGAACAAATCCATGTCATGTTTGTAATATGTTTGTAAAATGTTTTACATGTTTCGGATGTTCCTTCAGAGTTGAAGATAATTACTTCCTAGTCCAAACCTCTCGCAGGACGACGGGGGATGGGAGCGGGCAGGGTTTGAACCCGGGACCATCGATAAATCTGAACGACAGTCCAGCGTGCAAACCGCACGACCAGGCAGCCATCCATTCATTTAAATCCTAATTCTGATTTAAAATAAAACAAATTATATCCTTACACTGTGGTTTCGTATCAAACATTGTAACTAAATAAAAAAAATTATTGTGTCTATCACATTTACTGACCAGAACGAGATGTTCAAGAGCCACAAGATTTGATTTTTAAAAAAGCTGAATTTGCAACCTTTATAGGTTGAGAATTGAAAGTCATTTTTAAAATATAAGAGCCCCCCTCAAAGATTCTAATGACTATACTTGTATTCTTATAATTAAAAAAAAAAAGAATGTTTTGATAAACTGACCAGAATCAGGAACAACTCTGGCTTGTCGAAATCTCGCCGGGCCCAAGAGATAGGAAGACTCAGGTAGGTTATTTCCCTTTTCATTTGGTGCAATTCTGACTAATAAAACATCCTTTAGATAGTCCCATATTTGTGAATGCTCTTTAATCTGTTAAAAAATTGACTTTGATTTTGGTGTTTCTAACAAATTACAAATACACAAATAGAACGTCTGTATAGAAATATCTTCCTATTGATTCAAGTGTTAGCATCAAGATTTTCAATAACACGTGCTAATAAAATAAAAAACTCTACCAATCTAGTGAAAGTCTCCAGCCTGCCGTTACACACCATTAGAATATCGCAGCTAGTTGTAATGAATGAACAAGAAAGTTTGAATGTTCCTATAGTTGTACTTATAATACTTACATAGTTGTACTTATAATACTTACATCAGCCAAGAAGTTTACTCCCTCATCATTCTGATACAAACACATGAAATAGAAACATTGTAGAATCAAGTTTGATACAAGTACAACAAATTAGTCTTGAAGGTTTCATATAAGTACTACACATTAGTCTTGAAGATTTGACACAAGTACAACACATTTACTTTAGAAAGTTTGATACAAGTACAACACATACATCTTGATAGTTTGATATAAGTACTACACATTAGTCTTGAAGATTTGACACATATACAACACATTACTTTAGAAAGTTTGATACAAGTACAACACATTAGTTTAGAAAGTTTGATACAAGTACAACACATTAGTTTAGAAAGTTTGATACAAGTACAACACATTAGTTTAGAAAGTTTGATACAAGTACAACACATTATTTTAGAAAGTTTAATGCAAGTACAACACATTAGTTTAGAAACTTTGATACAAGTACAACACATTAGTTTAGAAAGCTTGATACAAGTACAACAAATTAGTCTTGAAGGTTTGATATAAGTACTACACATTAGTCTTGAAGATTTGACACAAGTACAACACATTACTTTAGAAAGTTTGATACAAGTACAACACATAAATCTTGATAGTTTGATATAAGTACTACACATTAGTTTAGAAAGTTTGATACAAGTACAACACATTAGTTTAGAAAGTTTGATACAAGTAAAACACATTAGTTTAGAAAGTTTGATACAAGTATAACACATTAGTTTAGAAAGTTTGATACAAGTACAACACATTACTTTAGAAAGTTTGATACAAGTACAACACATTAGTTTATAAAGTTTGATACAATACAACACATTAGCTTAGAAAGTTTGATACAAGTACTACATATAAGTCTTGAAGGTTTGATACAAGTACTACAAATTAGTCTTGAAGATTTGACACAAGTACAACACATTAATTTAGAAAGTTTGATACAAGTACAACACATTAGTTTAGAAAGTTTGATACAAGTACAACAAATTAGTCTTGAAGGTTAGATTTAAGTACTACACATTAGTCTTGAAGATTTGACACAAGTACAACACATTACTTTAGAAAGTTTGATACATGTACAACACATTAGTTTAGAAACTTTGATACAAGTACAACACATTAGTTTAGAAAGTTTGATACAAGTACAACACATTAGTTTAGAAACTTTGATACAAGTACAACACATTAGTTTAGAAGGTTTGATACAAGTACAACACATTAGTTTAGAAAGTTTGATACAAGTACAACACATTAGTTTAGAAAGTTTGATACAAGTACAACACATTATTTTAGAAAGTTTAATGCAAGTACAACACATTAGTTTAGAAACTTTGATACAAGTACAACACATTTGTTTAGAAAGTTTGATACAAGTACAACAAATTAGTCTTGAAGGTTTGATATAAGTACTACACATTAGTCTTGAAGATTTGACACAAGTACAACACATTACTTTAGAAAGTTTGATACAAGTACAACACATAAATCTTGATAGTTTGATATAAGTACTACACATTAGTCTTGAAGATTTGACACAAGTACAACACATTACTTTAGAAAGTTTGATACAAGTACAACACATTAGTTTAGAAAGTTTGATACAAGTACAACACATTAGTTTAGAAAGTTTGATACAAGTACAACACATTAGTTTAGAAAGTTTGATACAAGTATAACACATTAGTTTAGAAAGTTTAATACAAGTACAACACATTACTTTAGAAAGTTTGATACAAGTACAACACATTAGTTTATAAAGTTTGATACAATACAACACATTAGTTTAGAAAGTTTGATACAAGTACAACACATTACTTTAGAAAGTTTGATACAAGTACAACACATTAGTTTATAAAGTTTGATACAATACAACACATTAGCTTAGAAAGTTTGATACAAGTACTACACATAAGTCTTGAAGGTTTGATACAAGTACTACAAATTAGTCTTGAAGATTTGACACAAGTACAACACATTAATTTAGAAAGTTTGATACAAGTAAAACACATTAGTTTAGAAAGTTTGATACAAGTACAACAAATTAGTCTTGAAGGTTTGATTTAAGTACTACACATTAATCTTGAAGATTTGACACAAGTACAACACATTACTTTAGAAAGTTTGATACATGTACAACACGTTAGTTTAGAAACTTTGATACAAGTACAACACATTAGTTTAGAAAGTTTGATACAAGTACAATACATTAGTTTAGAAACTTTGATACAAGTACAACACATTAGTTTAGAAGGTTTGATACAAGTACAACACATTAGTTTAGAAAGTTTGATACAAGTACAACACATTAGTTTAGAAAGTTTGATACAAGTACAACACATTAGTTTAGAAAGTTTGATACAAGTACAACACATTAGTTTAGAAAGTTTGATACAAGTACAACACATTATTTTAGAAAGTTTAATGCAAGTACAACACATTAGTTTAGAAACTTTGATACAAGTACAACACATTAGTTTAGAAAGTTTGATACAAGTACAACAAATTAGTCTTGAAGGTTTGATATAAGTACTACACATTAGTCTTGAAGATTTGACACAAGTACAACACATTAGTCTAGAATCAAGTTTCATACAAGTATCACCTTCACCATCAATTATCCTTTAGTCTCTTGGACCGTTGGGGCATAATACAAGAACTGTCAACCCTCTTTCTCTATTCCTCTTTGTCCTTTGCCTTGGAAAGAGCTTCATTCACCGACAAGCCTGTCCATTCGTTTCCCATCGCTTTACCTGTCTTTCTCTTCTTCTTCTTCCTGGTACTGTTCCCTAAAGGATAGTCTTTGCGAACACTGAGGACCTTGTGATGTTTACGTTTTTCCACATTTGTTAGCAGGTCATCGTGTGGTCCAATTGCTAAATTAATACTGTTTCTTATCTTTTCATTTGTGATGCGGTCTTTGTGATACCCAAGATCCTTCTGTAGCATCATAGTTCCATTGCAAGGATCCTTTTCTCTGTTGTCAGCCTCCAAGATTTGCATGTCAATAAGAGCGCATTAGTCTGATTTTAGTGTCGAGGGTTATGCCTTTGTCAGTCCAGATTATTTTGAGTTTAGCAAGTGCTGCTGTAGAATGTGCAATTCTGTCCAGTTGTTCAGGTTTGTTCATCTGAGACAATGACTCTAAGATATTTAAAGCTAGTGTCACTATATATATATATATATATATATATATGTACAAGTATTAAAACAGTTTATGAATCATGGTTGATATAAGTATAACACATAAGCTTAAAATCAAGTTTCATACCAATGTAAGAAATTAATGTCAATTTTGAATTCCTAAAATTAAAAAAAAAGAAACACGCGACTTACTTCACCACGTGACTCTCTAATGCCCAGATAGACATTTTGGGTATACTGTATTTGTTGGTATCTGGTAAACACATCCAAATTTCCATACACAACCAGAAGAATACAAAACATAAAAATGATGTATAAGACAAAATCCCTCATCATCTGAAAAAAAAAGTATTTTAATTTACATGTTTGTTTTTTTTATTTTTAATCCCAAAAGTATAAATAATTCATTTAAAAAACCATACAGGTTTGAATGACAGAATGACAGTTTTAGAACTAGTAAGAATGTTCGCATATATAAACATAAATACACCAGCATTATGTACTTATATATTACATATAGATTAGCATTGCACACACCGGCTATAATTGTTGATTTATATCCTGGCTTTAGATATTACTAGCAAATGCAAGTTCTTGTGTACATTTCTATAAAATTAATTGTAATTACTACACACTAGTTTAACAAAAAGTTATAATGTTTACATTAGTTTAGAGAAGTACGTACACACATTTATCTGCTTTAACATTTACATGATAGGGTTACAAGGCAAATTAATCATTTCTTTTGAAGAAGAAATTACAGTGTTTTTTTTGCATATGACCACTACAGGCATACATTAAGAGTAATTTGAAAATGCATACTTCTCTTGCCAAACTTTCAACTTTAAGTCTTTCTAGAACTTCTTTAAAATCTGTAGCATTCAAAGGGATTTGATACACAACATTGGTTCTCTTTAGACCGATTTTCTTTCTTATTGTTTGACTATGAAACAGCAGTTCCAAACATTCTTCTGCAGATACATAATAAACCTGACATTACAAATTACATGAGAGAAAACGATGAAACCTTACTTGATACATTGGTGGAGTTAGTTTTCACAAAGATAATAGTAGTTTAGACAAGTGATGGGCAAAAAAAGAAGATACAGAATTTGTATGAAATCAAATGTTATCAAAATTAACATAATGCTACCTATGAATTCAAACTGTGTTTTGATAATTCGTCATAATTTGGTTCAAAGTGGTATGCAGTTATTCTTAAGAGTCAATCTATTTCTAACACATTTGTCTTGGTTGCTCAGGAATATATAAAGCTGCAAACATTCTCTGATTCTCTAATTAAAATGTATTTCGGCAAGCCTCTGTAGAATATTTTTACAAATTTGTGATTACATTGAAGCTGCAAGTCTGCTACTTCGGAATCCACATTAGAAAACACACTGAAAATATCTAAATCCTTTTCAATAGCTCAAAATTCGTACAATCTTATTCTAAAAGTGCCGTGAAATGTTCATGCTATTTTCATGGTACCTTCACAACAGTCAGCGAGACAAGTCATTTTTAGCTCTATGACCTGTACAGAAGTTGCTTGAAACCTTTAAGATGGACCCAAATATCTTTCATAAGTTGATTTTCTAATACTTAATTTGTACATGTGGCAGAAAAGATCTGTAAAAATGCAAAGTCTGAGATCCATGAAGAACTTCGAAATACTTTAAATTGCACTTATCAATTTTTCTCATGGACTAAAAACACTATTTCGTTATGTTAGTTACCAAACTCTCTGGACTACAAACATAATTTCGTTATGTTAGTTTCCAAACTCACTGTAACACAAACATTATTTCGTTATGTTAGTTCCCAAACTCACTGGATTACAAACATAATTTCGTTATGTTAGTTTCCAAACTCACTGTAACACAAAAATTATTTCGTTATGTTAGTTCCCAAACTCACTGTAACACAAACATTATTTCGTTATGTTAGTTCCCAAACTCACTGAACTACAAACATAATTTCGTTATGTTAGTTCTCAAACTCACTGGACTACAAACATAATTTTGTATGTTAGTTCCCAAACTCACTGTAACACAAACATTATTTCGTTATGTTAGTTCCCAAACTCACTGGACTATAAACACTATTTCGTTATGTAAGCTCTCAAACTCACTGGACTATAAACACTATTTCGTTATGTTAGTTATCAAATTCACTAGACTACAAACATGCTTTCGTCATGTTAGTTACCTAACTCACTGGAAGACACGTCCTGCACAAGGATAGGAAAGTGCACGTTCAGTGTCTGGAATCCACATGGGAGTAAAAGCGATTTCAAAAGAAAAACATTTACATTTACTCTATTTCAGTGGTTCTAAACTTGTGAGGCCAGCTCCGTTATCTGGTGTATTTAAGGTATAACTATAGATTTATATTTGAATCTTGATCAAGTAAATTGAGACACCAGACTGGTCAATGAAAAATACCTTCAACACCATAAGAAACTGGTACTTTTGACCTGGTTTGCCATGATGTCATATGGTAAGTGATGAAGGAGCTCAACGCAGATAAAAACAATATTAATGTTTTCAATATCTAAATGCGAATAGCTCAGTACTTCTGAACTACCAAATTGGAGAAAATTTTTGGACATCCATAGGAGTGCGACAAGGTACATTCTCTCTCCACCTCTCTTTAACTTTTGTTTTTCTGTAACATATTTTGATGGAAACTCTGATTTATCTGACCATAAATGGGCGGTCAATCCTATCTCAGGTTTGCAGATGATATAGATCTCATTGGAGAAATTGCAGACCGGGTACAAGATCTTACTTCAAAAGTAGATGCTGCAGCTTGAGAAGTAGGCATGAAAATCAGTGCCAAAAAGATCAACAAAACTAGGTTGTGGGGGAGATAGTACGAGTAGTTGTATACATTAGAAGTTGACTTATTTAAATACCTATGGGTTTGCATAAAAAGAGATGGAGAATCAATAAAAGAGATAAAAACCCGTTTAAGCTTGGCATTCACTGTCATGAGCTAACTGTGAAAAATCTGGAAAATCGCATCAGCTTCCCTGTAAAATTAAAACTGTATTCATCCCTAGTGGTCTTATCTTATATAATACAGACGTTACTTCAAAAAAGAAGATGATTACATCCTACGCGTCATGCATATAGTCATGCATATTAACCAATGACTTAAATTCTGCCAAGTCACTGGTTTTCCTGGCTAGCTCAGGCAACAAATTCCATGCTTTAATAGCACTAGGGAAGAAGGAGTATTTGTACAAATTTGTCCTAGCATATGGGACGAGGAATGCGCCCTTATCTTTGTGTCTTTCAGAGTATTTTATTAAATTTTGTTTTTGTATTTGAAGATTATGGTTCAGTGTTTTATGTATAATTGCTACTTTACTTTTGAGTCTTCTGTCCTGAAGGCTTTGTAAATTTAGTGATTTTACTATAGGTGTTACTCTAGTAAAATGTGAATATTCATTTGTTATGAATCTCACTGCTCTATTTTGTGTTTGTTCCAGTTTCTTAATGTTTTCTTGAGTTGAGGAGTCCCAAACGGAGGATGCATATTCTATTATTGGCCTAACCAAGGTTAAATAACATTTTAGTTTTATGTTCTTATTTGATTTTTAGAAATTTCTTTTAATAAATCCAAATGCTTTGTTTGATTTTTTTATAGTTTCATCAATATGTGGATTCCATGACAGTTTTTCATTTATTATAACACCTAGGTATTTTGCGATTTTAGTCTGTTACTGGTTTGCCATGAATAAGATAAGTGGAATTAATTTGTTATAGTTTTTTTGTTACTCTTAACAACTGACATATTTCTGGGTGGAAAGACATGATCCAATTTGTTCCTGAAGTAATGCAATTTGGTAAATCATTTATGTAAATTAAAAATAGTAGTTTGCCCAAGACTGTTCCTTGAGGTACACCTGTTTTCTGTGTTGATTTAGAGCCATTTATTATTACAGCTTGTTCTCTCCCTATCAGAAAATCTTTAATCCACTGATGCAGTTGACCATTAATGCCGAAATATTTTAATTTTTTAAGCAAACTATGGTGGTGAACTTTGTCAAAAGCCTTAGAAAAATCTAGCAAGATAGCATCTATTTGTTCACTATTATCTAAGCCTTTTGAAAAATCATCAATTAGTCCTATTAGTTGTGTTTCACATGATCTATATTTCCTAAAGCCATGTTGGTATGGTGTGAGGACATTTTGTTTGTCTAAGTGGTTTATGATGTTGCTACATATTATGTGTTCTAGGATTTTACATGTGATGCTGGTAAGTGATACTAGTCTGTAGTTTCCTGGGTCAGATTTTTCTCCTTTTTAAAATAGGGGGGTGACATTAGCTTCTTTCCAGTCCTTTGGTACTCTGCCCTGGTTAAGTGAAGCCTGAAAGAGTATTTGAACACTGGGGCTAGCTCATTGCTTAGTTCTTTGAGTAATCTAGCTGGAATACCATCAGGTCCAGACGCTATATTTGGTTTGGTGTTGGCTAATAGTTTTTTAATTCCATTTTCTTGTACTACTATATCTTCTATGTTGTCAGTGTAACTTGGACACTGAACATATAGGCTGAAAGAAGAATTTAAGCCTTTGAGAGTCAATGCTACAGAAAAAAAGTTGTGTTTCAGTTACCAGGAAAAGAAGACAAATGAGTTCTGGCTGACAAAAAGGAATAACATTTCAATACTGTGAAGAGACAAAAGCTGATCTGGTTTGCTTATATTGTAAAACGTGATGCGCCGTCGGCTGTCTTTCTTCAAGGTACAGTTGTCACGTATCTGTTTAAATAAACACAATCTATGGTAATAAAGTTTGAATATTTTATCCCAGCTGAAAGAAAGACCCACGCGCGGGAGTATGTTCCCACGCGCTAGTGTATAGAAAAACCCATGACGTCATCTAACTATGCGGTCTCTGGGAATAATTGGATTGGTTAGAGGAAGCGTTTGGAGGAGGAGCTAAGGAAATGATTTGATAGAGCTGGATTTAGAGAATGTAGTTATGGAAGAAATTTCATTGAGATAGGTTGTGTATAACGAAGTGTGAAATTGTAGCTTGTACAGTCTTGTCATATATATTTCTTCAGTTGTGAAATTAGATCTAGTATTAATCTGAATATATTTGTTACTTCCTTTTGAAAGAAGTTATTCATTTGATACAGTTTTATTTTGTTTATTCTGTATATTACAGTGATTCCTAGTTTTTGAATTAAAGTTCTGTATTTGAATTGAAATGATCTTCGTTATTTGAATTTCTAGAGATATTTAGATCTAAAGATAATATTTACAGAATCCCCGGCACACCTTGAGATATCTTGAGACATTGACACTTTCTCTAGAACATCCTATCACATGGAGGAAGCACCTATAAAGAACAGCTGGCCGGACAATATCGATGAATCGAACGGCCTCTCTCTTGATATCCTGCAAAGGATAGTTGCTGACTTGGAAAAGTAAAGGGACTTGGCTGTCACAGCACCCTTACGACGTAAGTCAAGAGACAGATGGTGAAGACGAGAGATCACTAACTAATTTTAGTATCTATTACGTTCCAAATACCCTGCCCGCTGCCATGCACCTCGTCCTGCGGAAGGTTTGGATTAGGAAGTACATAGTCTTCAACTCTGAAGCAACATCCTAAGCATGTAAAAGATTTCCAACACAAAGTGTATTTACTTACTGTGTTTAGCAATGGGAGCCTGGTCTCGTAAACTGTATTTCTGTTTGAGTACTAGAATGACTATGAAGGCAATAAGCACGACTTTAACTGGTTGAAATATTAGGACGTCCGTGAGAACGCTAGTTAAAAATCCCAAAGTCCAATCCACACTTTTTTCATATCCCAGACTCAGCCCATATAGCATGATATAATAGGCCAGAAATACGTTGTACAAAGTCAATAAAATCCAAGTGACATAGATGAACCACCAGGGGAATCTGAATATAGAAATAAAATTATCACATTGGCTAATTCGACATGAACTGTTAAGGAGCTGATAAGTAAAAAAAAATGATTCTGTATAAATGTTAAAAACAATTAGGCTTATAGTTATTTAAATTGTTCACTTCTATTTATTCATTTTTTATATGTCATGGTAAAGCCAACAACATACCTACAACCATTTTTTCAAAATGACTATCTTCTGAAATCCATATAAAATCACTGGCGGATCAAGGGGGGAGGGGGCGGTAGGAGGCGATGGCATCATTTCCTTACATCTACTGCCCTTCCCATCTAAAGAATTTAGAAGGGGGGTGCGGTCCTACTTTTATGGAGAAATCATAGTTTATGAACAAAATTAAATGAATTACTATATAATTTTTATATTATGTCGCTCTCCTTCTGGTTTCTTTGCCGATTTGTTTGGGGGGGGGCGATTGCATCTACTGCCCTCTCCACTCTAATTCTCTGAGTAGTGGGGGGCGGTCCTAAATTTATGGAGAAATCATAGTTTGTTTGTGAACAAAATTAGTTGAATATCTGTATAACATAAGCTACATATTGATATTTAAACCAATTCGTACATTATGTCACACCACACTCTAATCACAAATTTTATTATTAGTAAATATAAAATGAAAAAGGGCTGTACCAGGTGGGACGGGCGAACATGCAATCGCCTCCGCCCATCGAACAAACCAATACGTTTTTCTTTTTGTTATTGCGACAATGTTTATGTAACAAAACAAAGTTTCAAAAATGCCTATTGAACAAAATGTATCATTTACAAATGAGCTTTTTAAAAAATACTATTCCTCGAATATTTTTTTTTTCGGCAATCCTCAAAGCCTTAATCTAAATCTGAGGGGTATCTTATCTTTTCAAGGAACAAATAGTTATCTTTGCAATGTAGTAAGGGCCTATAAATTCATTTTGGAATATTTTTTAAGTAAAACATTATTCAAAAGGTCCATTTTTAATAGGATGAATAATGAGCTGTAGATTCAGGAGAATGCGTTTCTGCATAGAAGAATGCAAGAAAACGCTTTAGGCGTCGGGGCTTCGCCCTGAACCCCACAGGGTGAACTTACAGAGCTTCCCCAGACCCCTAGCTGTCAAGAGAAAGGCCTTAAAATGACTTTTGTTTTCTTCAAAGGGTGAGGAACACTGCTTTTATATATATATATTGTAAAAAAAAATAGGTCCTCAGTGATGAATTTCATAACTTTTAACTACCAATAAATTAATAATAAACATTTAAATACAAGAAAAAAATTATTTCCCCCACATTGAAATGGTGCCGGTGCAGTATATATATATATTGTACTAACTTAAGGGGCAACTGAACGAGTAGATGATGTTTATTTACAAGAGGACATCACAAATACACGAAGAACAACATGTCTTGATCACAGCATCTTTACATCAGCTCTCCACTTGGGCGGAAATCGTCCTTCCCTTCCTAATATAGACATCCCTTTCAGTCTAGTCTATCACAGTGCGCACCTTCTAGCTTAGATGGCGGCGCGCATGGCAAAGTCATAACAATATATATATATATATATATATATATATATATATATATATATATATATATATATATATGCTGTATGCGCGTTTATGCATAGGCGTTAGGGTTAGGGTTTGGAAAAAATTGCCCACCTCCAAAGATCTGGATCCGCTAGTGTTTAAAATATCAATTTTGAAGTGGCACTAAAGGAATAAGATGAGGAACTTTATTTGACTCAACCTATGTTATTTCTCATCGAGTGCAAATGTCGAAACTCTTTGGCTATGTAAAATGTTTAACTCAAGGAATCGTTTTAGTGAACTTTCTAAACTACACGCTAAAGATGTATCCTCAACTTAAGACAAGTATAATTTCCGGTCACAATGGCAATGTCTTCGTTTCAGAAGATTAATTATGAGTGTAGTGTTGCACATAGTTACACAGACCCAGTTGCGACCTGCATATTTTCTTGAAACCTGATGCAGACAAAGACGATGTCAGCTAGGGGTCTATTAAAGTATTCTTTATATCTTCTACAAGAGCTTTCTTCTTGGTCTTAAATGTGTGTCCAGAACAATCCACAACCTAGCGCTGACTGGATGACTAACAGTCATTCACGAAACCTTCGTAGATTCCTACATTGCTGAGTACACTAGTATTTTTATACTGTCATGATGTCAGATTACATTCCTGCGTTCAATAAAGAATAATGAAAAAGCATTGTTTGTAATTAGTGCACCATTAATGTTCAAACCTAGTAGGAGTTACTGTAGCTCTAAATAAGATTCAATCCTTGTAACATTTTGTAAATATTTGAAAACATATGTTACGTCTTTCTCATGTCTATCAACAAGATTGAATTCCAATAAGAAGAGATCAGACCTAAAACAACGTTTTTAAAAGTGGCTTCTCCCCAACTCCCCCCATCCAAAAAACGTTCTAAGGCTGTAAACATCGGGATCAAGCCTTTTTCTACATTTTAGGCTTTCGAAATTCCTTATGTTTTGGTCTAAACCACAATTTAGTCTTAAAAAGAAAAGCGCGTCTTAGTGATCCTTGGGATAGTTTGATAGTGAGCTTTTAGATATAGTCTAGGCATCTGAACATACACGTTCGTCGGTTCTTAATGGGTTTGATCAAAAGATCCTTTACTGGTGTTTCGAAAGATGTCTTGTTCATTGTCAGCTGAACTATAGCGCGCTTCTGAAGTGTCATGTTAGAAAGTAGGCCAACTCTCTAGTCTACTTGAGAAGTGTCATGTTAGAAAGTAGGCCAACTCTCTAGTCTACTTGAGAAGTGTCATGTTAGAAAGTAGGCCAACTCTCTAGTCTACTTGAGAAGTGCTCTATCAAGTGATCTTGTTGCAGATGCTGGTAACAAAAAAAGTAGGAAAGGTCATATATATATATATTCTCATTTCCCATTGAATGACCGCACTTAGTGTAATAGTTTCTTTTTAAGCATTGATGATAATATCATTTTTACTTGACTAATACTCAAATCTGGATTATAACTGTAACTTCGTGCCTCTTTGACTGCAACCTAGGAGGTGGGGGGGGGGCATCCTAAAACAATGGCATCAGAATTTTAAAAAACTTACAAAAAAGGAAAACTTACATTATTGTAAACTGAAAAAAAATTGATCGTTGATCTAGATGTAGCAAAAAATATAATTTTGTATTGCCTATCTAATTATTTTAGTGAACTCTTTTAGAACAGTTTTACTCATCTACTGTTCTATATGAAAATGTTTGTTAGTTAAAATAATTTTAAAAAATTGAAATTTCCAGAAAGTTATTTTTTTTTCGAGCCCCTCTGCGTGTTGCACCCCCATCTAGAATGCGGCGCCCATGGCATCGTTCCCTTTGCCTACGCCTCTGAGTAAGACTACATTACAATTAGCCATGTTCTGCTGAAGGTCGGTGTGGACAGTATAGAAGCACTCACTTACTATTACTATTAGACTGCTGCGCTTGGTTTGACACTTATCTGGCATGGGGGACGTGAGCATATCAAATAAGATATCTACTTTGGCAAGCTTAAAGAGCACGGGGTAACAGAGGTGCCCCCCCTCGTAGGTACTATAAAGATCAACTCAGGCGCCATTTCGCCATTACTGGCATAGAGGAAAATAACTGCAGCAGATGTCCTATGTAAGTGGAGGGAAAGCTCGAATGAGGTCCGAGAGACATATATTTTTTAGGCCCAAAGAAATGCCATTGCGGAGAATGAGAGTAAAAGAAAACATATATTATATCATATATTTAAACCAGTAAATATGCAATGAAATTTTTTTTCTTAACCATTCTATATGGATCTGAGACATGAGTAGGCTCATATAATATCAGCCGGGAGTATCCAAGTGAATGTTTTCAAATCTTTAGTTTAGGTTGTCATAGAATACTACGTAACGGACATACTAAACAGTAGTAAACAGGATTTAAAGGCGAGTTGATTATTATTTAAATTTTCCGATGGGATAAGCTGACTTTTAGCGAAGAAATTATATACATATTTCATCATTCTGCCGACCCTTCGGTCGTCTTGCGGACCCATGGGGGTTTGCGTACCCAAGTTTGAAAACCACTGGTGTAGGTCAACACCAGACGCCGTCTCTTACTCGCGAGGTGTCTTGACATTACTCCGCACTGAACTTTGCTGTATGCGACCATCTTGACTTTGACACATCAGCTCTTTATATAGGGTTCCCGCTGGCCAGCCAGAAACCGAAGGAACGTCGCCCGACCATTCTTATTGATCACATGAATACATCCGACGTGACTGGCCTGAGTACTATTCATAACACAGATGTTTCTTGAAACTTCGCCAGTCATCGTAGTTGACGTCGTTGCTCGTCACGGTTAACAGCTGAGATCTAGGCTGGGGCGGCTAATTAAACAGAGACCAATCTTTAACAAATGGTCTCGATTACACGTATTCTAATGCCCCTATCCATGATACCACCAAAGTTTTAACAATAAAAAATTTTGACCAGCAGAAGTCACTCAAACATTTAAAAATCAAGATAAATAATTGAATAATAAATGATCTTATCTAGAGTAATAATTAGTTTTCTTTATACTGAGTGATAACGCAAGCATGCCGAAATCTAAAATAAACGATGTATAACTGCAGTTGAATTCTATTTATACAATTAAAATATACTAAGAAAATAAATTCTGAAAAAAAAAAACAAGTTTACAAACACAGTTTGTATGGAAAAACTAACTCAAAATCGGCCTCCCAAGCAGGGAAAAACGCAGGTTTCAATATTTTCAGAAAGAATATCAGAATGAAATTATATATATTATAAATCAAATGTCAGAGAAGAATGCAGAAAGAATGTTGACAGATCTTGTGTGGTACCCCAACGGTCCAGCAGACCAAGAGATAGGTGAAAGTGAAGGAGAAGTTCCATGTGGACCTGGCCTAACTGATGTCATATAATGATTATCTAATTGATCTAATTGTTTGGTAAAAGGTCAATCTTTTATTCAAAGCCTCAAGAAAAACAAAAGACAATAACATTTCCGCAACAAAAAAAAAGAAAAAATGTCCCCTTCCTTTAGTTCAGTTTTCCTTTCATAAGTGGAAGCACTGCACACTTATAGGAATACTAAATAGATTCTTTCTCTTTAAAAATAAAAGTAAACATTTTTTAAATATAGTATTAAGTATGACAGATGTTATTAAACTTTGCAATAAAATTGTAGAAAAATTATTTTTTTGACAAAACAATTAAAAACCGTTTGTGTGTTAAAAGGTAAGGTAAATGGTTATCTACTTTACTAAATAGCCTTCCGTGTTTGTTACTATTAATAGCAAATAGTTGTAAAAATGGTGAATTTTTATGAAAAAAAAAAACCTGCATGCATAGTTGATTATAAAAATTAAATTTTATCGCTTTCAGAAAAGAAAAAAAGTAGCTGTTGAATCAGAACTTTGAATTGTCTAAAATATCATGATGTCGGATTTTCAATATCTTTTCTAGTTTACGAAATGTAAACGGGACGGACAGACAGGCCACGAAAACTAATAGCGTCTATTACTCTTTCGGGGGCCGTTAACAATGCTTCTTTTTGTTTTGTCTATGTACAAACTGGGAACAAAACTGTCGAACGAATTAAGACAACAATGTTCTTACTGGAAGCAGTTCAATAGGTCAATGCGAGATTGTTCAATTTCTGATTCTGCTACCTCGATATCCAGAAAAAAATTTGTTGGTGACTCATCTATGGAATAACATACAATAAGCTAAAAACTTTTATGAGTTTGAGTTTGAGTTTTGAGTTTTTGGCACATCGGTACAATTTAGGCCCGTTCTACCGTTGAACATGTATGGTGTCCTGATTTCTAACTTAGAATGTTTTCAATGAATCTACTTGTCCAACTTTTACTAGGTACCGAGCTCTATGACCCTACATCTTTGTTCTGTTTAATATACATACATCTCTCTTTTTTTTAATTCCTGGCAATCATTGAATTTTAAATTAATTTACTTTGAAATATACAATTTTATCCATTTACAGAGGTTCATTTAGTTTGCCTTCAAATTCACATATCCCTTAGAGTTTTAAACCGTTGGGGCAACAAACAAGATCTGTTGACCGTCTTTCTCCATTCATTCACTGTCTTTTTCCTTTGATAGTATTTCTTTCAATGACAGGCCTGTCCACTCTTTTATATTGTCTTCCCATTGCTTTCTCTGGTAATGTGTCCAGAAGGAAGGTCTTTGTGAGTCCTAAGGACCTTGTGATGTGGCCATGGAGTTTGAATTTTTTTTACAGAGGTTAGCAGGTCATCGTGGGGTTCAATTGCTGTATTAATCCTGTTTCTAATCTCTTCGTTTGTGATGCTGTGTTTGTATGGGATTCCTAGGTCCCTAACATCTTATTTCCATTGCTAGGATTCTCTTCTGCAGTCAGCGTCCAAGATTCACAAGCATATAAGAACGTGGCTGTAACCAGCGAGCGCATCAGTCTTATTTTAGTGTCTAGGGACATTGCCCTTGTCTTTTCAGATTGTTATGAGTTTTGCAAGGGCTGCCTTATGCGAAACGGATTGCGCGGGGCCTAGTCTGGATACGTATACGGATAATAAGTAAAAATGTAAGATTTTTTGTTTGAAAATAAATACGTCTTTGCATTTTGTTTCATACTTTACTAAGTAAAAAATCACGATCAAATTAACTTTACGAGCCATCTACAATAAGTTGATAAGCATTCAGATCTGCCTTTTAGATTTACTATTGACTAGCAAAATATCGCTTTTGATTTTTTTCTAAGAGATCTATTTAGATCTATCTTTATATGCCAGTGTCTATTACAGTAAACTAAGTATTGGAACTTCTTGTTTTGGTTAAAATTCGCCTTATTAATTTTATTGAATGAAAGCTGACATTGACGTTTTTTTAATCGAGAAGAGGATTGGCGTTTTCCATATTGTATGGCACCCCAAAATGACAATTTTGTCTATTTTTTAGGACATTTGTGTGACTTTTCAAGATATTTTAATTATTTCAGGAGATTTCCAGGATCTGTTTTTGAAAATCAGGAGGAAGCGGAAACGCTGTTAAGTTAAAGTGGTTTAATTTAGTAATTTACAACTACTGTTAGCGCGGGGCCTATTAAAGTGCGGGGCCCACTGCGGTCGCATAGGTTGCAGTGCCCTAAGGCCGGCCCTGAGTGCTGCTGTGGATAGTGCAATTCTGGCCAGTAGTTCAGATTTGGCTCCTTCATCTAAGACAATAGCTTCAAGGTATTTAAGGCTACTGAAACTTGTCAGCTTTTTGCCACCAATACCAATATTAGTCATTTGTGTTGTTTTTTTCGACATTGATGTTGCATATCATATGCTGCGGATGTTTTGTCTATGCGCATCACCAAGCTAATTCTTCTGTCCATTCTAGACCATCTTTGTTTTTCGCCGCTATATAGAAACCTTCAGTCAGTCAGAAGTGGCGTCGAAGGGTATCTGTTTCAATCTATACCGATGGCTGGCCGTAGGGCGACACGGGCCTGACGTGAGCTCTAACCTTTAATGGACTTATGAGGTGTTCCAGAGGGGTTTTCATTTGAGATGTTCTAGAGTGGTTATTATGTGTAGTCTAGATTACTCTCAATAGACATTAAGACGACCAAGCGAATAATAATCTTTCATTACCAATACTAGTACTAGTATAGACATACCTAGGTGTAGAGTGCTCTGTGATATGGTCTTCTCTCTTAAGCTCGATTCATTACTTCCAAACCACATACCAAAGAGGGATGTGGTCCTTAATTGTTGTGTTTTGTTATGTTCAGAGTGTTTTCTCTCAATATTGACAGGGTGGGCTGAATTAAATACAATTCTTTTGATATTTGTTTGAACAAGTTCCTTTTCTTCTTCAGTTAATTCATCCTCAATTTCTTTGGAAGGTTTAGGAGCAGCTCTGTTCAAGAATGAAAACAATTAATATTTACCAAAATCTAACGTAACAGCCACTGATCGGGAAAAGTGGAGGGATTTGGTACCTCGAACTGTCACCTCACCCATACGACGAAAATTAAAGGACAGATGCAAAAATTCTTTAAAACGGAGGAAAGAGATTTAAGGGTATGTTTTTATTTAAATTATTTAGAACACAAGAATGGTATAATCTAAAAGTTCTTTTGCAATACAATGCCTCGCACTGTCAAATCTTTTCGCTTTTTTGGTTAACATGCAGTGAACTTATATAATATTGCTTTTTTTTTGGAACCAACTGTGTATGATAGGTAACCATTAGAAGAAAAATAGAAAGGCATTGTAAAATACGAAGCGCTTTGTAAAATAACTGTTGTTGTCCAACCTTACAACTATGGTGTTATCCCAAGAAACTGTCATGGGTCCTTTTATTAATCGACTATATCGCACAATGTATAGCTCTAGTTGTTTCCATTATTTAACAAATTACGCAAAGTTTTCTCGGTAAAGGAACTTTGGACATCACAGCAAGGCCAGATTTAAGTATGTAGAGGCTCCGGGGAAGAATTGGTGTGGATGCCGCTTTTTGAAAGATTTAATAAAAATCCACTTTTTAGCACTTAATTATAACATTGCTATCTTATAGTAAGTCATATTTTAGAAGAAAGAAATAGATACATTTTATAATTCTATCTTATTTTTCTACTTTGAAAAGTTACAATTATTTGCTATACAGTTATAGTAAAAAATATTGTTTATTTTTTAAATGTTTTTTTTTGAGGTTGTGGAGTGGCCTACTGCAGTAGATGTGTATTTATATACTACGAGCACGCTACACGTGGACACTTTTTAACTACGACCAAGTTGTCATCCATAAAATGGCTTCTTCTGTCTCTAAAATAAATGGATGCGCATTATGACCAATGACTTTATGAATCACTAGTTTTAGTTTGAGTCAAGTCAGAATACGAGGTGACTAAAACAAGTTCATTCTAGAGTGACACAGTTTGCCACAATTTGTGCATGTGGATTCTACTGTTTTAAGGTCATCTAATATGGAAGCTTTCATTCTCTTGGCTATGATCGGTTCATTCATTATACTCTTGGCGAGGTTATTACCGTCTGTTCCCATGTTGTCCGATCTTGCGTCATTTCCTACCTCATGCTTTCTTGATGCCTCAGAACTCGTTTGTAGGCATCTCTGTAGGTTAGCCTTGGAAATATCTTGGGTCTGACTCTATCAGCAAGTTCAGCATTGAGGATTCTTGCATCTGGCATGCGGGTGACAGGTCCGAGCTAACGTAGTCTTCTCTGTGTCAAAAGAGCATCGATGCTGTGTGTATTACCTTTACGTTTACCCATCCCTTAGTCTGTTGGACTGTTGGGGCACTAAGCAAGACTCGTCGACCGTCTTTCTCCATTCCTCTTTTGCCTTGTTTAGAACTTCTTTTAATGGCAGGCCCGTCCATTCTTTTATGTTGTCCTCCCATCGCTTTCTCTGTCTGCCTCTTATTCTTTTTCTTGGTACTGTTCCCTGAAGGAAGGTCTTTGCGAGCCCCGAAGATCTTGTAATATGGTCATAGATTTTGAGCTTGCGTTTTTTCACTATAGTTAGCAGGGGTCCGATCGCTGCAGTAACCATGTCTCTAATCTCTTGGTTTGTGATGCGGTCTTTGAACGTGATACCTAGGATCCTTCTGTAGCATCTCAATTCCATAGCTAGGATCCTCCTCTCTAGCTCTGCAGTCAGCATCCAAGACTCACAAGCATATAAAAATGTGTCCATGATCACCTCCAATACTGATGCCTCTTTTAAAGCCCTGCTGACTATTGGTCATAATTTTTTTTTGGCATGTATTTGCATACCATATGCTGCGTAAGTCTTGTCAGTGATGTGCGTATGGTCAGTTTCAATTCTTTCTTCTTAGAAATAAGATCCCTCAAGGAGATACACATAATGAGCCACATGCAGCGCAAGTGAAAACTGAAGCTCTTGGTGCATGTATGACTAGCTCTTGCCGTCTTAAAGATGAGTGTTCACAATATAGGTGTTGTAAATTAGCATTTTGTTCGCCATGGTCATTTTAGTATCTTTCTAGACATGCTTAGAGAGGTTTGCCAATCTATTTTAACGGTAGCATCATCAGAGTAACGAAAAACGGCAGTGGACCTCAGACCAGCAAGTGTTTACCACTCAAGTCAAAATATGACATGATCATCACAGATCGTCCATTGCAAATGCAGCGATGGATAGAGCAGATACAAACTCTACCAGAACGTAAATGCTATCTTGTTAGCCGCTTTGTCTAACTTCTGAACTCTTGCCATTTTGGATGAATTAGATGAAACTCCCTCTGTAAAGGAATCGAGAGCAGCAATTGACAAGTTGACATGTTGGAAAGCAGCCGGAGGAGTTCCTGTAGAAACAATTCAGACTGAAAAGCATGACTAGCTAAAGCCACTTTAGGAACTGCTAACCCTATGTTGGGTCACCCTGGATTTAAATGATGCAAACATTGTTACAATTTATGAAAAACAAAGGGGACGGCTCTGGTTGTATCATTTAGAGGACTCTTACTGCTAAGCATTGTTGGAAAGGCAATAGTACACGACCGCAGATCTTATCAGAACGAAGTTAGAGCCTGTAGATGTATAACATTGAATTGGCTGAGCCTGTAGATGTATAACATTGAATTGGCTGAGCCTGTAGATGTATAACATTGAATTGGCTGAGCCTGTAGATGTATAACATTGAATTGGCTGAGCCTGTAGATGTATAACATTGAATTGGCTGAGCCTGTAGATGTATAACATTGACTTGGCTGAGCCTGTAGATGTATAACATTGAATTGGCTGAGCCTGTAGATGTATAACATTGAATTGGCTGAGCCTGTAGATGTATAACATTGACTTGGCTGAGCCTGTAGATGTATAACATTGAATTGGCTGAGCCTGTAGATGCATAACATTGAATTGGCTGAGCCTGTAGATGTATAACATTGAATTGGCTGAGCCTGTAGATGTATAACATTGAATTGGCTGAGCCTGTAGATGTATAACATTGAATTGGCTGAGCCTGTAGATGTATAACATTGAATTGGCTGCGGCTACAGGAGAAGAGCAAAGAGAAGAAAAAAAAATGTTTTTTATAAACGCTTTTATCCATCAAGTCTTATGACCATGTTAGCACCAAGTGGTCTGTTTGCCGTCAAGGATAAAATAGCTGTTCAAATATGCTACGTAAACTAGTGTCAGCTTTGAAAACAATTGAACTTCTCCGCTTCCAGGCCAGTCTCCACCAAGTGCAGGAGAAAACAAGGACGTGTTCTTGTCCCAACACTATTAGGCATCTTCTCTTCGGTTGTTGTCGCCAGCGCCTTTACTGCCTGGGAGATGAAGTACATATCCACAATAGATTCATTATAAGCCTAACATTGTTAGACTTGAAGGCAAAAAAAACAACTAATATGTGATGAGGATGCGGCACTTACCACCCGACGTAGAATTTAAAGTATTGGTGGTAAAAATTTTGGGGACTTCAGTTTGAATAAAATGTGATAAACTTTCTAATTTTAAGACTTTAAAATAAATTTTATGGAGGTTGCATTTTTTTTTGTTGGGGTTCCGGGTTGGTAGCCATGTCTGCTTTGCCTAACTAGAGCCCTTCATCTGTGTGACTGTTTATCAAACTTTGAATTGTTAAATTGTATCTAAGTTCTTTTATAGAATCACCAGTACTGAATAAGTTCTTTCTTGAAAACTAGAACCACGATTACATTTGTTGATCACAGACTACATATCCCTACATTGGGTGGGGTTTTCATTAATATGAAATATAATACTTGTATTAAAACATTTTGTATTAATCCTGTTCATGCTATAATTTGGTTTCATCGTTTGAACATTAGAATGTCAGATATAACAGAACGTGTCTTCGGTTTTCTTTTGTCAAAGATATTAATAAAATCTATTTTTTTTTATCTATGCTATTATTGACTAACATAATGATAAAGAATATGTTAAAAGAATATTGAGTGTTATTCAATATCTATATTACCTATTGAACAAAAATGCCACTATTAAACCAATGGTGGTAAATATCACAGACGTTTGGATCATAATAAGAATTCTTGTTAGATGTATCGTGAAGCCGAGGATAGTGGTAAATTGTCGGGCGTCATCCACGTCTTGTTTGCCAAAAAACATGAGATTGGTTATCATAAGCGTCTGTAACATGGTTACGCCTGTTACGATGCGTCGTACCTGGAATATATAAAATATAATTTGTTAAACACAAGTCTTAATATTTTATTCTAGTCGACGTAAATTCGGATCTCAAAAACTAGAAGAGAAATACAAAATCTTATTTTAACATCTATTGTGGCTTGAAAAGTTTAGGCGCAACGGATATTTTTTATTTTTTAAAAGCAAACCGTTTAGTTTTAAAAATTAATTATGCAACCGAATTTTTCATAAAAATACACCACTTCTAAAACAATACTTATGTAATAGGGAGAATATGTGAAAGACATGCCGACAAAGAAGAATGGGACTCTGAACTCAAAAAAACATTAATAAACTGTAACAGATAAAAAAAATAGAGCAGTGAGATTCATAATAAAGGAATCGGATCATATTAACATCTTTAGTAAAATCACTAAATTTAGAAAGCCTTCAGCTAGAAGAGTTAAAACTCAAGTAGCAATTATACATAAACATTGAACCATAATCTACAAATATAAAACCTAAAAAAATACTATAAAATACAAATATAAAGGAACATTACATGTTCCGTATGCTAGGAAATGTATCTCTTCCCTAATTAGTGCTGTTAGAACTTGGAATGGATTGCCAGAATCAGCCAGGAAAAAAAATGAATTTGCAGAATTTAAGCGATTGCCACAGTTCGTGTATATTGTTATAAACCTGGTGGTGGCACAGATGGGGGTAGTGGTGTGAGTGTAGTCAGCCGAGGCAAATCGCCCCAGGACAGCGCTAGACGAGCGGTCAACCGTGACGAGTTACGACGGTCAGCTGAGTCGAGTGTCAACAGGACGGTTCGGGAAGGATCGCCGTCGTTAACAGAGCTCAGGAGCGTCACGAGGGATGTAGTCATCCGACCACCTAGAAACGTCGAGCGGGGGTTCTGTCCGGTTCGAGAAGGCCAGTAGGGACCCTATATAAGAGCGGAGGTGTCGCAGTCAAGACAGTTGAGAAAAGGGGCTCAATACAGCAAGGTTCACGACAGAAGGTTCACGGCAGAACACGGTCGACTACAGCACAGTTCAGCGGTGTGGTTCTGTACGGAGCATTACGACGGTTCAGTGCGGTGTACTGTGAAGTACAGTTGAGACGTCTGGCGTCTTGATCTTGGTCTGCGATAGAGTCCGACACAATGAGCATAGTGTGTGAAGTCAGTCCTGGACTGTTGAACCCAATGCAAGCCCGGGACGAGAAGTCCTCCTTTCTACCTGTATTGCTTACAAACAGATGCCAGTGAGATCGTATCCGAGTTGTCATTGTTTTGACGGGCACTAGAAAATAACAACACACACGGATCTTGTTTGGACCAATATTATAATCTTATTTTATCCGAATGACACACACACACACACACACACACAGGTTACATACACGAGTAAATCTGTTATTGCAGGTTTTGGCTATCATTCCTATCCAAAGATGCTCATTGCGCATGTCATGTTTGCTACGAGATACAAACTGTAATCTTTGTTTACTAGTAAAATCCTTTTCCTGTAATTAGATAAAGACCTAACATTAGTTGATCCATCCGTAAAGTCTTCTTATACGGATCCAACATTAGTAAAAATCTATCGCTTTAATTTTAAACAAGAAAAACCTATTTTAAAAATACTTCTTTAAAAAATAAAAACTTATATTACGTGTAATTTTATCAATTAGTTTCGGTCAGTCTTGTAATGATACTGTGCGATTAGAAATAATTTTTACTAATTTTTTTTTTTTTAGATTTCTGAATGCGCTATGATTCTATCACTTGTCTTGACCAACATCGAGGGATGGAAGAAGGGGGTATCTTGGTGAATGTTTTCATGATCATTTTTTTTTAATGCATTAAAAATGTCCAATAAGGGTTGAAGAGCCCTCAAGGAATCTAAATCAGCTTATACCACCACATCTGCCGAGTACAATTTCTTTCTTTTGTTCACGATACCAAACAAAATAATTAATTTACAATAGTTAATTATCTAATATGGTTAGTTTTTTTTATTGATTCTTTGTTGTAGGTACAAGAAATAATTGTGCAAAATTTCAGCTTCATCTGAGGTTGTGGAGAAATAACGTGTACAAACTGATGTCCGGACAGCCAAACAGAGTTTATATAAGCTTTGTAAAAACATTAATTCTACAGAAGGCCGCTTCTGATTCAATGTGAAATTGTATTGGGTGTGAGAGAAATAACGTGTACACAATTTTTGACAGACAGACAGAGTTAATATAAGCTTGTAAAAATCTAAAACCTCTATAAATATAAGTAATATAAAAATGTGAAAAAACGTGTACAAAGATTATTATTGTGATGTTAGATATAATACATTATACTAAAACAGAGAGAGGGATAGAGAGACAGAGAAAGTGATATGAAGTGTGAGAGCGCTAGAAATATGGCTATATCACGCCACTTTCGTTAACCTGTCACAGTATCAAACAATGTCATTAATTACTAGTAATAATTTGAATAAAAGGTTAATTTTCTATTGATTCATGACTGTATATACCAATGAATAAGTGTGCAGTGTAAACTTAATCCAAGAATGGATGCGGGAGAATTTAACGTGTTCAACCTTTTGACCAGATAGACAGTCAGTTGACAGAAGCTTTGTAAAAATGAAACAAGCAGTAGAAAAAAGAATACTTTTTAAAACCAAAACTTATCCAAGGGGAAATACTCTGCTAATTACTACCATTTATGTACAAATGGCAGTAATTAGCACCCTTTCTATTATATAAAACAAAATTAAATAATTAGTACTAAATAGTTAACTTACTGTATATTTTTTGGTTTGCTTCGTGCATTGTTTTCGAGTATCAATTATTATGTAAAGTTTCAACTTGATCCGAATGTGAAGTGGGAGAAAAATTGTGTCAAAGCGTTATAACGGGACTATTATATATCCACATCTCATTAAATAGCATTTATTTCCCTTATTTCAAATCAAACAAAATAATAATAATTACCAACAATTAACTAATTGTTTATTTTTTTGATTGATTTATGTCTTGAAAAGTTCAAGGAATAATTGTGCAAAGTTTTATTTGATCCTAGAATGGGAAATGGGAGAAAAAACATGTTCAAACTTTGTACCGTACAGACAGACAGACAGACAGACAGTGTGAGTTGGTAAAAAAAGAGGAGAAGAATGCGGTGTATTTTTATTTTGTGTGCTGGATAATATACTCTAATCAGTATAAAAACCTTTTCTTAGTAATCAACTGAATAAAAAGAAAAAAAAGGTATATGGTATATATTGTATACAAGGAGACCACAGAAACTGATGGAACTAGAGACTTCAGAGAAAGTCGTTGATGTGTGTGTGTACGTTGTTTTCTCTCGAATTGTTCTTTTCATTCCTAAAATCTGTTGTTTTTTTTAATTGATACTCTATATTTCAAACATATCTAAACGCGAGTGGGAGGATTTACAACGTAGACAGTTCTGTTCACTGATAAATGAATAAATCACAGAAATAATTAGATTTTTTAAAAAGGTAAGTCACAGAAATAATTTGATTTTTTTTTAAAGGTATCACAGAAATAATTTGATTTTTTTTAAAAGGTAAGTCACAGAAATAATTTGTTTTTTTTTAAAGGTCATTTTATATGAAGCTAATAATGTTCTGTAAAATAGATTGTTGGTTACATTCATATATAATTAAAAAGGTAAGTCACAGAAATAATTTGATTTTTTTTAAAAGGTATCACAGAAATAATTTGATTTTTTTTTAAAAGGTCATTTTATACGAAGCTAATAATGTTCTGTAAAATAGATTGTTGGTTACATTCATATATAAATCTACCCAGAGTATATAAATTCTAGTTTGGTCATATAGACGTGGCATCAGCCTAGACTAGAATACTGAATCTAGTTAGAAATATGGTAAAGAAGACTCTAGTTTGGAGATATAAATCCAGACAAACACCAACAGATGGGTGCTTAGTGAGAGAGATGACGCACAAAAACACCAACAGTTGGGTGCTAAGTGAGGGAGTAGATACACACAAACAGCAACAGTTGGATGCTAAGTGAGGCAATAGAAACACACAAACACCAACAGTTGGGTGCTAAGTGAGGGAGTAGATACACACGAACACCAACAGTAGGGTGCTAAGTGAGGCAGTAGACACACAAACAACAACAGTTGGGTGCGAAGTGAGGGAATAGACACACACAAACACCAACAGTTGGGTGCTAAGTGAGGCAATAGACACACACAAACACCAACAGTTGGGTGCTAAGTGAGGGAGTAGATACACACAAACACCAACAGTAGGGTGCTAAGTGAGACAGTAGACACACAAACACCAACAGTTGGATGCTAAGTGAGGGAATAGACACACACAAACACCAACAGTAGGGTGCTAAGTGAGGCAGTAGACACACACAAACACCAATTACTTTGATAGCTGGAATGTCAGCTCTCAGTTTTCTTTCCCCCAATTCACAGCTGAACCAGTTGTCATAAGTACACATCCAGGACTCATCAGTGACCATATTTTGTATGTAGATGCATTTCATGTACCTACACATTAGACAAAAGCAAAAGGTCACAGCGGTCTTAGAAGTCAGTATCTTAGAAAAAGTCTTAGGGTATTGAGCTTTCAACGTATGAGCTAATGCACAAATGGGACGCTCCGTTCGCTGAGCAAAACAACCAACGTCATCAAATCACGCAGAAATGATTTTATTTTTGCCACATTAAGGCGCCGTGAAAAGGTTGTACCAAAACTATTCCCATTCAACCTCTCCTCTTCCCTTAGCAGCAATGTCACAATCACATTTGCTATGTTTTACTATCAGTCTGAAATCAGAGACTGATTAATTAATGTTTTACTATCAGTCTGAAATCAGAGACTCATTAATTAATGTTTTACTATCAGTCTGAAATCAGAGACTGATTTATTAATGTTTTCTAATCAGTCTGAAATCAGAGACTCATTAATTAATGTTTTACTATCAGTCTGAAATCAGACATTGATTAATTAATGTTTTACTATCAGTCTGAAATCAGAGACTGATTTTATTTGTTGGTGTGTTATCCTCTGAAAGCAACATTTGATAGATAAACTAGTAAATGTGAAATTCATCGTCGCTCTTTACACACACACACACACATATATTTATTGGTGGATTCAGGGGCGTCCTGAAAACTCCAAAATTAAAAAACCCAGTCTTCCCCAAGATTCGAACCCAAGACCCCTTGATTCTAAAGCCAAGTGCTTTAACGCTCAGTCACAATCCCCCTGAGAAACACTGCCATATTTTAAGTTGTTACTTTCTATAAAGAACACAATTTTAATTTTAAAAGTGAGTTTAATATTAAAGAGAGACATTTGTAAACAATGGGAAGCATATAGGTCTTTAACACATAGACATTTCCTAAGTCCCATAGAATGTTCTAATGATTTGTAAAACATCAGCCATTTTCCACTTACCATGAAGGATGACCGCCAGAGAAATCTATCCAAACCTCAATTGATTCTATGTCTCCGAGATCATCTTTAGTTGTCAACAAAAACCAGTTTTCTTCCCCTGACTAATGACACAGTGAGAAATGTGAACAGACAGTAGACGTGAGAAAAACAAAGACTATGACATTGTATTCAACAAGTTTATTTGGACTCACTAATATCTCAGGAGGTCATGCACCCTCTGTTCCGCATCTCATCTGTATCAACCAGCATTCTCGTAGAATAATGTTTGTGCATTTTGTAAAATTAAAAAGCTGTTTATTAAATTAAAATAAAAAACAACAAGAGAATTTGTGAGGATACACAAACTTGGACTTGGCGCCCAAAGTCCTTCACCCAGCCAGGTAAAAAGACAGGTCAAATATTTTCTGCACGAATATCAGACTAAAAATGATCAACAACTAGGAGCCATCCTCCGCCCATACAAAATGGAAGTGTGCATAACGAAAGTGTAGCCGATACGATTGTAGTGTTATACCGGAAGTTTACGGAGCTATATTAATATAATTGTTGCTATTCTTATTACATTGTTAATATTCATATGTATTCATTGAACTGATTATTAAGAAGATATGATTGGGTGTGAGCCAGGCCTAATGGATACTATACAATGATCATTGAACTAATGGTTTGTGAAGAATCAATGGCAGGTAAAGATGGCATCCACTTTGACGGTACAAGAACCAGACATTTTCGTTTGGAATGCTTTCATTCCAGAGCTGAGGCCAAAATTCTTTTCCGTTGTACTTAGCTTTATTTTAGTTCAGCCTATCTGTCCAAAAAGTGTGGTCTAGTTAGATTACATCAATGTATCGGAAGTGAGATACACCTGTTTTTCTTGAGCCAGTTGCGAGTTGTCCATAAAGGATGACCTTCGGGGTACTTTTGACCTCCATTCGGCGAACAGTAGTAGTAAGCCAGCGAAGGTGGAGTTGTCAGACGATACAATGCTGGGAAGACCCGTTCGAGCAAGTATGTCTATTTTACACACTCTTCCTTGCTTTACATATGTTGTCTAGAACTCACTGCCTAACGGTTCCAGTGCTCAGAAAAATACTTTGTAGACCTCCATTATGGACATTGTAATAAGCTTCAAGTTTTTCCAAACTCTTGGTCTAAGTCTTACAAACGTCGAGGCAGCCTTCTACAAGCGTTTTTTTTTAAATCTCTCTCGAGACCGATCATCTTTGTAGAACTCCAGTAACAGAATGTATATACTGTATCTAGCTTGTTTTCATCGATTAGGATGAAAGGGTTCAATGAATACACATTAAGGACTATTAAACTTTCATTGATATTGTCATATTATTTTATTGACATGCAACAATGCTTGGAACAGAATATAGAAAGCAAGTTTGATAAAAATCAGTAAGCTAAGAGTCTCGGTTAGCAATAGTGATAATATATTGAAAGCTCACGTTTATTTCTTTTATAAGGACTACACTACGACTACAACAAACCAGGGAATCCCAAACATTGACGTAGCCAGGATTAAATAGGGGTGGAAGATTTTCCCGTTTTTTCTTTGCAATCACAAGAGTTTGCATATTTGAAACTTTAAAAATGAATTTTCTGCTATACTTCTAATAAAAGAATCATGGTTGGATTTACAGCTGTGGAAGCCATAGGGCAATGAATGAGTAAAGCCCCCCCCCTCAATGAATCAAAGGAGCGAAATCCCCTATTTATTTACCAAATAAAAGAAAAAAATGTTTCTATATCTTTCGAAACCTTATTGTTAAATACAAATTCAATTTAATTAGAATCTATATTACCGCGTTATCGAATGTAAATTTACGATAAATAAGACAATCCGTGGGTTTAGATAAAATTACATTTTTCGCAAAAAGTACTTAGCTTCTATTGAAGTTTAGGAATTCCACGAATATTCCTCACTATAAGCAAAGCTTTAAGCGAACACTTCTTAACACTTAAGACTAAGACGCTTGTGATGGTATGAGGTATGAGTGAATGAAAGATGCTCAGCATTTTAATGGTTAACCGCAACAGCCAACCGAAAAATTTCCAGTATTGGTAAAATAATGAATTTCGGTGACTAAATGAACCTACAAAATAAACCCTGGCCGAGATCCATTTATATAGTAATTATAATTTGCTTATTACTTTTTTATATTTTTTGGTAGCGAGGGTTAATCTCCCCCCCCCCCCCCTTCTTGTTTTGCTTTCGTGTTGTTGTTTTTGAAGGCTAGGGTTTAATCTTAAAATCTTAACTATGTTCATGGACTTTGATTTGATGACTGGAGTTTTACTTTACTTTTTTCTTATTGGGGGTGGGAAGCTTCAAAATCCCCCTTAGCTACAATGGTTAAGTGGGAAGTGTACCCTCAAAACCTCTCTCCAATAAAAAAAAAAGACTAACTGGGGTTGGGGGAGTTGGTAGAATCGACCCGCGGGCCATATTTGAACTCCGACAAAGCGTTGTCCACCCCATCCCCTTTTTAGAATTCTGCCCAGAGTGCAGGAAATAAACAACGAAAGAAAGGTATAGCGCTCAATTAATGTTAGGTATCACTGCAAGCAACCTTACCACTAGAAACGATGTCTCAAAGTAACCCACCTGAAAAAGTCGTTTGTTTGGATCACTTAGCAGATGAGTTTCACTTTTGTCCCAAGATCCTTTAATAGTAAGGAAAATATTGGATGTGGTGGAGGCTCTGGCGAACCAGCCAGTCACTACACAAAGTAGGTAGACAAAGGTGTGGTCCTCTGTGTTGTCTTCTAACACCGTGACAACTCTCTGAAACAAAACTCTTCATGACGACCTGAGCTCCATTTCATCACATTCATCCATCTTCATTTTACATAGGCAATTAGTTTAGAAACTCATGAAACTTTATTTGTATATAAAGAAAGAAATCTATACAACAGTTATATTGATTTGTTAATTACTTTGCATGTGGATCAATACACGTTAGTTAATGAATGATGTCATAATAACAGTATATATGTAAGTAACAATATAAAATTAAAATCTTTGACAATGAAATGTACTCTTTAATGACTAGAGAACATTTTACAAAGCTGATATCAACACATTTGTTTTGTGACTGGTAAAAAGTGTGTACAGGTTATTTTTACCCCACACCCTATCTTGGATATTGTTGAAATTTTGCACTGATATTTCTTGTATCAGACAAAATAAGAATAAAAAAAATTAACCAAGTAGTTAGTTCGCTATTAATAATTCATTATTTTGTTTGGTTTCCAACAAGGGAAAGAAATTGTATTTAACAGATAAGACTAAGTTTAATTAGTTCACTTTATACTTTGTGTATAGAATTAGGTCATCGCTTAAAAGTTTGAAACTAATAATAGATAACTATAAAACCTTCAGCACCACGCTGGCACAGTGGTTAATTTATTGGCTTGCGGAGGCTTGAACCCTCGAGTTCGATTTCAAGTTGTACAACTTTTTAAAAATAAAATACATTTAAAAAGCGATGACGGAAACATTTACGCAAATACCTCTCCCCTTTTCCAACGGGTCCAGACAAGTGATAGGATCTTAGTGCTTTGAGAAAGCTAAAACCATGAAATCGCACTAAACAAAAAAGAATCGGTAAAAATAGTTCTAATCACACAGATGCATTATTATTAGATCTATTACACATTCAACTACATGACTGATACAAACTAATTGATACAGTTACACTTTGTTTTTAAAAATGTATATTTTAAAATATTTTTCTTGTTTCTTTTATTGCCAGTTTTATATTCTTCTGTTACATTTTCAATACCGTAAATAAGGCGGACTTTAAACTATTAAATATAATTTATAATTATATTTTTATCGACTTGCTGTTTGAGGAACTATGTGGCACGCTATGTGACATGCTGTTACCTTGATCTTGTCCTCTTTATCTTTCCGTCGTCCGTACAGAAAGGCGGCTAATGCAATCATCCACAACGCAATGACCATTGTTACCTTGAGAGACACATTTGTGATGAGCATTTCCTGAACATTTCTTGTCTAATATTTTGGAAACGCAATCAGAACATAAGAAATGATACATTTGTACATACCACTAAGGGATTCTCAAATATTTTTAAGAATAAACCTGCGGAGAGTGGATTAATGAGTCTGGGTAGCACTAAGTAGCTACCAGTAAAGGCAGCCGCTGTAACACATTGACAGTGTAGCTTTTCCAAACTGGAGAACTTTGTTAGCTGGAAAACAGAAATCAACAATTACAGTTGTAGTTGGTTTTTTTTTTGTGTGTGGTAAATCGTATATAGTGTACTATGTTGTTGCATCAAATATCGTTTACTTTGTTGTTACATCATACATCTTTTACTTTGTTGTTACATCATACATCTTTTACTTTGTTGTTACATCATACATCTTGTACTTTGTTGTTACATCATACATCTTGTACTTTGTTGTTACATCATACATCTTGTACTTTGTTGTTACATCATACATCTTGTACTTTGTTTTGTTTGTGCATTAGACGCCCTCAATAGAGACTGTGGTTATCAGTAGTTCATAGCTTCTTATATTCTAGCTGCAAATGTTCAAACCTTTCAATCTGCTTGCAATGAGGCTGATTGAGTTTGCGTGATAATAAAACCTTTAAAATTCTTGATGATATTATAGATGTGTTAACATGGGTCTATTGTTTGTGTATATTTGTATTACAAAGCTTACATTCATTCTGTCTAGTAAAATAGGTGCACACGTTATTTATTCAACAACCATTCTCTGATCAAGTTGAAGCTCTACACGAATATAAATTGAAATACATAAGACAAAAAAAACTATTAGTCATTTAATTACTTCACTTAATCCTTCACTATTCACAATTACGACTAAATATGTAGGGTTTCTTCCCTTAAGATAATTCAATACGTTTTTTTCTCCAACGCCCATTCTCGGATCAAGAAGAAATATCGAATGATTATTGTACCTAACAAAACAAGAGCTAATTTTACATTAAACCAAATATTCAATTAATTATATGTAATTAATTATTTTGTTTGATATCGAATAAGACCAATAAAATTTTACATTATTGAGAAAGATATTTTACAGCGCTTTCTTTCCTTTAGATAAGTCTAGTCTCTCCAAAGAATTAAAAAAATTTGTGTTTCCTTTTTTTTAAATATATAGATCTATTCTGTTTTGCAGGGTACTGGTTCTTGAATCAACAGCATTAATAAGAAAAACATTTTTAACAAAAATATAAAAAGAGATTTTATTAAGTGGAATTGTTTCAATTAGTTTGGATCAGTCATGTAATAATATGAATGACATACATCGACATACATGTATGTGCAACAAAAAAAAAACAACAACTAATTACAAATAGTTAATTAAGTAATTGTTTTTTTAAATTGATTATTTGTTGTCAGGTAAAAGAAATAATTTTAAAAAAGTATCTCAGTATATACCGGATTTGATGTGGGAGAAATAAGGTATACAAACTTTTTATCAGACAGACAGACAGACAGACAAAGTGATTTGATATAAGCTATGAAAAAAATGTAATGAAAAACCAGCGGTGACACTGTCATTTTACACGGATATACAGTGAAGTGCTAAATTAGTGAATACAATGTGAAATGTAAATAGGGACAATGGCAAACTGCCCGTAATGTAGTGCAAGGTTCATGATTTGACAGACACACACAATTTTTTTCATCACAATAGTAATTGCAATTATTTTAATCGTGAAAACGTTTTCTAAATAGAAATCGTAACCCGTGGAAATGTCTAGTAGCAATAAAATCACATTACAATTTGTCATTCTTTTAGAATGAAATGTTCAATTGGTAAACACAAAGTTAAGAGTGATATTGTACTCACTAGCGGAACCTGAACTTTTGAGGGGAAATTCTAATTTGACTTATAACTTTTCAAACTAAAAAATAATTAAAATTTAATTTGGCTAGCGAATGGGAAAATATTTATCTTGATATTTGATACAAAATTAAGGCCATGTCCAGTCCCTAAGCCCTAAGGAGTACTTCCCCTCTCTATTGAATATAGGTCAAGTGCTAAGAGTTAAACAGAGTACAGCTGATGTATTAAAAATAGTCTACTCACAATTCGGGTATTTCCGCATTATTCCTTCAAGAGTTTAATCAAATTAATGTTCAGGAACATTTTGGGCATCGCCTTCTAAGTCTAGATCCAAAGGTGTGTTAGTATTGGATAATTTTTTTAGGGTGTGTGTGTGGCGGGATTCCTTAATTGTTTTAAAAATCTAATATTCATAAAGTGACAATGATCTCTCTATAAGTTGTATAAAGGAGGTATTTTCTTTACAAAGTATTTGTTCAGTTTTTCTTGTTTATTGAATAGAAAGCTGCTTATGTAAAAGTTTCTCAAACGTTTTATTTTTTTCACAACTAAGTCTTTCTTTAAATAATCATGACAAATTCTTGCGAGCTGGAGTGATTTACTTACACATTGATTTGCATAGTGTTAGGTCTAGATTTTTTTTTTACGACACCATAGAGCAGGGGTTCTCAACCTGTGGGTGGCAACCCCTAGGGGTCGAATGAAAATTTGTAGCTATTTTTCATCGGAAGTTTTTTTTTTGTGACAATCATATTTGTATCATAGTGGTTCTATGTTTCTATCTATACTATCAGAGAATACACACCAGATTACATTCTTATTTTTTAAAAATATGAAACGATCTACAATTACCAATAAAATAAATAAAGAGTGACAAATTTAGACCTAGGAGCACGGACATTTTGCTAGAGAATACAGAGGGAGGCACTTTTAGTAAATGTAACATCATTGTTTATAGGTTTTTTCATTGGGAATCACTTCTTTGTTTTCCTTTTTTTTATAATTGCCATTCGATATTTCAGATCACATCTTCGCAGTTGCGGAATACAATTTTCCAACTATTGAAATGATTGTCCAGTAAATGCATGGTAACACCATTGGCGGGAGGAGTGGATAAGAAAACGTAATTAATACTACGCCATCATATCCTAGTCAATGTTATTGAAGGAAATCAATGGACCTCATTCACCAATCGTAAACAAACAACATTTAGCCACGTGGTGCTCTATCTCTTCTATATAATTTACGATCTCATGTTTAATTCATGATGGTTGTCACGTGACAGTTTATTTCGTTGTTTTATCAATAAGATCACGTGACTAAATGTTGTTTGTTTACGATTGGTGAATAAGGTCCATTCATTATGGAACAACTTATGAACATGGACAGAAGAACGTGGAGAAACGAAAATAAATTGACAATTTTTAGCGGAATGTTTTATTTTCGATTGTTAAATCAGGAATTGAAATGACTTGAAGATTCATTTGTAATGAAGTTTTATCTGCCCAATATATGGGGCTGAACAAACGTGAGGTCTTTGATGTTATGGAGATTCAGTGTTTTAATTTTGAAGGCTGATAGTGTCAAGGAATCAAGACTTGACTTAGGTGGCAAGCACCATAATTAAAACATAGCAACACTTGAAGTTGTTTTTTTGGTGGCTCTCAGAATTGCCAGAGCTATAAGGCCTCACATCCTTACCAAGGAGTTATTGTCAGCGGCCAAGTATACTACTGTTCTGATTGGAGCCAAATACGTTAATAAATTTTGTGCTATTTCCATATCTAATGACACCGTCCACATGAGAATAGTTGACATGTTGTGACAAGTCAAAAGCTTGCTGTCAGAGTCACTCAAATTTATCACAGCATTAATCATTAATCATTATTTAATTATTTTATTTTAGTCAATCCCCGTCCTATCTCCAACTTCTTCACCCGCCCCACCCTTTCCTCTCCAGGCTAGATTTAGTCGACCACCTTGGGACAACTAGACCAAGGCTTTCACTTATCTCCATTGACCGGGGTAAAGATGTTTGATAGCCGCAGTGGACACCACCTTGGGTGGAATGCGAATCCCCCCCCTCTCTTCCACGTCTCTCTTTGATCTAGGAGATCACCCGGATCCACACGCCTCGGGACGCTCCAAGGTGCGACTCTTGTCGGATTCACCCACGCGTAAGATAATCCTTAGCCTAGGACATTTCCTGATTCCGCCCGCATTTTCCAGGCCTATATAAAGTAGATCCAAATCAAACCAGACCCTCTTATTTCTCATTCTCGTTGAACAGTCGAGTCTGGACTATTTCACTTATTATTACTCCTAGAGGAATACCTGGTGGTAAGCCGAACTTAATCACATGTTCCATCTTAATTACTTTGTGCATATTTCTCACTGGAGATTATCATGTGTATTTTATTATTTCATTTATACTTAATTAGTGCATTGTGTATTTCTCACTGTCGTAAGTAGAAAACATAAACATGGCATGTATATTTATTTATGTATTGCATTAATCTTCTAATGCTACGTTGCTCAATTGATCGTTGATGCAACCATGTATATATTTGTACATCTTATTTTATTTCCTTTATCTCGGCTGACCGCCTTGATAATTTTAGTAGTGCACTAATACTGCGCTTAGAAAAGAGATATGAATTATCTCCCCTTTACTCATTTTACTCTAACGAGAGTTGCGCCCCTTGAATGGTCACCCTCACCATTCAAGCGCCCTCCATTGTTCTCCGAAAACGGTTGTATGTAAACAAACCGTCCTGGTCGCTGACCACCGCCCATTTCCTTCCAACTTGTGTTGTCTATTTGAGATTATTACTTCCACTTTTATGTACGTTTTTATATTGCTACTATCAACCATCTGTTTTCCAAATCCCATTTGTCATCATCTCCCTATTGTGCTCAAAAGCAATTTTACCAATCTGATGAATACACCTCAGTCGAGGGCATCAATAAGATGCATGAGAGACATGTCCTAACTTGTCTTTATTTATCCGCAGCCTCCCTCAGGTGTCTGCCTATTTGCTGTTCAGTGTCTACTCGACACTACTGTGTATTAACTATAACTATTTCTCGGATTATTTACCTGCCTACTCATTTGGCATTATCCGCCTATTTATCGGATCACGTGCCACTTGCTATTAAGTATCATCTACTGCCTACGTGGATCTACTCAACTCTACTACTTGGCGCTATCGGACCTACCTGCCCGCCTATTCGACAGCCCACCTGTCAACTTATTAGGTGCGACGTCCCTATAGACCCAGATCTGTGCGAGACGTCATAGCTACGCCAAACCCACCGCAACTCACTGGACTTATCCTGTCACCTAAAAAACCGCAAAAACCTTGTGCCCACGGTAGCTGGCCACCCGTCCTACTGTGACCACTACAGATATCAGAACTTTGGATTGAGACTCCACAAGAACTATATCACCGGCGTCCCTCTACCCGTTAGAGCGCCACCTCCAGCTGCAGAACCTCAAGCCAGGACAAAGCCAGCTGCTACATCAACAGGACAACCAGCTAAGTTCAGAAGACAAAGTGACATACTCTTTTATTAAGTGCAAGAGTGATGATTAAATATAGTATTGCTTAGAGATAGATGCAAACCCTCCCCCTTTTTATTCTTCTATGTAAATATTTATGTAAATAAATATTCTTCATTTTTAACTTTGTATCTTTCTTTTATTGCTTGTCTCGTTGCGTGCCTGCTCCCGATTTATATGCTGACGGGTTGGTATGTGATCATATCAAAAATAATCATCCCCTAGACATTAAACACGCCAAGCACACGTCAATTTCCCCAACCTGTCACACATGTCTTCTGATATTTATCAATGAAGTAATTCAGAAAATGATGCCTACTCCATTTCCCCAACCTGTCACACATGTCTTCTGATATTTATCAATGAAGTAATTCAGAAAATGATGCCTACTCCATTGACAATATTTAGCATCCAGTTTGATGAATCCACAGACGTTGTAAATGATGGCGAGTTTAAAGATTGGTTTTGATGCAAATCTCTTGAAACTGCCGCTACAGCACGTGATGTAATTGACAAAGTTGGTTCATTTTTAGAAAGGTAAAAGACCTCTTGGGAAAAATATTGTGGTAATGATGCTCTAAATATGCGTGGATGTCGGATACTAGATGTTTGGTACAGAATGAGTCACCATATGAATTCATCCTCACTGGCAAATATTAGCAACAATGACACTGCCAAAAGCATTACATTAATGCAGCTCAATATGATTTTTCTTCAATGTTTGTTACACAATTCTGGAACAATGGATTGCAGTCATTCTGTTCTATTTCTACATATCTTTGCGAAACATGTTTTTTTTTCTGCCTGTTTTAATACAGAAATAAACTTGATGCAGATGTGAATTCCTAATCTAGAGAAATAAAAACAAGTCCAACCTTCACATTAACTGTTACATGTTTGAAAATACTGTCGCAAATATTTTGTTGCAATGTAGTTGACTGTATCCAAGACTGTACGTTGCCAGTTAGGTATGCAACATGAATATTGTAAATAAGCAATACAAAAAGTAAATAAATGTAAGTTATAAAATATACACTTTTGTTATTTAAGCACAAATTTTTTTTTATACCACATACAACTTTTGTTATCTTTAGTCTCTAACAATGGAATAAACATCATAGATATCACTGATCTCACATAAAAGTTGAATGGACTGAGTAGAGTCAAAAAGAATCCCAATGATCAAAATGCTCTTCTTCACTGAGATCCGAGCCCGGGTTCCATCGGTTCCAATGCCAATCGCTTTCCCAAACATCCACCACACCTTGCTATTCCTACATACATTTACAGAATACTTGCTCTGCCCAGCGCAACTGTCCAACTATAAGCCTTTCCTCTGTACTGTCGATAACGGCATTTACACACACACAAAATAATAATAAAAACCAAGGTTACAAAGACAGTTTGTGTGGACACACAAACTTAAAATCGGTCCCCGAAGTGGTCCACCTAGAAACAGACGGACAGATCTAGACATTGGTAGAGGATATAACATAGTAGGCTGTAAAAAAATATACTTAAAAAAAAATCAAATAATGCACATCTATTTTACAGGATGTTACTCACACAAAAAAATTAGAAATATTTATTAACTAAAAAAAAATAGAACCTTCTCCTACACTACGATAATACATTTTTAAACCTTCGATATATTTGAAATCTTTCCTTATACTTTCAGTTTGATACTAACTAGACATAGATCTAGCTAGATCTAGACCTAGTTTTGATCTAAATCTAGATTCAATATCTAACTCTAAGTCTAGAGTTAGATCTAAGACTCTAAGTTTAAGTCTATTCTATATCTAACTCCTAAGTCTAGATCTAGAGTTAGATCTAAGACTCTAAGTTTAAGTTTATTATATATCAAAGTCTGGATATGGATCTAGAATCTTGATATAGAATCTACTGAACTCGTATATAGATCTATGTAGATCTGACTTCTATTTATTGTAATTAAGATTCAGATTGTTGTAAAGTGTATAGCCTAATGAGGATGTGTGATTCTATGAATGAAGTTCTTTTATTAATGAAAAAGCATGTGAACTTTTTAATAAGACTTACTCCCCCTGAAGTTTTTCATTGAAAAGTGGTGTAACTTTTGAAAAAATCTGCTTGCATATATAATTTTAAAAAATTAGATGGTTCACTTTTGGAAAGGAAAAAAGTAGCCGTTGCATCAGAACTTTGAATGATCTAAAATATCAAGATGTCCGATTTTCATTTTCTCTTCTAGTTTCTGATATCTAAACGGGACGGACAGACAGGCCACACAACACTAATAGCGTCTTTTCTCCTTTCGGGGGCCGCTAAAAATTGCTGTTTGTAGTACGGTCATGATACATTATGTCTATTATGGAGTGCAAACTTCTTTCAGTGAAACAAGTCTGCGAGGTTATATCACAACTAAGCGGCTGATATTTCGATTGCGATTATTATTATTTTTTATTACTATTACTATTGGTGATATTGTGACAAACGATAAGGTCACGAAAAAAATTGAGCTATTAGTGATAAAATAAAATATAAACAACTTACCATACACTTATCTGTTAGGAACGTTCGAGTCTCTTTATCAAAATTTAAGCAGGACATTTGGTAAGGCGTGACTATGATGGTGGTATTGTAAAATGACGTGTTGTTTGACATCCTAATAGGCTCTCTTATCCGCTGGTGCAGACGACATCGGATTATAACTCTATAATATTTGATGTATCTCCGCACTTGGTACTAGACAACGACAATAATTGAAGGGAATCAATTTATCTTTTAGAGGATGTAGTCAATTGGTAGTCAATGGTAACGGGTTAATGATAAAGTCTTGCTTACTTTTTGAAGGAGAGGTAGGAAAATAAGATTTTTCCCCCTCGTGATTGGACCGATGGAAGAATTCATATACTCCAGTGATTGAAATGGCAAAGATAACATTTCCTCGTCAAAAAGCTGTTGACAAATTGAAATTAGCCCTCTTAAAACAAATGAGTTTCTTCATTCATAGTATGTTAAATGGAACAAATATAATTGAAATATGACAACTTTCATTCATAGTTTCCTGATAGTTTAGGAAATCGATATCACACAATTCAATTTATTAGTGACTTAATACTTACAATGTCCTGAATTTCCAAATATAAAACAAAAACTGTCATTCTATCAAATTCCTAAGCAAAGTTCACTATTTCTAGCGTTTATTTTTTAATAGATAGCTCTAAAATGGCAGCGTTTTCAAAAGTTTTTCTGAGTTTTACTTTTAATGAAGAATGAGATGATAAAGTTTAGTGTGAAATCTCAAGATAAGAAAAGTGTTTTTTAAAGTGTTTTCTCAAAATGTTTTCTAAAGTGTTTTTATTAAAGTGTTTTCTTAAGGACATTTATTTTCACAAAATACCTTGTATGATTATCACGACAGATGTAGGTGGGTATGCTTACGTAAGACATATGGATTTTATACATATTGAACTGCGTAGAAGCAAAAAATATGTTCTGTTACGCACAATGACAAGATAATAACAAGATTTCAGACTCAGAGGAGGCCCCCATCAAATTCACCAATGGACGAGAAATATATTCAAGCCATATTCTAGTTTTGATCGTTTAAAGAAATTTTAAAAATTTGGCGTTATTTTTCACCTAAAAGCAAACAGTGCAACACGTCATCTTTAATAAGACTTAACTCTTCTGGAAGAAGTAGAGTAGCGTTAAGTGATCACCTAAGCAGAACCTAAACCTATACGCTGCCTTTGTGGACCTCATCAAGGCTTTCGACACGGTCAGTCGCGATGGTTTGTGGAGGATTTTGGCTAGACTGGGATGCCCACCTACGTTCCTATCCATTCTCAAGCAGTTTCACGTGGGACAAAATAGGCCAGATCAGACACAATGGTGACATGTCTGATCACTCCCCATTAGGAAATGGCGTGAAACAGGACTGGGTACTTACTCCTACTCTAGTCGCTTTCTTTTTTGGCGTAATGCTGGGTCAAATGAGGCAGCGATTGCACGAAGGCATCTACACCCAGTTAGTTCGGACCACGATGTGTTCAATCTTCGACGTCTACTATCCCATACAAAAACAAAGGAGATGGTCATAACGAATCTTCTCTATGCCGATGATTGCGCCCTGCTAGCTCACAATTAACATGATCTCCAGAACGCGGTAAACGAATTAGCATACGCTCCCTCCTCTTTTGGTTTACCCATAAACCTCGGGAAAACAGAAGTCATGTTCCAGAAGTCACCCAATGAAACATACTCAGCCCCAAGGATCACCCTAAACGGACAGCCCCTTAACGTGGTAGACCACTTCACATATCTAGGTAGTATAGTGTCAAATGACGCCTCACTTTCAAGGGAAGTTGATAACCGTCTGGCCAGGGTTATCCTTATGATACTACTGAGTTCATAAAACAAAATCTGCACCCCTATGCTATTAGAAGATGAATATTTTCTTAATGTATTATAAATGTAAAAAAAATGTAAATTTTGTTTAATACATTTAAATCTAGATCGAGATCTATGCCTGGCCTCTATTTAGTATAATTTAGACTGTTGTAAAGTGTATATATTTGAGGATGTGTGAAAACTGCGCGCTATAAAAGTAGTTCGTTTTTTTTTAACTAACAATTGAAACGTAGTTTGTATTAAATTCTTTTTAAAAACAACATTTGAATCAGTATTCTATTCCAGATCTTTTTCCATTGTGACCTTAGATGCAAATTTTTTGTACCAATGCGCGAATCAATGAATGAAGTTTGATTTATTAATGAAAAAGTCTGTGACCTTTCAGGAGATTTACGTTTATTCCTCTCAATCGCTACTTTTTATTTGGTTGGAGAGTAGGTCTTGCTCTTATATGGTTGACATATAACTAGCTCCGCACAAGATTTGTCTTTCTGTACATGTTATGTTATGAGTTGATAAAAATAAATCAACGCTTTTGTTAATTTCCATCATTGTAAAAATAGGTGAACCATGCAATGAATAAGCAACAAACATATCTCATTTCATGAGTAAACAACCAGCTTATACATCTGGGTGCTAGTAATTTACCTCCAGTGTTAAGGTCGATGTAGAACGTTGCGAATACGTTTAATATAAAAAGAAGGTAAAAGATGAAATAAACAAAACAATTAGAAGACTATGGATTAGAAAAAGGGTGAACATTAAATTAAAAAAAAAACAACACTGAATTATTTTCGAACAATCACTAGGCATTGCATTGACTTTTTTTTCATTTTATGTAACAGTTGAAAGTCTTATGTTCTCGATACTAACATATCCCACTTACTTTCTCAAAAGCACTTATTGTATTGGTATATCTTGCTTTGACCAAGACTTCCAAATTGTCCAATGATTTTATATGAAATACTGTCGCATGTTTGGTGGATACTTGTATTGACATAAACAAACAAGCTGATCGGGTAACATAATACTCTCCCTGATGCGTCGATAATTGTAACAAAAGGTTGTACTCTGTTGGGACTGTGCTAGAACCTAAAGAAACGTCACATACAAACAGTTGTACAGAAGGAAATACTTTGCTGGAGTACGAGGACAAGTCTAGAGACAAGTTACAAAAGTAACAGTAGTATTCGTATCAGAAATAGTGGACGTATATTGTACATACACTTTTACATTTAAAAAGTAATGATCAATTAATAGTAATTAATGGGTGCTTATTATAAGCAGTTTTTAAGTAGAAACTTATATTGTTGCGCCTCCCTGCTAACATTGTACAAAACGTAAACGTATGTTTGTGTATATTTCTATCAAATGGAAGATTATTACTTCCTAGCGCAAACCACCTGCAGGCTAGTCAGAAGCTAAAAGCGCAATTCTATTAGGATTGCATCCACATGTTTATCATGCTAAAAAACTACAACACACCAAATCCGGCCCTTTGACCCTAGCAGAGCTAACAGCATCAAATAAGCTTTGACTAACACGTAACAATGTTGAATACAGTCTAAAACGTAAAAGTCAAGAACTTACTATTAAGGTCGAGAAATATATCGGCTGGCTCACTGAACCGAGAACTTCTTTGAACAGTCTTGACAGTGTCAGGTTGCTTCTCATAAAATTTGATGTTCATTAAAGGTAAATTGCCGTGAAGACTTGAACTGGCTCCAGAGAATGGATTTTTTTTGTAAATTTCCAACTAGATGGCATCATGAGTAAGTGTAACAATGGCGTTATGTCTTTAACAACAAACATCGGATACAAGAAATAACTCAAACTTTGAATACAATGAATAACTTTAGTATTTTGATAGCTAGTGTAGTTTCAAAAAAAGCAAGCAACATGTGCAAAATTATTTTTTTTAAAAGCAAGGCATATATTAAGTTTAATTGTATCCATTATTTTATATCAATCATGTAACAATAATAATTCTGTGCATTTGGGAAATATTTACATCTATTGTTTTTTATAGCGCTATTTCATGCTGTTAGCTTGCACCATTCGGTATGATCACTTGTAAGGACCAGTTGGGTGAAGGAGCATAGCTTCTATTCATAGTAAATGAGAAATGTGAGCAATCTCTATATGGATGCAAATATATTTTTGTTCCCATGTAAAAAAGACAGGGAGGAATGGAGAAAGACGGTCGACAAGTCTTGCTTGGTGCCCCAACGGTCCAACAGACAAAAGGATAGGTATGGTAAGTACATTATTTCGTCTTAATATTGTTATAAGCCTGTTGGTGGCACAGATGGGGGTGGTGGTGTGTGTGTAGTCAGCCGACGCAAATCGCCCCAGGCCAGTGCAAGACGAGCGGTCAACCGTGACGAGCTACGACGGTCAGCCGAGTCGAATGTCAACAGGACTGTTCGGGAAGGATCGCCGTCGTGAACAGAGCTCATGAGCGTCACGAGAGTTGTAGTCATCTGACCACCTAGAAACGTCGAGCGGGGTTCTGTCCGGTTCGAGAAGGCCAGTAGGGACCCTTTATAAGAGCGGAGGTGACGCAGTCAAGACGGTTCAGAAAGGAGGTTCACGGCAAGAGTTCAGAACACGGTCGACTACAGCACAGTTCAGCGGTGTGGTTCTGTACGGAGCATTACGACTGTTCAGTGCGGAGTACTACAGTTGAGACGAACGGCGTCTTGATCTTGGTCTGTGATCGAATCTGACACAACGAGCCTAGTGTGTGAAGTCAGTCCTGAACTGTTGAACCCAGTGCAAGCCCGGAACGAGACGGAGAGGCCAGTGCAAGAGTTGATACGGCGGTACGGTGTTATCGGAGAGGTATTTGTACAGTGTACGTGTTGCCAATTGTACAGTATTGGCTGTTATTTATTCAACCATTAAAGTGTTACGTTATTTTGGAGCCATGAGTTGTCAAGTTCTTTAAGTTGCTGGTGTATGGTACAGTTTGCAGAGAGCATGGATAGTGAGATTCGTAACGTAACAATATAATATTCAATAGTTACTTCTGAGATAATGTTTTCTCCACTTGCTCCGAGAGACATTGAAGGCAAAGAGAAAGACGCATTGACATCAGGGGAGCCAAGATTGATCTTGGAAGTCTCATTAATTTCATTAGTCTCAACACTAAGATCCAAGTGAGTTGTACTCAGCTGTAAGGGAATTTTTAAGCTCAAAGGTTATTACATACAAGGAAAATGTTATTCAAGGTGAAATATTTTCACTAAATCATTTAGATTTTCACAACTAAATAAATCAGAAAGACCTTTATCTTAAGAAATCTTAGAAAACTTTTATAACTTACTTGTAAAGATTGCTGAGAAATAGCTAATGTTTTCATCAATATTTCTGAGATTGTAGTCACAGAGTCTGTGATGCCTATGCCTCTTCTTAAGTTCTGTTGATTTTAAAATGACAGTTTTACTTATTGAAGTACAGTTTTATTCAAAAATGTCACATTCAACTAGATATAATGCTGAAAGAAGATTTTCAAGTCAAAGTCAAGGTATATTTCATTCAAAATTAGATAATAATCATGATATCCTTGAATATGAATGCTAATTCAGAGACTTGGACCGGTAAGGAATGAACATCATTCTATAAAGCTTTCATCAAGCAAGTAATTCTTGAAATGATAGAAGCGGAACAATGGTGTGACACAAAGCCTGACGTGTGGGAGCATGCAAGAGTTCGGATCCTCGTGATGAAAGCCTTAACCATTGTTTAAATCCTAGTGCAGGACACGCCATCGTTTCGGTGGTTCTCATTTTACAAAGTTTACAAGTATTGACTCGTAATATCACCTCTGAAGGGAGCGGAATTAAAATCTTAAAACCTGTCTGAGGTTGAAGGTATAGAGACATTTATTTTTGTAGGCAGGTGGAGTGATTTATTCGTCACACTCTCGCTTGGAGTTAAAGAGCGTTAAGAGCCCGTAGTGATTAAAAAAAAAGTTTCGACCAAAAAGCAACATTGAGCTTATGACCTATTGAATTAAGAAGCCAAAGGAAACTCAGTGATTGCATACGGAGACGGGAAGGGGAGGGTAGAGAGGGGTAGCAAGAAAAGTTTTACTATAATTCTCTTGTCTTGTGTTAGTGTGTGTGTGCCCCCCCCCCAGGCTGATATTAGTGGGCCCTTTGGCCGTTTTAATTCAACATAACAGACACTATATATCAGGGGCAAAAATTATTTTAAGGCAGGTTCGGGCAAAATATATGTGAGTATGTAAGCTTTCGATGCGCAGGATACAATGATATAAAAGGATCCGACTAAAATGCATCATAGAGCCTTTAAAATATTTAGATAGAGAATTGAAAGCCAAAGAATACTTAGATATTAAATGCATTTTCTAAGTTGTTAACTGGGCTGAAATAAAGGATACCCGGTTCTCAAATTCACGGGCAGAAAAAAAGTAATGTTTGGGAAGGGTGGGGTCGTTCCACATTAAAATTGAAAAAAGGAGGGGGGGGGGTTCGAGCAAAATATGTAAATTTTATAATTTGCAGTAAAATAACAAAACAAAACGGCCCCAGGTAAAAAACATCTTAAGGCATACTATTTTGATTCCAAAAATGTAAGAAAATTTTTTTTTCTTTCAAGGTCTTCACTTCTTAGAAATGATCTTAGGTCTGTCTGAAAAAAATAACGCCGTGAGAGCCACTGAATATTTCCTGGAATAAACTCCAAATGGCGGTGAGGCTTGGAGGCCAAGGTCTCTGATAGGCTCTGATAAGAAACTCATCTTTGTGGCATAGTGCCTCATAGCTTACGTAATGATCTAGTGACCTTACAGATAAGTGACCTTACAGATTAGTGACCTTACAGATACAGACGTACAAAGAAGGAATTTTTTTTTTTTTTAAAGTAATTAAAAAAAATTTTTTTTTTGCAAAGTCATGGGTTCAAAATACTAAAAGGGGGGGGGGAGGTGGAAACTAATCTCGAGAACGGCTGTAACCATATCTTTGGGAAAATAATTATTAGCAATTTCGCCTAACAGGGAAAACTCTTAGTTTGACCGTTATAATTTTTTAATATAAAAAAATATGTATTTGGACAAGATAATATTTATTTTCAACAGAGTACGTTTTTGAATGTTTCATCATTTAGACCCTATTCATTAAAGAGCTTAATAAATTAATAGTCATATGGGAACATTTTTCCTTCCCCTCTTTGAAGTCTAGATCTATATATGTATAAATGTGCTGAACCAGAATTTTGTTATTGAGGGTGGGGTGGGTAGCGTTAGGATTATTTATAAAAATACATCGTTTGACAAATTATTCACTTTTAATTACAAATAACAAGTGAGACCATATTAATAAAAGCAATTGATCTATTGAGATATTTTGTTAAATATTCATGCAAACGGTTTTCTCATTTTCTAAAAAACTTATGTTTACAAAATATTTGTGTTATTATTTTTTTCTGTAATAAAAGTTACTTACATGAAGAATAAAGCGTTTACTCTTTTTTTAAAGATAAAGAGTGTAATTAGTGTGTCTATAAGTCAAATATAATTTAAAGATATATTTAATAAGCAATGCTTCATACTATACACATGAAGTGCAGTGTTTACAACTGAATATACAATTAAACCTTGAACCAAAGGGACAAGTTTTTTTCTTGATGCCTTGAATGATATTGACCCTTTAGAAAAGCATCAATTAGATAGTTACATCAGTTTGCTCAGGTTCACATTGACCAGATCTTTACAACAATAAGTTAATTAAATTCATATGAATATGAATAATAATAATATTAATAAATCTCCATATCCTGTGGTATCATGTCTTCAGTCGGTATAACACTTCAATATTATCTACAATGCTTTCGATACCTACTTTTTGTATTGGTGAAGAAAGGTTTGTGGTTGTTTATATTTTGCAGTTCAAAGCTTATGATATTCTTCTGCCTTTTTACCTATTTTGAGTTTGTATTTCCACACAAACTCTCTTTGTAACTTTGTTCTTTTTAGTTTCATATCAATTTTGAATTTCCAGTAAAGAATAGGGTTGCTTTGTTTTAGGTGGCCTGGTATGTCTGAGATAACAAGTCATGAGCGAGGTAGCAAGGTATGAATGAGCTTGCTGCTTATGAAAGAAGTGGCAGGTCATGACAATGGTAGCAAGGCATGAAAGAAGCAGAGCATAGCAAATGTATATAATGGTTAATATAATTTTGAATGAAGAATTAATTATTTTTGTTTTGGTGAATACGAAAATGTTTTTAATTAGTAGCATAATTTCATTATATAAGTTCTCTAAAAATCTAGTTGGATATTTCTATCATTATGTTTCATCTATTTTATAACTAAGAAGCCATCTATGCAAACCTCTTTCAATTTAAGATCTTTCTTCTCTGATGGTAAGTCTTGAGTTTCAATGGAACTACCTAGATCAGACGCTTTAGAAACCAATGGACTAGTCGCCAGTGCTTGCAATCTGACATTTAGAAAAGAAAGACATTAACAAATACTTTAAAAAAAAAGAAATTACTTCCTTTATACAACTTAAGCACTAATAAATATTTGATTCAAAAAAACATTTTTTACCCAAACACATTTTCCAAAGAAGATGCTCAGTGTTCATGAACCTTAGTTTATGAATCTCTTGAAGGGACACTGTCTACATGCGGAAATACCTGAAGACGCAGAGTCCATTCACGACCTCAATATTTTCTCCTTCTCTTGCCAAATTTAAATGTATTCCTTTTTTTTTTAACTTTGAAAAATTATATCGGTCAAGCCAGAGTATTCTCAGTGTGGCTAACGAGCCAGTTATTTCTTTCCCATCGATGTACAGCAATTTTCTAGGAGAATCGTTAGAGTCGTTTTGGAAGATGCATGTCCATGTTTTTGAGCCCAGCCCACCAGAAGGTTCACTGAAGTTTTCAGTATTATCAGTAGGCCTATTATATTGTAAATATAAAAAAAATAATGTGATTGAAGTAAGTCTCTCTTTATAGCTCCTTCTTGGTCAAAGATAATCACTTTGTTTTCATTTCCTATGAACTCTATGATGACTAGAAAAGTCCAATCTTCACTTTAAAGAGCAGGCCACATACATGGCATGGGTAAGCTAACCATAAGTTAGGTCTACAGCAGATAAGCCTGCTTCTCAACCTTTTATGGCTCTGCGTTCTTTCATGCTGGCCTCTCGCCTTGCCTCTCTCTCTTAAAACTACAACACTCATGGCTTCACCTCATGGGATGAGATCTAGAGCTACTGAATATCAGCCTCCCACTCCTTCAGGGAGTTCTCAAGGTGCCTATTGAGTCGAGGAGGAGCAGCAAGTGAATAGTTTATTAGAACCTGATGTGCAATGGCTTCGACGCGAATGCTTGAGGACTGTGTTTTTCTGTAAGAAGTTTGTTTCCATCAGCACAAGCCATTTGGTTTAACCATTAAAAGCTTAGGTTGAATTACAAAACATTTTTGCAGTTTTAATGTCTGCGTAAGCCATAATTTCTTACGCCGTTTTTGCCAAACCACTACTCTTTCATGATTCTGAAATTCCGTTGGATCTGTCTTTTGGCATATGTTCACCGATATGTCTTATAGCAGTGTTCCTTGTGTATTAAAAGCAATACGATTTGCTCGTTGTTTTCGTCGAACCAGTCTTGGTGCTTATGTTTTGGATCTGGAGATACATCCATAATGTCTTTTTTCTTTAAGGCAGTTGGAATAGTTTATTTATTACGGTTAGCTTGTAGGCTGCCATTAGTTTTTATAACAATGCAAGAGAGGAAGTGACGAAGCGAAGTTGCAGGTGTAAATACACTGGCAGGCCTCAACCTTCATATATAGGTGGCCCAGACCATGTGGTCGCTTGCTAGTGACCGGGACAGCACTGGAACTTTGTAACTGCCTGAGAGTCTAAGCAGCCCTTTTAGGAATGCAATGCTTACACACGAGGAAGGCGCTAGAAAAGGTGTCCTAAATATTGTCTCCCATGATACTGGCCAGTTTCTCTCGGCTGGCGGGGATACCAATAATGCAGAACAAGCAAAACAAAGCAAAAAAAAGTTAAAACGAACTCACACTCGGCGCCTGGAATGTACGCTCTCTACTTAACCATGCTGAGGCAAACCGTCCTGAACGTCGTACTGCTCTCGTTGGAAAAGAACTAGCCTGATACAATGTAGATATTGCTGCCCTGAGTGAAACGCGACTTGCAGACGAAGGACAGTTAACAAGTTTGGCGCAGGCTACACGTTTTTTTTTTTTTTGATCGGCAAAATAGCGAAGAAAGGCGTGAAGCTGGTGTTGGCTTTGCGGTGAAATCAAGACTAGTCAAGTTAGCAGGATTACCAAATGGTATAAATGACCGTCTAATGACTTTACTGAACTCAACGTTACATGCAACCCTAATAAACGCTAAATGCCCCAACAAAGGAATGGGGAAATAAAATGTATCTATTTTAAGGTCAACAGTTGATTGTTGAGTGTAGGTAAAGGAAACAAAAAAAAAAAAAGGATAAAAGAATACCTTTTTTTTTTACAATATCTTTATTCAATTCCTAACTTCATGGACCATGGCTGGACTAACAACTAGAAAGTATATTTCGTTTTCTTAAATGTAACATTTATTAGTTATCAAGAGAAAATAATCGCTGTATAAGTTGTATCAAGGAGGCACTCTCTTTTCTTTAACAACAGAATTTGTAAGTGATGGTCTTCTTCAAAAGACAATCCGTGTCCGGGTTTTCCCACTCACCCATCCACACAGACATTCCAAAATACTTGACAAGTCTTGATAATCTTTACATACTTAATTTTAAAACCTAGACGGATAAATCGTAGTCTCTAACTTACTGGTTAATCAGATATTATTTTGTCGCTTTACTTGTTATGTTTTTTTTATATTTCAACGAAAAGCAAATCTCTAAATCCTACTGTGTAAACTTACTTGGCGATATGCTCTGCCGTCTCAATATTTTGTTCAGCGAAGTCAGTTAACATCTTTGTTAGTTTACCAATGACATTGACCCCATTATTCTGACAGTTTATACAAAGGAAATAAAGCAGAAAATCGGATACATTCCACTATCAATATTTATAAAGGTTATACATAATTATCAAAACTAAAAAAAACATTATAGATATACTTAATTATCTAAAAACAGTTTATTTTTTTCAAACATAGAAAATGTTAAAATTAATCTCTTATTGCAGAATAGTACAATTATGTTGAATGAAATCATCTCAAGTCTAAATTATCTTATTACCAGACCATCTTCTTGCATCTCGTTTTCTTTATCAGATAAGCTCATTAAAATATAGGAAACTAATTCCAGAGTTTCAAAGTTTTTTATCCGAACATCTGTGATGATGTGCAAGAGCTTATTACGAGCCTGAAAAAGACACAGACACTGAATAAATAATTGGCCAGTAGAAATAAACGAAGGTAAGAAATCTACCTGTGCAATCTTCGAATGTCAATGCTGTCATTGAAATAATGGAAAGAATTAACAAAATGTCTCACATTTCTCATATAAATTGAAGTTAAAAACAATTTTAATGACTAAAAAAAATTCAAAAAATAGTTTACTATGGTAAAAACAATAGACATACCAACAATCGATATAAAAATTCGATGGATATAAAGTTTTTCATACCAACCTCTAAAAATAGAATAATTTCGATGTGTAAGGCAGCGATTTTTAGCCACCTCCGTGAGGCGAAAAGCTGCTATTATTGTTATTTAGTGTCTTTTTGTCTGTCCTATTGTAAGTCAATTGTAGATTGGTTTGATTCCTACCAAAGTTTCTCCCTATCAGTAAATCTCATTAGTAAACATATGAACTTATAAAGGCATTATTAGTTGGGGGTCACTGCCTCTTTCAAGTTGGAAACTAACAATAGATAACTAGGAAACGTTTTATTTTCATAAGCACTTCCGTTACACAGAAGTTAGTATGTTGGCTTGATGAAGTTTAATAGGCTTGAGCCCTCGAGTTCCAAACTTTTTTTATTTTATTTTAACGCATTGACCCCGGACCCCAGTCTGATAAAAAGTATGTACATGTTATTTCTCCAACACCTATTCTCGGATCAAGCTGAAACTTCGCACAATTATTCATTGACATAGACAAGACATGAATCAATAAAAATGTAACCAATTAAATAATGAATTACTGGTAATTCATTATTTTGTTTAACAGCAACAAGGGAAACGAATACTTCGGTATTGACATATATTGCTAAATTTGTTGGGTTTATTTCATTTAAATAATTGTTAACGCTATTTCTCCCTCGCGTATTCTCAGATCAAGTTGATACTTTCAACTATTATTTATTGTACCTAACAAAACATGAATTAAAATACTAAATTAGTCACCTAATTATTGGTAAATATTTTTTATTAAATAAGGTAAGAAACTTGCACATTACTGGTAGATATAGTACTAAGGAAGTAATTCTTCCCCTTTAGATAAGCTTCTTTGCATATCTATTGTATTTATATTTTGCTTGTTTAAGTATTTTTTAGATATTTGTTTTTGTTTTGTAATTGGTTTGAACTTCAAAGCTACAAAATTACAAAGAGAGTTTTTGTTTTCACACAAACTTGTAGGAGGATTACAATGACCCCATTTTTGTTTAGCAATGAATGTAACAAGTAAAACAAAGAATAATTTTTTAGTAGGAACAAAAGTCAGATTATTTGCAGACGATTGCATAATATATAGAACAATAAAAACAAAACAAGACACAGATATTTTACAAAGAGAATTAGATGAATTACAGAAATGGGAATCAAATTGGAGCATGTCTTTCCACCCAGAAAAATGTCAGTTGTTAAGAGTAACAAAAAAAAACTAAAATAAATTAATTCCACTTATCTTATTCATGGCAAACCAGTAACACAGACTAAAAACGCAAAATACCTAGGTGTTATAATAAATGAAAAACTGTCATGGAATCCACATATTGATGAAACTATAAAAAAAAAATCCAACAAAGCATTAGGGTTTATTAAAAGAAATTTCTATAAATCAAATAAGAACATAAAACTAAAATGTTATTTAACCTTGGTTAGGCCATTAATAGAATATGCATAAACCGTGGGGGACCCCTCAACTCAAGAAAACATTAAGAAACTGGAACAGACACAAAATAGAGCAGTGAGATTCATAACAAACGAATATTCACATTTGACTAGAGTATACAGACCACGTCCTCCAAAACTGCTCTCTATACCAAGAGGCTCGTATAAGACATTGGCTCCAAATCACCCCAATAGAAAAGAAACTATATGGAGAGCTCCCTGATCTGGAAACCACTGCGCATTTCATCTCATGTATTGGTCTACTCATCTGAACACTCCAACATAATCAATGAGAACGAGGAAGAAGAAGAAGACTAGAGTAACACCATTAGCAAAATTACTAAATTTAGAAAGCCTTCAGGACAGAAGACTCAAAAGGAAAGTAGCAATTATACATAAAACACTGAACATAATCTTCAAATACAAAAACAAAATTTAATAAAATTCTCTGAAAGACACTAAAATAAAGGCACATTTCTCGTCCCATATGCTAGGACAAATTTGTACAAATACTCCTTCTTCTCTAGTGCTATTAGAGCATGGAATGGGTTGCCTGAGCTAGCCACAAAAACCAGTGACTTGGCAGAATTTAAGTCATTGGTTAATATACATGACTAAATGCATGATTGATTTGATTTGATTTTGGGCACATCGGCACAATTTAGGCCATGTCGTGCCTGCAGTCCCTCAAGGGCCACTCTCCCTCCACACAACAAGGGCCAAATTCCATACAGTCAAATTGTTAAAATCAAGGTCTATTCACATTTGAAATAGTAGAGGTAGTAAAAGTTTAATAATTTGGTAAAAATCTAATGTAAATAGTACATGTCTACAGAATTCATAAATCAGATCTTCGTAGACAACCCCACTTCCCGGATAAAGCCCAGTACCTTCCCAGGGTCGACATTATTGAATAGTGTTTTTAAATTACGCATGACGCGTAGGACGTAATCATCTTCTTTTTTGAAGTAACGTCTGTATTATATAAGATAAGATAAGTAAAAATATATTTATTTATTTTATCCTATCAGCGAAATCGGCTCACAAAAATATTATATTATAATTGATAAAAATACTAATCTGTTAACCAATGTATTAAACATAAAAAAAAAATTAAACAAATACCTCAATCCTTGCATCATAAGGCACGTCAGTTACTAAATTAAGAATCGTTGCTATGTCTTTGACTGTTCTTAAATCCTCTTTAAAAAAATAAAACAATGTACCAACATTAATAATTCCAGCTCTACAAATATAAACAAAAGCAGTTTAAGTGAATTATTATGGAGACTGTGTTCATTCTATATTAAGACAAGAACATCGATTGTTTTTCTCTTAAATATTAATGAAGGTTAGATCTAAAAAAACAACAACCATTTTTTACCCCGCCCATAAAGTTCTGACTTAAATAGAGGTATATTCAAGAAGTGTTTGCAGAAACGCGTTTGGACTTGTATTGAACTTACTTAGTAGATACATTAACGACGTGAAATAGCTGTCTACATGCGAGACTAAGACTCGTGGACAGGAAAATACAATGGCTGCCTGGTCGTGCGGTTTGTGCGCTGGACTGTCGTTCAAATTTATCGATGGTCGAGGGTACAAATCCTGCCCGCTCCCATCCCCAGTCGTCCTGCGGGAGGGTTGGACTAGGAAGTAAACTATCTTCAACTCTGAAGGAACATCCGAAACATGTAAAACATTTTTTACAAACAATAGGATCTGAACATAAAAAAGTAATTTATTTCTACATTTGTTCTGATAAAATAGTCTAATCCTAAGGAAGGGTGGGTAGAAAAACGAGACTACATTATCAAAGTACTAAAACTATTAAGTATTAAGAAATAGAAAGTACTTTTTGTATAAGTTTGAATTTTAAAAAATTGCCTAAATGGCTTTTCACAGTGGTATACGCACGTATATTGTAGCCACTAGCAGATCCATTACTTTTGAGTGGGTGCGGCGATTTTGTAAAAACCCTAACCCTATTGCCATGTAAACCCTTACTCTAAAAATAAACACACACACACAAATATATATATATATATATAAATTATAAATTTAGAGCCGTGATTCAAAATCTTTGACAGAAACAAATTACGCTGGTGCCCATTTCGCCTCAAGTTTTCTTGCATTATTTTATGCTCGAATGCATTCTCCTGGTGTCTACAGAGCTATTTTCTATCTAATGAATAGGTCAGGAAATGTATTCAGATGTTTAGTTTATGGAACATTTTTACAGTGCTTTTATTTTTTTATAATAATCAAATATGAAATTATAGCAATTGCAAATAAGACAGATTTTATCACTAGTCTGTAAAATGCGCCCCAAATGTTGAGCTGATGTAGATTCAATGGAGTTTAAGTGTAGCCCCGAAAAGAAAAGATTGCTGTAAAGAAATAATGTTTTATAAAGAAATGTATCAACAATGTTACAAAGACAGTTTGTATGGAAACACAAACTGAAAATCGGCCCCCGAATTGGTCCACCAAGGCAGGTAAAAAGGCAGATTTCAATATTTTCAGAAATAACATCAGAATGAAATTCTATCAAAGACAAATGACAGAGAAGAATGAAGAAAGAAGGTTGACAGATCTTGTGTGGTGCCCCAGCGGGTTCAGCAGAACAAAGATTAGGCGAAAGTGAAAGTGAAATTGGACTTCAACATTGTCTAACAGATGTCTTATAATGATTATCTAATTGATTTAATTGCTTGTAAAGGGTCAATCTTTTATTACTCAAAGAAAAACATTTCCGTAAAAAAATATATAAATAAAAACTTTCCTTATTTTTCTTTAGTTAAGTGTTTTATATTTGCCCCTCAGCGCTGCAGTTCATGTGATAATATGAAAAACTACTATGTAATTGTTGTTTTCAATTATGTCCAACTTATATGCACATTGCACATTTAATAGATTTTTTCTCTTTAAAAAAAGTAAACATTTTTTGTGTGTAAATATAGTAGTTAGTATGACAGAACTTATTAAACTTAGCAATACAAATGTAAAAAAAAATAAAATGTTTTGATAAAAAAAACTAAAATCATTTGCATAAATGTGTTACAAAATTTAGTAAACTATTAAGTCTTACTAAAGTCCCTCCTGTGTTTATTACTGTTAATAGTGAATAGTTGAATTTTATGAAAAAAAAAACCTGCTTGCATAAGTTATTTAAAAAATTGAAGTTTTCGCTTTCAGAAAACAAATAAGTAGACGTTGCATCAGAACTTTTAATGGTCTAAAATATTGTGATGTCGGATTTTCCCTTATCTTTCCAGTTTACGAGATCTAAACGGGACGGACAGACATACTTTCCACACAAAATTAATAGCGTCTTTTCCTTTTTCGGGGGCCGCTAAAAATACTTTTTTATAACAAACAAAACTTCCTTTATGCAACTTATATAGCGATTGTTTTTCTCTTGAAAAATGAATAAATGTTAGATTTAAAAACAATGAAATATTTGTTTACTCCGCCCCCTTCCCCCGATCATGACTCCTGGTGAAGCGAATGTAAAGATCTAGCGCACTTTAGAATACTGCAATGATAAAACATTGAGATTTACACGTATAAGATGATGCGCACTAAACATTGATGCATCCAAATCTTCAGTTAAAAAAGTATTGCATTCGGAAAGACCTGAAAACAATAGTCATTTCAAGAACGCGATAGTCCTTTGAAAGCCGGTGTTGGGTCTAAACCTACGTACTAAAACGCATTCACCTGATGTATATAAGGATACATATAAAAAGGGCAGGATAAATATTAAAATATATAATTTATAAGAACCTTTTAAAATTAAACTTCGTTTTGGTACAGAATTATATCCAGGGCAATGCTTGTCAGCCTCATTGTGGCCCTAGGGTGGGAACGGTCTTTAGAGGAGACAATGGGGAAACTAAAAAGAACCCCCGTTAGAGTGCCCAAGTAATGAGTCCGTTGTACTGGCGGGGTAGGAAGAGATCTCCAACAAACATGTCACTATCCACACACAAAGAAGAATATTGCAAAACTAATCAAGCAAAATACAAAGTACAAAAATATATAAAAAATAAACAAATATAATAAAATGTAAAAATCGTATATTAAGTGTTGTTGTATCAATTACTATGGATCAGCCATGTCATTAAATTTGTAACAGACTAGACTAACAATAATAATATTGTGCTATTAGAAATATTTTTACCAATTGTTTTTACTTACGGCTATTTCATGCTTTAAACTTTCTCATTACGCTTTGATCCTATCACTTGTCTCATTACGCTTTGATCCTATCACTTGTCTCACTACGCTATGATCCTATCAATTGTCTCACTACGCTTTGATTCTATCACTTGTCTCACTACGCTATGATCCTATCACTTGTCTCATTACGCTTTGATCCTATCACTTGTCTCACTACGCTATGATCCTATCACTTGTCTCACTACGCTATGATCCTATCACTTGTCTCACTACGCTATGATCCTATCACTTGTCTCATTACGCTTTGATCCTATCACTTGTCTCACTACGCTATGATCATATCACTTGTCTCATTACGCTTTGATCCTATCACTTGTCTCACTACGCTATGATCCTATCTCTTGTCTCACTACGCTTTGATCCTATCACTTGTCTCACTACGCTATGATCCTATCACTTGTCTCATTACGCTTTGATCCTATCACTTGTCTCACTACGCTATGATGCTATCACTTGTCTCATTACGCTATGATCCTATCACTTGTCTCACTACGCTATGATCATATCACTTGTCTCACTACGCTATGATCCTATCACTTGTCTCACTACGCTATGATCCTATCACTTGTCTCATTACGCTTTGATCCTATCACTTGTCTCACTACGCTATGATCCTATCACTTGTCTCATTACGGTTTGATCCTATCACTTGTCTCACTACGCTATGATCCTATCACTTGTCTCACTACGCTATGATCCTATCACTTGTCTCACTACGCTATGATCCTATCACTTGTCTGGACCAGTTGGATAGGGTAGCGGGGAGAACGAAGGATGAATTTACCTCTGTAGCCTAAGATGTGATTTCATTGATCGCTAATATTTAACGACTTTGAGTTTGAGTTTATGGCACATCGGCACAATTTAGGCACGTAACTTGTTTCATCCGCCTTTGTTCTGATTATTTGTTTGTACACAATTATAAGGACCTTAAAACTGCTGTTTTAAAACATATTTCTAGCTTTAATGTAAACTCATCTAATGTTTTTTTTTCAACATTAAGTCCTGATTGATAAACGAAATGTGGGGACTCTTTACATATTTTGTAACACAACTGAAATCTACTGGGATATTAAAACTATAGAAGTATTTTTTTTTTTAGAACTCTTGTCCAATACACTGGCCTATGTGTATGTAAATATATTTCTTTTTCTCACTTCTTAGACTTAAAAATCATTTTTGGTTTATGTTTGGAAATAAATAAAAATACAAACAATGAAAGTGAAATGTAAAACTTTTACCTTGATTTTTTATCTCAAATTTGTCAATATTTCTCACAAATCTCCTAAAATTTATTTCATTTGTAAGTGACTGAAACTAAACAAGAATCATATATTAGGGAAATTAATGTCAGTGATTTTATGCAAGCAAAATTGAAAGTCACGCAGACACAAAATTTATAACAAAAAAATAACAATTAGTGAACCATGAAGATTAACTCTGCAAACAAAGAACCCATTGCTGTGGATGGTTGCCCCTTAGAGTCCTTCAACGAAACTGAATAGCATAATAGTTGTCATATACCAGTTTTAGAACCCCTGGTTACTAATAGTCACTGAACTATTCCTTGCAGTTAGCACGAGATTTTGTTTGGTCGGAAGCTGACCACGAGGTGGACACCTCAGTTGATTTTGGACTCTTGTAGAGAGAGGAGTGTTATGGATATTTTTAATAAGTAGAGTTATGTATAGGTATTGAAGTTATTATAATTGATGTGTATTCAGGACTTATTTGCTTGGATGTAATTTGTGATGGCTGAAGTCGCCAATATCTTTTGTGATTATATTTTATGTGAATAAAAACCATGTCTGCTACCAGTGAGTCTATTAATCATTCTAAATGTTGTGGTCGGAGAGTTCAGTATGTTAGTGTTCTCACGCACCAGCAAATCTAGTGCGTGTGAGAAAGTATTTGGTTAAGAAAACAAAGAATATTATAGTAGTACCAGTACAACACACAGAGACAACCAGAACTAGGCTGTGACAATAGTACAGATGAAACAGATGTTGATGTCAAAGCAAGAGCGCCTTTATAAAGTCAATCGAGGCACAAGTAGCGTAAGTATATCTTAATTAGGCGGATTTATCGTAATATTATCTTCATGTTAAGCGAGACCTCTTGAAGTAGGTTTCTTTTGGTCAGCATAAGTCATTAACAGAACGATGGTTAAACTATCAAAATTATCTCATTTTCAAGAAGCTTTTAAATATTGATTTATTTGATAGATATTCAAATATGAATTTATGGGCCTTAACTACATTGCAAATACAACCGATTTGTTCCTTGAAAACATAAGTTACCGCACGGATTTAGTTTAAGGTTTTGAGGATCGCCGCAGAAAAAAATATATATTGGAAAAATCTATCTATCTTTCTATATATATATATAATTCTCTTCATAGCTCAACCATGCCAGACACCGCGAACAAATCATGGACTAGAGTTACCCACGTGATGTTTTTTGCGTCGAAAAAAAGTGGGGGGTTAGGAACAAGTAATCTTCTCTGTGTTCACCCGTCACTAAATAGCAGGGCCGGACTTAACCATTGCGGGGCCCGATGCGAAACGGATTGCGCAGGGCCCAGTTTGGGTAGGGATACGGATAATAAGTGAAAATTAAGAGTTTGTATTAGAAAATAAATTCGTCTCTGCATTTTATTAATTCTTTACTACCTTCAGAATTACTTTACGAGCCTTGCGTGTAGCGAAGTCATACAGTATATCATAAAACTACAATTTCATACATAAATTACGCTCAGTAGCATGAATTACCAAATGTTTCAATGTATCTTTGAGAATTGTTGAAATCAAGTAATTCTTCATTACTTTGAAGCGCGAGAAGCTTCTTTTACCAGACTCCATAATGAAGGGTATTGTATAATGCCTTTTCTTATATCGAGCGAAGGATTGATTGACACGCCAAAATGACAATTTTTTCAATATTTTAGGAGATTTTTATGAGTTTTCAAAAGATTTTTATAATTTCCGGACATTTTCAGGACTTTTTCGCATTTTTTTTTGCAATTTCAGGAGATTTCCAGGAGCTCCTGGTAAATCAGGATGCCGCGGAAAATCTGTTATAAGTTATAAAATGTTTTAATGTAATAATTTACAGATTAGCGTGGGGCCTATAAAAGTGTGGGACCCACTGCGGTCGCATAGGTTGCAGTGGCCTTAGGGGCAGGTCGACTAGTAATATTTTTAAAAAATAAGATCAAGTGATACATTTTGTTCAATAGTCCTTTTGTCACTTTATTTTGTTACAGAACTATTATTAAAAGCTCTAAACAAAAAAAAATGGAAGTGGGAGGAGAAATCAATTGGACCAATGAGATTCTACTCTAATTTTTTTAGATTTTTAGGATTCAATCGTAATTTATGAGTTATAGTCCCAAATTTATTTATACAATAGAAAAATATCAGATGAGTAAAGGCTGGAAAAATGCGACTAAGAAAAAAATATTTTGGTTTACAACTCATCTCAATTGTCACTCTTATAACTAAAGCAATTCTTATGAATTCAACATTTTCCAAAGCAAATACTTTCTTAAAATAATTATGATAAATTCATGTGCAATTACATAAAATCTGTAGCCATATTTGACTAATCTGTTTTAAAACGTCATTTTTTTGTCTGGTCTAAGTGAAAACGATTAATCTTCGCTTTATTTGTATAATTTCTGCTCATGATTGCATTTGGCATTAAAAAATAGGGTATGAGCCGAATCGATACAAGAACTTAATTTATAGCAAATTGTTAAGACATGATAAGGAATTAAGTATTTGTTTCGGAAATAAGGGGAAAATTTTACTTAGTGACAAATGACGTTATAGATCTTTAAAAAGTAAGAACGCTCTAAGGGACGCTAGAATCAAGACGCTCTCTCATCTACAATAGGAATAAGAAAAATTCTATAGACAGCTAGTAATAAAAGACATCCGACGGTTCCCGCATTGAGTATTAAAAATGTTTGATGTTTCAACACTAGCATCGATTCCTTTTATCGATAGTTGGCCTTTCGTCGGAGTTGCCGTTCCAGCATTGAGTTCGGCATTAATTCCTTTTGAGTTTGTTTATAGTTCACCCCTTTGAAACCGTACCATATCCTCTTTCAATGCCCCTCCCTAATCCACCTTAGGCAGACCCTACTTTCACTACTACACAACATAACTAACACCCCGTACGGCAGTGCTGAACAACTGAAGAAAACCACACTTTTTTTTCCTTGGCACAGTCTGCAAAAGAGCTGACAGCTCAGCAGCACTAAAGCTGGCTAGAAGAAGAAGAAGAAGAAGAGTTCAAGTACTCACCACCACCGCGGAAGCGCCCAACAATATATACATTATATTAGTGACAGATTTATTGTTTTTAATTTTGTAATTTCTTCACTAAAATACAAAAAAGAAAAAGTATTGGTTTGTCCGATGTGCGGAGGGCGGATTGCATGTAGCGCCCCTCCCACTGGTACAACCCTTTATCATTTTACATTTAGTAATGATACAATTTGAGTAGCTGCAATCGCCCCCCCCCCCAACCCCACCATATCGGCTAAGACACCAGAAGGGGAGCGACATAATAATTTTTTTTTATAGTAATTCAACTAATTTTGTTTACGAACTATGATTTCCTCATGAAAGTAGGACCGCTCCCACTTAAAGTGTTTAGGTGGGAAGGGCAGTAGATGTATTCGCCTCCCGCCCAACCAACCAGCCAACAGGGGAACGATATAACATAAAGATCGGTTAAAATATTAATAACAAATTATTAATCCTATAGATAGTTAATTGATTCTGTTAACATTGACTCCCCTACCCACCAAATCGGCCAACATACTAGGGGGGTGAAATAATCTAAAAAATAGGCTGAAATATAAATAATTAGTATATATTATTAACATAAGTAATAAATTTGTCTACAAATTGTGTGATTTCTTTACTAAAATTCGTCTGCCCCCTCCCCTGGATCCGCCAGTGTGGATTCAAGACATGCAAGGTAACTAAAACAGTGTTGAATAGCTATTAACAGCTGCCATTTAAGAATCTTTCTCATCCCTTGGCCTAAACAACAGTGACCTTCTCCCAAGATCCAGAAATATAGAAGGAAAAAAAAAGAAAGAGAAGACAGAACTGAATTCAATTTCAATGATTAAATAATTTCAAAAGCACATGGTTGTCTCCAATTCTGTTTTTTTAAACCAGGATTCTAATTTCTTATAAATAAGATTATATTTCGATGAACGAAAACAAATATTGTTTGGAAATAATATTATCTTTGAAAATCAAACTATTTCTAGATGTATTTACCTCGAATGAAATGGGCACTTGTGTTATAGATCTGGCAACATTCATAATTTCTACTTTAAGCTCTGCTTGTCGTGTAAACAAGCCGTTCTCCATGGACGGACTCAATCTGACAGGCCCTATTGTAGAATTACTTCCGTAGGCAACAATAGTATCTGAAAAAACAAGCCTTTCTTAAGTTGGAACAAGAAGATAATAGTATCTGAAGAAACAAGCACTTCTTAAGTAGGAACAAGAAGACAATAGTATCTGAAGAAACAAGCACTTCTTAAGTTGGAACAAGAAGACAATAGTATCTGAAGAAACAAGCACTTCTTAAGTTAGAACAAGAAGACAATAGTATCTGAAGAAACAAGCACTTCTTAAGTTGGAACAAGAAGACAATAGTATTTGAAGAAACAAGCACTTCTTAAGTTGGAACAAGAAGACAATAGTATCTGAAGAAACAAGCACTTCTTAAGTTGGAACAAGAAGACAATAGTATCTGAAGAAACAAGCACTTCTTAAGTTGGAACAAGAAGATAATAATATCTGAAGTAACAAGTACTTCTTAAGTTGAAACAAGAAGACAATAGTATCTGAAGAAACAAGCACTTCTTAAGTTGGAACAAGAAGACAATAGTATCTGAAGAAACAAGCACTTCTTAAGTTGGAACAAGAAGACAATAGTATTTGAAGAAACAAGCACTTCTTAAGTTGGAACAAGAAGATAATAATATCTGAAGTAACAAGTACTTCTTAAGTTGAAACAAGAAGACAATAGTATTTGAAGAAACAAGCACTTCTTAAGTTGGAACAAGAAGACAATAGTATCTGAAGAAACAAGCACTTCTTAAGTTGGAACAAGAAGACAATAGTATTTGAAGAAACAAGCACTTCTTAAGTTGGAACAAGAAGATAATAATATCTGAAGTAACAAGTACTTCTTAAGTTGAAACAAGAAGACAATAGTATCTGAAGAAACAAGCATGCCTCAAGTTGGAACAAGAAGACAATAGTATCTGAAGAAACAAGCACTTCTTAAGTTGGAACAAGAAGACAATAGTATCTGAAGAAACAAGCACTTCTTAAGTTGGAACAAGAATACATTCGATGTTAATAAAAATGACTTAATCCTTTATTAGTTTTACGAAGGGATTAGAGACAGGGTTACTAAAGCGTTTGGATCCCATGATGACCTGCTTACTATTGTAAAAAAAACAACGCAAAATCTGTGGCCATATTACAAGGTCTTCGGGGACTGCAAAGACCTTCCTTCAGGGAACCGTACCAGAAAGAAAAGAAGAGGAACACCGAGAAAGCGATGGGAACACAACGTAAAAAAAGGCCTGCCATTTAAGAGGTTCTATCTAAGGCAAGAGAAAAGGAAGAAACGAAGAAAGAAAGACGGTCGAAAATTCTTGTGTGTTGCCCCAACAGACGAATGTGTAGAGTGAGCAGAGTGAGGTGAGGTATATAGTAAACAAGAAACATAGCTTCTCCAATGACAGTGATTGAATGTAAACAAAGTGTATTTATTATAGAATACTGAACTGATAGTCTAATGTCTTCTTTGTTTATATATCATTAATAAACAGAAAATATTATTTTGACATCAATATTTATGTTAAAGTCTAGGACTATTCCCTTTTTGCTATTAGCCACAGTTGTTCAGACAATTGACTTAGTGCTGGATTTATTTATAGGCAGCACAGGGGATCGACTTTCCTTGAGGCCTCCAAAAAAAAAGTTTAAAAAATCGCCTGATGAAAACAACATCGGCGTAGCCAGTGTGAAAATTGGATTTTAATGAGGTCACAAATCTCATATAGCTTAGGGCCTCATCAAGTCTAAATCCGGTCCAGTATTTGCAGTGCAGAATCTATGACGTCATTCATCATAACTGGCACAATCCTAAATGTGAAGTTTCTATATAAATTGTATTCATACTTTGGACGGTAAGAACAAACGTCACAGCTTTTACATTGGCAGAATACGAAAGAAGAACTTACAAACGTGTTCTCCATTAGGTAGAGTAACCCTTTGATACAATCTATAAAATATGTCGTGATGATACTCTTCATCTTCATAATCGGTACAGTTCACAATAAAACTGAAAACAAAAAAAAAATGTGTTGCAAAAATATTTCTCATTATTTAAAGCTCATTTTTAGCGGCCCTCGAAAGCGAAATAGCCGCGAATAGTTTTGTGTGGTCTATCCGTCCGTCCCGTTTAGATCTTAGAAGCTAGAAAAGAAAAATCGGACATCATGACATTTTAGATTCTATAAAGTTCGGATGCATCGACTACTCTTTTCTTTTAAGTGAATCATTTCATTTTTAAAAGTATCTATGCAATCAGATTAAAAACAAAACAAAATAACAACCTATTTTTAAATGAAAAACTTCAGGGAAAGTAAATTTTCTAAAATGTCACAGACTTCTTCATTAAAAACTCAAGCTTCATTAATGAATTCGCGCATTGGTACAATCAATTAGCATCTAAGGTCACAGAGGAAAAAGTGTCAATAGCTCATTATAAAATATATTTTCTATTTATTAACTTACTCTTTGAATTCAATACTGATAAAAAATTTTGTTTTTAAAAAATGAATTTTCATGCGAACTTCACTTTAGTTGTAAGTTTAAACAAATAATTCTGCCTACTTTTATAACACGCAGTTATCCTTACAGTTCATTTGATAGTCTAAATAATACTGAATATAGCTCAGATCTTGATATATATAAATTTATTAATAAATTGAAAAAAAAAATTGAATTATTAAGGCATTAGCTTATCTTCTGAAAGCTTAGGGGTGCAGCAGATTTATTTTTTTTATGTAAACAGTAGTATCACATGAAGCAGAGGCGACCTCAACCTGAAAAGGCATTGGGCGAGTGTCATATGCGGGGCCCTATATATAAGACGCTAAAGGGCTTGTGCGCCTCTAACGCTGTTGGCAAAAATGTTGATTCGTCTTGACTCCCTTATTTGAATTGCTTTTATTTCTTGCGTCGTACTCTTTGTCTGACCTTGTACTTTGTTCCTTGAATTTCTATCTGATAAGTTCACAAAATGAAATAAAAGGACATCTGCTCTTGTGGCTTGGAGTCAAGGATGACAGAAAATATTTAGCAAGTTTGATTTGATCAATAACTTTCCCATTTACCTCTGATGCCTTCAGGACCATAAGCTCGTTTTGAATCCTATGTCCGATATCATCTTTGTGGGCCTCGGCATTTTTAATTAGTTAAAGATGGTTGAGTCGAGTTTGGCCAGCATCTCAAGTTAATTCTCAACCACGCCGAAAATTGATCGTTGTTTGGCGAACACAGTACAACTGTTCTTCAACGGAATGCTTGTTGTTATGTCTGAGCGTAATTTGTTCTAGCATCATGGTATCCATTGCGGTACCATTGGAACAGGAGCGAACTGGCTGTCAAAATCGGCCCGGGCATTTCTATACAATCCAGCCCACAAATTATTTGCCACATGATGGGTATCTAATTATAAGTGCATTCAAGAGAATAATGTATCGAAAGTAGTTAGATATATGAATTATTTATTAAAGGATTTTGAAACTATGCAATAAGCTCTATTACTAAATAAATAAAGTAAGCATAACACAACACTTGGAATGGGGAATCTCTTTATGTGAACATATTCATGCATTAACATGTACATAAAAATCCTCCATCAACGAACATATTGTCTAATTTAGCTTCACTCCTCACCATTTTCTCAGGCATATGGACTTCAATTTACAAATAGAACTCTTCATCTTCCATTATTTAAATGCCTCACAAGGTCATTTTGCGCGGTGGCTGAGTGGTTAAACGCTTGGCTTCCGAGCCTGGGGTCGAATCTCGATGAAGATTGGGGAGTTAAATTTCGAGAATTTTGGGCGCCCCTGAGTCCACCCAACTCTAACACCGAGTACCTGACTTTAGTTGGGAAAAGTAAAGGCGGTCGATCGTTTTGCTGGCCACATGACACTGTGCTTGGTAATCGTTGGCCAAAGAAACACGTGACCTTAATCTGCCCTGTAGAAAGCAAGGTCTGAAAAGGGAACTTTACTCACAATGTCATATACTGACTGCTTTCTCAATAACTTGGGAACCTCGTTTAATCGTCTACTTCTTTGAGCTGACTACACATACAACAGAACATTCAGTCCACTTGTTTGAAGGCTGTTCAAATAATGTCAAGATTGTTTCATAGTTGAGCAAAGCCTCTGTTTCAACTTAACTCTTTTTCGTCTTGGTATTATTGTTTATTACAGTGTTGAGCCTGTTCTTTCATCAATGCGGTCATCATAAGGTTGGCGAATCAATAGTGCTTGAAAGAAAACATTCATAATTTTTCTACATTTTTTTTTACACAGGATTCTAGCAATTATTTTTTATCTGACTTATTTTCTGCTTCTTCTTTTTCGATTCTTTAGCATTTTGATTCCAATCAACATCTTTCTACACTGTTATAGATAATATATATGATTTATAAAGGACTTCGTAACGAGGACACTCGAGATCATGCGACAACTCCACCAAAACCAATAAGATGATGAAGAATTTGTATGTGACAGTACATGTCATCAATACGACTTGGAACGTTGTTGTCGGACCTTGAAAGATTCATCTGAATATATTCACACTAAAATCGATCGTTTTAAGAAATAAAGGCCTTGTTTCTTCTCGTTTAGTACGTTTAGTATGTATATGAAATAGACTTCTACTAGAAGCAACATATACAGATGTAGGGTATTTACGACAATGCTTAGTATTAGGCTTTAAAGTGTATAAGATGTTGTTGTTTTTTAATCACGGCGCTCAAAGTATTGCTTTCAATAAGAATATTATAAAATCTTATAACAATTTACTGACATTCATGCGCCCTTTCGGCAGCCCTACCGATCCACCGAGCATTTGCCCGAATGCCCATATAGCTAGTTCGCCTCTGCATTGGACATTCTCAGAGCTCAATCCAACCACGCTGACGTGAGTCACCAAAACATCGTGCTGCTGAAGTTAAACACCAAGATGCCTCAAGTTTCAGTAGCCTCTCTGTGTGCTCATTGGCTTCCAGGAGCTCTCGTGCCAAACAATGTACAAGGATTTTGTGATTTGTGATTTTGGGCACATCGGCACAATTTAGGCAATGTCGTGCCTGCAGTCCCTCAAGGGCCACTCTCCCTCCACACAACAAGGGCCCGGTACCAGAAGACCTACTAATCCTGATCGTAATATTGGCCTTGATCTAGATCTACTAATTTTAAGATTTAACTAGTCTAGATCTAGATTCTAGATCTAGTTAAGATTTAGGTATTTCAATAAAGTTTCAAACTCAAAATTTTACTAGAAATAAGTTCACCTATCAGCAAAGGAAAAGGATAAAATCGGTTTTGACTTGCTTGCCTGGAGAAGTGGGAAAGCTTGTTTGAAAAGATGCACATACATTTTATGTGCAAGCAACCCATTGCAATGCTTACAATTATAAACATGTCGTCTGTCTTCCAGTCTTCATTAGAAATATTAGTAACAAAGTCACAATCAATAACCTTCAAAGAACATAACAATTCTTTCTTTGAGATCCTTGTGACAAGGTGGATTATGATTTGGCCGTTTTGGGTGTCTAGGGGGTTGTTATGAAAATTATATTCTGTATCGGTTGTCGTTCTTATGTTTACATGTGCTTGTAACTCGTCCGTGAGAATGTGTTCACGATATGTGTGTTGTGTAGTCATTCAGTGTATTAGAGCTATACTATACAGACATGGTTCTCGACTCTCTTATCTTTATGTTCAGAACAATTTAATACACTGAATCCAAAACTGTGAAGTTGTTAGAATTTCGAGATGGATAGGATATTTCGCCCAGAGAAGTTTGAAATCGAGCCCACAGCACCTCAAGCAGCAGAGCATTGGCAGCACTGGTATGAAACGTTTAAAAATTTTATATCGGTAGTATCAGTAGAAAATCTTGATACTAAAAAACTACTAATAAACTATATCTCTCCTGCTGTATATCAAATGGTACTTGATAAATAGACATTTGATGAAGCTATCCAGACTCTAAATGGCATCTTCCTTTAAACAAAAAAATGAGGTGTTTGCTAGGCACAGGTTAGCTACTTGCAAACAAGAGCAAGGTCAAACTATAGACGCCTACATGCAGAAATTAAGAATTCTATCCAAAGATTGCAACTTCAAAGCGGTGACTGCTGAACAACACCGAGAAAAGGCTATTAGAGATTCGTTTATCAATGGACTAGTGTCCAACGACATTCGAAAACGTCTACTTGAAAAGACTGTTTTGAGTTTAAAGGACGCCTTCGAGGAGGCTCGCTTACTAGAACATGCTTTATCAGTACTCATTACAGTATGAATCACAGCCGGAAACAAATTGCGCGGCAACTACTCTCACCAATTCTTCGGCCTCACCCTTGCCAAACGTAACGATTCTTCAAAGTGCAAGCAATTCACACACACATGAAATAAATTCATTAGCTAGGAAGTGTTATTTTTGCGGCAGGGTTAAGCATCCTCGCTCTCAATGCCCTGCAAAGGAAGTGACATGCAATAAGTGATTCAAAAAGGGTCACTTTTAAAGAGTTTGCAAATCTAGATCTTCAAATTTTGGCTATCGCTACTGTGCAGCCTTTGAATTTAAACAAATCTACAATACCAATTTGCATCAACAACGTGTCATTGAAAGCCCTAGTAGACACTGGTAGCTGTGAAAGCAATATTTCGACGCACATCGCTAAGAAGCACAAGTGACAGACATGTTCCTCAGGCAACAGAATCTTTATGGCTTCCACCCATCTATCTCGAATCACTCAAGGACATATCAACGCCAACATACGTCTCAAAAATGAACGATACGAGGGAGCTAGACTTTATCTACTAGACAATTTATGCTCTGACGTAATTCTTGGACTTGACTTTATAGGTTTGCACCAAAACTTGTTTATTCCTTTCGATGGTCAGAAACAATCATGATGCCTGAGTACCATCCAGCCATCGAAGGTAGAGGCTCCTAGCCTATTTAGTAATCTGTCACCAAACTGTACCCCAGTGGCTACAAGGTCTCGCAGATACTCAGTTCCAGATAGAAAGTTTATAGAGAAGGAAATTCAACAACTAATAAAGGTTGAAATTATTGAACCATCTAAATCTCCCTAGCGAGCACAAGTCCTAGTCCCAACAAATGACAGACATAAGAAAAGAATGGTTGTGGACTACAGCCAAACCATAAACCGGTTGACTCTACTAGACGCCTACCCAATGCCCAGAATTGACGAACTGGCATGGAAGATTTCGCAATACTCTGTATATAACACTTTAGACCTGAAAAGTGCACGCCATCAGATTCCTATAAAAGAAGAGGAAAGGCCATTCACAGCCTTCAAAGCATGTGGGAAACTATCAATTCCGTCGAATTCCGTTCGGCGTTACGAATGGAGTCGCCTGTTTTCAGCGATTGACGATTGACAAAATCATCGAAGACGAACGACTCACTGACACTTTTGCTTATATGGACAATGTGACCATCTGCGGTATAATTAGCACTGCTAAAGTGAGACTGTTAGGATACGAGATTTCCAAAGGACAACTTAAGCCGGATCTTGAGAGATTTCGCGCTCTAAGAGAATTACCCGTACCAGTGAACATTCGTGAACAGAAACGAGTAGTGGGTCTTCTGGCTTATTACTCACAGTAGATACCTAACTTCTCAACAAAAATAAGCCTGTTAACAAGAAATCAACAATTTCCTGTCTCCGAAGAAGTCAAAAGAACATTTGAAAGTTTGAAAAATGAGCTTGAAAAAGCCGCCGTATATACTATTGATCCGAATCGCCCTTTAACCGTTGAGACGGATGCTTCTGATATAGCCATTGCATCTAGCCTCAACTAAGATGGCCGGCCCGTTGCTTTCTTCTCTAGCTCATTAACAAAAAGTGAAAGTAAACATTATTCAGTTGAGAAAGAAGTATATGCCATTGTTGAGTTGCTGAGGTAATGGAAACATTTCTTAGTTGGTAAGGCGTTCACACTTGTTACGGATCAGCGATCTGTCTCTTTCATGTATAACAGGTCAAACAAAGAACAAATTAAAAATGAAAAAATCCAGAGGTGAAAACTAGAACTATGACGTCATTTATCGCCCTGGAAAGCAGAACACTGTAGCTGATACATTTACCAGAAACTATCTATCTGCCATCACTCGCAATGACCTTAAATTGCTGCACACTAGTCTTTGCCACCCGGGCGTTACTCGACTATTGCACTACGTAAGGACTAAAAATCTTCCATTTTCCTGTGATGACGTCAGAACTGTAATAGAACAATGTCAAGCTTGTGCAGAACTAAAGCCCCGTTTTTTTCGACAGCCGACCGGAGAACTGATTAAAGCAACTCAATCTTTTGAGAGAATTAGTATGGATTTCAAGGGACCTCTCCCTACTGTTTTAAGAAATAGATATCTTTTTACCATTATAGATGAATTCTCTAGATTCCCATTTGAATTTGCATGTCCCGATATGTCTTCCTCTACGGTTGTTAAATGTCTCAATGAACTATTCGCCCTATTTGGATTTCCAGCGTACGTCCAACTGACAGTGGAACTTCGTTTATGTCTACAGAGGTGCAGCATTTCCTCCACGAGAGAGGAATTGCAACCAGTAGAACGACCCCTTACAGTCCGAGAGGAAACGAACAAAGAGGAAACTAAACGGGACTTTATGGAAAGCCATCACCTTTGCTCCACATTCTAAGGAATTGGACATAGCTAAATGGGAACTAGTACTAAATGATGCTCTGCAATCCATCCGGTCATTACTATGCACTACAACTAACAGAACGACTTCTTGGGTTCAACCGAAGAAGTGGTTCCGGGACATCCTTGCCAACATGGTTGACCAGTCCTGGTCCTGTCCTGCTGAAGAATAACGTTAGATCATCTAAATATGATCCCATAACAGAGGAAGTTGATTTGGTAACATGCAACCCTCAGTACGCTGTAATCCGAACACCAAACGGTCGAGAGGAAACTGTCTCATTACGAATGTTAGCTCCTAGGGAGGAACAAAAAGTTATAGAAAATGAGAATCAGAGTAGAACAGAGCTTGATATTGGCTGCCCCATCCAAAGCTCACCTCCCAGGAATCATCCTACTGATTCTATTATGCCTGATGAAACTACCAGCACCACCGAAGACATAGCCAGACCGTCCGAAACTCAAGCAGATGAAACTACACATACATACAATCTTAGAGTAAGGCCTAACTACAAAGTGTAAAAACTTATCAGCTTACTAGAGCTCTTACTTTGACATTCAGTTTTGTCTCCAAAATGACATTTGTTTATTTTACTACTTTCATTTGGTTTTGTTAACTTGACTTTAATGTGATATTTGATCTATCATGATATATTTTAATAAGCTATTTGATTTACCATGTTATATCAACATGTTACATTATGTCATGCTATTCTACATTGTTTGTTTACTTCAATCTCTATTATTATTCTACACTTACTTATACCAACATGTTACATTATGTCATGCTATTCTACATTGTTTGTTTACTTGAATCTCTATTATTATTCTGCACTTACTTAATTCTTTCATTGTTTATAATACTAGTTAGCATTATTTGAACCGGGGGTGAATGTTAGGTGTCCGCGGGCCGCATAAATACTCTTGCGGGCCGCATGTGGCCCGCCTACCGTATTTTGCCCACCCCTGCTTTAAACGATCACAACAAGACTATGGCTTAAATATTCCTGGTCTATTTTTTATTTTATTTTCACGCCAAATGGTGTACAAGTCTCATTATCGATAATAGGTTTTACAGTTTGTATTCAATTGAAAGCTACACCATATGATTCTTTAAAATAAACTATGTCAATTAAGCTTAAAAATATGAAACTACTTTAGATAGACAACAAACGGCATTGCTTTGAATATTCTTTGTCCATGGGCGGATTCGGTGTGGGGAGGGTGAGGAGGGTGCTACTTTATTATCTTGTTTTTACTTTTCTAAATGCATATTATTATTAGACTATTGAGAATGAATACTAACTTGGTAGATATTGGTAAACCAGTAGAAGGTGATATGAAGCAGCCTTTACCACGAGGTGCTCCTCTAGTCCTTACACGTAAAGCCAGCTGACTCCAACGACCTACTAAGTAGCCTTGTTCAGGTCCTTTGGAAAAGTATGCTATATACAATACAAGAGATTTATTTTGAGTAAGATTAATGTTTCTGCGTTTTGAAATATACTTTAAAACAAGGGAAAAAACAACAAGTTTTCTAAACTAACAGGTCATGAGAGTGCTGTTGAGCTGGAAATCAACTTCATCTATAAAAGTTTAAGTTATTCCTGTAGCTTAACAAAAAAAAAAGTCATCAATTATGGTTATCAATTAGCATTCTAGCGATAACCTTTTGCTTCCATGTCTAAATTTAAAATTTAATATACTCCCATATATTTAATATATTTCCTACATTTATTTATGTACAATCTTAATGACGGAAAGTTGTAAACGTGAGTGGCTTCCCATTTAATTAGTCTTCTGGAGAATTAATGCTTTTTCCCAAGCTTATATCAACTCTGTTTATCGGTCTAGCCAAAAGTTTGTACACGTTATTATTTCTCCACACCCAATCTCAGATCAAGTTTAAAATTTTGCAATTATTTCTTTTAAATGACAACACAAGAAATCAAGAATCATTAAAAAAAAACAACTAATTAATTAACATTTTGTAATAAATAATTTTGTTTGGTATCTCAAATCTTCCATGCTCATAGACTCTTCGCCTGCATAGTGGTTACATTGACGGATCCAGTGGAGAGTGCGTTAGCGGCGATCGTCCCCCCCCCCTCGGCCTCGTGGGGGTGGGCGAATTTTAGTACACACATCACACGATTTATATACTAATTATTTACTTATGCTAATCGTAAACACGAGTCGACCCGCGGCGTAGCATATGCCCCCTCCTCTTTCATTTTCTGACCCTCGCTCTTTGTCACAGCGAAAGTTAAAGGGGGGGGGGGGCTAACTCTAATCCGACTTGCAGAAATAAAAGAGTTATCTTTCCATAACTTTTTCATCGTGGTGTTCCGCATGGTTAGGCCACGAAGAGAATTATACATATACATTAATTATTTATAATTTAACCCAGTCTTTTTTAGGGAGCGAAAAGGTGATCGACGGAACAGAGGTGCCTTACGGAAATGCTTTAAAGACCAGCTTAGGCGTCAACTGTCTTATGACACAGAAGAGAGCACCTAGTTGCATGAGGCTTCATAAGAGACAGCTGGAGATCACTTACGAAGGCTGTGGAATACACATTTGAGACCAAACAAAAATCCGCTGCCGAGGACAGACATAGACGGTAGACAATGGTTATGCTTGCCCTGGATGTGGCAAAGTATAAAGATTAAAGCTTGGGCTGCGTAGCCACGGGAAATACTGCATTCCTCATTAATCTTTAGACTCGAAGACAAGCCTTATTATTATTTAATAAAAAAAAACTAATCCTAAGAGCATCAAAAAGATAGACCTTAGGCGTTGTTTCCCAAATATGTTTGTCTCGTAGACTATTTGCCATGTTTTCTAGTTATTGACCCATTCTTGGATAATTATGCGTTTTTTTTTAAACTGATTTTCTAAGTCGTGTATGTTTATTAAGAAAATTTAGATTTTAAACTAAAATGTAATATTTATTACATGAATTTACCAAACAAAAAATGTACGTCTATAACTGAGCTGCTTCAATTCAGTTCTAATATTAAAAACGTCTCGGGAAGTGGTGTTCAGAGTTTGTTTATTATTGTTAGAAGATTGACAACCTTGCTGAAACATTTTTTTCCATTAGATAGGAACATAGAATAACAATTAACAACTTTGTGATGATATTCTGATAAGTATCAGGTATGATGTGTGAAAAACCTAGAAGAGCTGATATTCTTTTTAAATTGCATCTAAATTTCTTCATAAATGATTATTCTGAGCAGTCCTTCTTGTAATGATATATCCCCCTTACCAACAACGTCCTCATATGGATTGGTTGTCATTTGTGATATGACCGTATTAAAAAAACCTGAAACCTTAGTTCAATTTTCACAAGAAATGCTCAGAGTAATGAATTATGTCAATATTAAAATTAAGTTGTATTCTTGTAGTTGCAAGTTAAATCTATTGTTACGAATCTCACTATCCAGGCTCTCTGCAAACTGCACCATACACCACCAACTTAAAGAACTTGACAACTCAGGGCTCCAAAGTAACGTAACACTTTAATAGTTGAATAAATAACAGCCAATACTGTACAATTGGCAACACGTACACTGTACAAATATCTCTCCGATAACACCGTACCGCCGTATCAACTCTTGCACTGGCCTCTCCGTCTCGTTCCGGGCTTGCACTGGGTTCAACTGTCCAGGACTGACCTCACACACTAGGCTCGTTGTGTCGGACTCGATTGTAGACCAAGATCAAGACGCCAGTCGTCTCAACTGTAGTACTCCGCACTGAACAGTCGTAATGCTCAGTACAGAACCACACCGTTGAACTGTGCTGTAGTCGCCCGTGTTCTGAGGCCCTGTCGTAAACCTTCTCTCGTGAACCCCTTTTCTCAACCGTCTTGACTGCGACACCTCCGCTCTTTATATAGGATCCCTTCTGGCCTTCTAGACTAGAGCAGAACGTCGCTGGACCATTCTGGGTGGTCAGATGACTACAACCCTCGTAACGCTCCTGAGCTCTGTTCACGACGTCGATCCTTCCCGAACCATCATGCTGACACTCCTCTCGGCCGACTGTCGTAACTCGTCATGGTTGACGCTTGTCTAGCGCTGGCCTGGGGCGATTTGCGTCGGCTGACTACACTCACACCACTACCCCCATCTGTGCCACCACCAGGTTTATAACACTATAGTGATGTTACAAGTTGCTGGATTTCAATTTTGTTTTAAAATAAGAACTCAATAACAGTGCGAACAAGTTATTTGAGTGCTGCCTCCTTTTAGACTTATCTGCACAAGACACAGCTGGCAGGCATCAAACAAATAAAACGAGCATATGCCAATAAAAGGTTTTATTACCAGACAAGGTTAACGCATCTATAATTATTAAAGACATACAATGAAGATGAAAAACAATCTTAAAAAGATCAGTTTCGCACAATAGCTTTGTCTACACGAGATGAGGAAAAATATGCATGTCGTAGCTGGGTTTGCGTAGTAATGTGAATTACTGTAATCATTATTAATCTTCGAAATCAAAGACATTGCCATTATTATTATCGTCTCAAATGATCCTCCAGCTTAAATGGTTTCATAGCGCCTTTCTTTGAAGCATAATAGAGACACAGGCAATAAAGATAGAATTAAAGCCAAACTTCTACTAATCAACACTGCTACTAATCGCCTCGCAAAGTTGGTACAAAGGGAAAACGGGACATGTTGTGAGTTCTTCCCAACACACAAACCCACCTCATAACATCATTTTCCCCCAAATAAACACAACAAAAAGAACACAATTCTCCGAAGAAATTAATCCAACATCTGATACTAGAAAAGTTCGTGCTCCTCAGGCTAATTTAGCTGGAAATATAAAGCATCATGATCCTCAAATTTCGAAATCTGTTCTTAAAACTTCTAAAGTCCGATAAGTCCGAGGACTTAGTTGAAAGATACTCTAAATAACAAACCTGCTCCACAAAGAGTGTGTGAATGTTGTCTTACTACAAGAATGCCTAATTGGTGAAAAAGAATTGTCCAGATACCTCGGTACTATGTTTTTTGCTGCTGCTGTTGGGACTGCCGAGGCCTGGTTACATTGGTGGCTAAAGAAAGTGACCACAGACCTATGTCAAGGTAGGACAGACACATTTCTCTTTAACTAATAGACAAATAGGAGTCAAATCTTTTTCATTTGAAAAAGAAAACAACAAAGAATAAAGAATAAAGTGACATCTCAAAATTTATTATATTTTAATATTTGTTTTTAACATATAACAGTAAACTTGTTCATTCATTTTTTAAAAGAAAAATATAATTTTTTTTACATTCATGTCAATAGAAAATGAAAACCTAACAATATATTTAAAAAATCAAGATGTCACATGAAAGTATTACAATAGATCTTTAAGTGTTTTAAATTTTATGTAAATATCTTTAATGGTTCTAAAGATCTATAAATTTTAGTGAATGCATTTTTTTGGAAAACGGCCATTTTGAGAAAAACTTATTTTAAATAAAAATAAAATGTTTGTAAAACTAAGTTAACTAACTATATTTGAATATATAACACTTGTAAGTTAAAGAACAACATGTAAACTAGTGTTATTCAAAATTTCACATCATTAAACCAACTAGTTCTTAAGTCATAAGACTTTTAAGAAGACTAATTAAGAAAAAAAGAAATGAGAAAAAAAAAGCAAAAATTGAGAACTTACATAAAAGATTTTAAAATGTCCAGATGAATATGAAACTCCTTCAGCTTCAATAAACTGCAATTCTTTACGTGCCTTAGCCTCATTTCTTAATAACAGTCTTCTTTTTACAACTTGCTGTTTTTTATAAGCTGCGTTTTTCAAGCGTTTCTTAAGTCTCAATAATCCAAGTCGCTGGCTACTTTTGCTTACCTGGCAGTTGAAAAAACTGTTTATTTCACTACCAAAAGAAAAGCCAAAATTGAATTGTCCTACTGCAGCTAAAACAGAAAAGTTAACTTTTTTTTAGTGAAGAAAATCTTGATTTGCTGCAAATATTCCAAATACATGAATGAAAAGACTCATTCGCATTTTGAGTTGATCCAAGCAAACATCGCTGTAGAAGTTGAGGCTCTGACAATCTTTTGTATATAGGCTTCAGATGTTCTGCTAGCAATTCATAATTGAGAGGCGTATGTATATGAAGATTGTGTTTACCAGGCTTTACATTTTTTGCCTCACAAGATTTATAAAAACACCAAGAATCTGCACCTGAAGGACACAGGTGATGCATCGGCCTCTTATCGGTCGAAAAATTGTGATACATGCTCGCAAGTATAGCATTTCTCATTTGCTTAGCATCATTGTGTTTCCGTATCGCTCTGGTGTAATACTTGGACAGTTTTTTTTATTGTTTTGTTGTGTATGTTTTCCTACACCATTACCTCCAAGTGAAATTCCTTTCTTGCTACAATCTGTAACCAAATTACGGAGTGCAGTGCCCATCCTTTTCCCCACATGGTTGACACACTTTTTTTTTGCTATAGGTACATCTCCATAGGGTTTTATTTCACAGACTTTATTAAAAGCTTTAGAATCACCATCTGACAACATAGTGGTGTAGCGCAATTTGAACTTCTCAATGGATCTCCTCCACAAGATCTCGGCCGCATGTGTTTCCATCATTCCAGACGATCCTGAAAAATATAAAACAAAAAGTTAATGGAAAGACATTAAACTGTTTTGTATGCTGTTTTTAAATAATTTAAAAAAAAAACAGGTCAGTATAAAAATGAATCTAGATTTTAATTACTGTAAAAGGTTTTAAAACAATAGAAAAATATCTCACCTGTATAGTTGATATTGCAATCAGGTTTGTGGGATTCAAACCATTCTTTGTAGAGTGCAGGAGATTGTGCTTTTAGTCTAGTACCAGTTGTTATTATTATTATAGCTTTTATATAGCGCTACATTCATGCTTATAGCATGCTCAGAGCGCTTTGGGCCAATCTCATTTGTGGACCGGTGGGGGGGGGGGAGGGGATATCTAGGAGTTGGTTTTCCGTGCTGCCTTTAGGCGCTCAGTAAACGCAACTCTGCCCGAGTCGGGTGTCGAACCTCGAGCCCCCTTCTACGTAAACGATACAAGCCAAGTTCAAGCGCACTTAGCCTCTCGACCACGCTTCCCTATTGTGCTACAAGTTTGGCAAAAGCTAGATAGTACTTCAAAATCAATGACATAGCCTGTCAATACATCTATGACACAGCTAACACCTATCATTGATTTGTGTCCTCTGGTCATCCAAGTAACATCAAATGAAACGGCAATGTTCAAAATGTCATCATCACTTAGAGCTGAATTGCTATTTTTTGCATGTTCCTTTCTTACAAGATGAATAGGTTTACCATGCAAAGCATGGCGTACATCTTCATCATCCTTATAAATGGACTTTGTCCTGTTGTAGGAATTGTTTGGCTGATAGGTAGGTAGGTCTAAATGTTCACAAAAATTGTTGAAAGTTAATGGTCCTAGTCAGCACAACGAGGAGGCAACAACAGCAGATGTGTTGATGGAAACATTTTTATCATTGAGTGAGCGTTCAGATGTAAAAACATCATTCACCACAGTGCCACAATTATCGCAGTAAAGTTTCAGTTTTAATACAAGTCCGAAACGACTGTTGTCATCTGAATGCAAGTTAGACAATCAGCATTACAACACAGAAGAGGTGAAAGCAATTTTTCAATTTGACTAATGTCAATGTTCTATATGCTTGTTTAGCTGATTGATCATTAATTAGAGAGCTAGAGCTTCCAATGTCCATAGCAGGAATATCAACTGTTTTTTTTTGGAACTTGTTTGCATAGACAACAACACTGACGAGTTAGTTGGAGTTGAAAGAGCTGGTGTTACTTTGTCTAGATCTAGTTCATGATCTTTTCGACATAGGCCTACAGTGTTCTTCATCTTGGCAATCTTGCGAGCCTCTAGAACTTGTTTACTTCTTTTTTTAAAATCTTCCCATGGCTAGCATTAGAGCTAGAATGTCTAGAGCAGTGGAGCTAGATTTTGATGATAGTAGACTAGATGTGATGACTGATGATAATTATGGATAAGACTTAGATCTAGTCAAGCTCAAATAAGAATGAACTTGAAGACAATCACTGAACAAGTCACAATCGTAGAAGTCTAAGCTCTAGAATATTATCAATATAGATCTAGACTATATATTTTATATATAGAATCTAGAGTCTAGATAAATCTAGACTAGAATGATATGATATCCAGGCAATCCAGCAGAGTCGCCAGAGAGACTTAGACTAGTCTGACTAGCTATAGTATTAGATCTACAACTCAGTCAACTATAAAATGTTGATTATTCTACTTACAAGATGTAAGAAAAGCAAGCACAGAACATATAAACGTTTATTTTAAGATACTAAAACTGTCTAAAAAGTAAATGTTTATTTTTCACATACTATAATTGCAACACGCTGTAGGCAGTTCAGCCATTTATTTTCGATAACCTGAGGTACACAAAGTCGCTAGGGGAATCCTAGGAATAGACCAATCAGAACGCAGCATTTATAAGTGGGTCTATATTAACACCAAAAGTAATCAAAAAGAGTACGTAAGTTTCTAAATATAGCGAAAATGTGCTAATAAAAGATTAGGAAGTGATGCCAAATTTTAAAAGACATTTGGACGCTGAACAAATTGATACCAAATATGACTATTTTATTTGCAATGCATAAAAATTATTAAACCTGTAACTATGAACAATTTTTGCATTTTCTCATAAAATCGTCATTACTATGCACCCGAAAAATGTAAAAAAATATGTTTCAAAGCATTATTTAAAAAAAATCAAAGAACTTATCAAGTAAATAAATTGATAAGCTATCTAAATATGTTTAAATCTAAAAATCGATTTTTGGGTCCAAAATTTCGATTTGCAAAGGTAATCCTCCCCTTCAAGTGCAACAATGTTTATAATTCACCAAAACAAAAGCTGGCTTTAGATGTCAGAGAGACAACTATAGACAATATAATAGCTGGAGATCTAAATGCCCATTCACCTTCCTGGAGATTTGATGACACTGATCTGTCTGGTAAGAAAGTCCAACTATATCTGTGCAACTCTACTAACTATTTTCTTTAGCAAAACAAACATTCTCTTTTTACTCTTCTGCACACTAGCAATGGTTCACTATCATGGCCAGGTATCTATTTAGTCTCTGATAACTTAGGATCTGTCATAAAGTATTAGGTGCTAGGCGATATTGTTAGTGACCACCTTTCAATATTTATGACTCCAAATGTTTCTAAAATCAACTCCAACACCACTAAAGAGCCACAAAAGTGGTGGTATATTAAAGCTGGTTGGAAGGGATACTATCCCTCATACATTCTAGCTCTGTCGACCTTGTATACCTTCAGCATAGCTAAAATGTTTATTCGTCATACTTACCCTAGTAAAAATTTCAAGAACTTTTTGACAGTTGAAATTAACAAGCTTGTTACGAGACGACAAAAGGTCCAATAGAACCCAAACAGTCCAACAATCATGCAGAGATTTAACAGAGCCAGCCTTCTAGTCAAAGCGTGAACGTTAAACACATATCTTTACAAGACTTAAGGAACAACTCTAAGTCCTGGAGTCTTCTAAGAAATCTGTTAGGCGTACAAACAAAAAAACAGAAGCCCTTCTAATTCTCACCCAGTGATTTCACCATTTCCTCCAAGAAAAAAATTGCAACCTTGTTGAACAAATATTTTTCTTAAATCACAAGGCTGTCATGAAGTCCCCAATGTCTAAAGCCATTGATAAGGCTCGCAAAACTGATAAAAAAATAAACGAAAGGAACCACAGACCAAAAGTGCTGAGAGAACGATGAACTCCCCCTTCTCGATAGACAAGTTTAATGCCAGCTTCCTCAAGGTAGCGGAGGGGTGCAATTAGTCGATAAAGAGACAGGAATTAGACGTTGTGATGTGCTTGTTCAGACTGTCTTGAGGTCAACTAACGATGACTGTTGGATTTCATCCAATTACTCTGCAAGCGTTTGAGTTTTATTGTTCGGGTGTATTCAGTGTAGTTGCTCAGTAGACAGAATAAACAATACATCGATTTAACTAATGAAGAGATGTGGTCAACACTGATGAACAATGTAACAGATGTTTATTTCAAGAAAAGGCCGCAGTAAACGTCTCTGTCAAAATAAATACGTCTTTACCCTAGAGAATTCTATCGCTAACTGATTTTCCGGTCTCTAACCCAACATATCCCAAACGTCACTAGTCCCGTTCAATATACGTCTTCTGTGGTGCGTCGCTAAATAACTAATACTCTAAATAAGGTGTCTAACAAATTAGTCGGTAAAGAGACAGGAATTAGACGTTCTATAGAGAAGCAGCTGTGGTTGCTTAGTTTGGAGCCCCTCTCAGGCGTTATATGGAAGATTTGGACTACAATGTAATGAACTTCAATTCTCAAGGAACACTATAAATATGTAAAACAGAGAGTCGAATATGGTAGTACAAGAGAACAAATAGCTCAACAAATACATTTGTTGCGGTATCCAAAGAAATGTTGTTCATTGTAGTGTTATAACCAAAATGATTCTTAAATATGTTTGATGTAAGGAACTACTTACTTTGAAAAATACCCGTAAAAATATACTCAGAATCTGGTAGAAGTGAAGATCGTTTGGTTGACAAACTTGAACTTCCTTGCTTATTGTACATAATTTCTTTATTTCTCTCAAAATTCAATTGTCTTCCATTTTCTTTGATTTGCCAAAATATCCATCTTTAATAAAATATGCGTTATATAAAAACTTTTTAGTCTGAAGTTTTTACAAGTAAAAGTAAAAAGAAGTAAAAAAGTTGGTGCACGTTAATTCTCCCATACACAATCTCAAACCAGGCTAAAATTTGGCGCAATTATTTCTTTTACGTGACAACCAAAAATCAATAAAAATAAATGTACCAAGTAGTTAATTAATTACTATTTACATTTATTTTGTTTAGTAACTAGAACAAGGGAATGAAACAGTAATTGACTGGTGTGGTGGTATGCCTTGATATAAGTCCCCTTTGTCTTTTGTAGAGAAAAAAAAGTTGAAACTATTTATTCTATTGGCTAGAGGAGGCTTTAGCCCTCTAGTATAAATCGTTTTTTAAATGCATTTATAAAAAAATGTAAATGACCTGAATTCAAACTAGAGGGCTAAAACAAATTTCCTCGAGGATAATAAAGATTGTTATTATTATTATTATTATTATTATTACTCCTAAGTCCTAATGGTAATAAAAGGGTAATTTCATTTATACTGGACATCTATCTTCTCCCCTACCGCATTCCAACTGGATCAGACATGCGATTAGATCATGGCGTAATGAGAAAGCTACTAGCATTAATTTTGCGCTACACAAAAACAATCTAACAGATTTATCATTGTTAGACTAGGTCTTTTACAAATTTAATATACAAATAATTAAAGCTTACTGAATACAACTTAGCTTAATAAAAACTTTTTTAGCGGCCCCTGAAAGGGGAATAGAAGCCATTAGTTTTGTGTCGTCTGTCTGTTTTTCTGTCCGTCCGTCCCGTTTGGATCTCGTAAACTAGAAAAGATATTGATAATTCGACATCATGATATTTTAAATCATTCAAAGTTCTAATGCAACGGCTATTTTTTCTTCTCTGAAAACGAAAAAAAATAATTTTATAAAATCAACTATGCAAGCAGTTTTTTTTTCATAAAAATGCACTTTTTTTTTTACAACTATTTACTATTAACAGTAAAAAAAAACACTGGATACTATTTAATAATGGAGATGACAATTTACAATACTTTTAATACATTTATGCTAACGGTTTTAAATTTTTTGTAAAAAAAATATTTTTTATTACAATAGTATTGCTAAGTTATGTAAGTCCTGTCATATTAACTACTACATTTACACAAAAATGTTTACGTTTTTTAAAGAAAAAAAAATCTTTTTAGAATGCATATAAGTGGAACGTAATTTAAAACAACAATTAATAAGTAGTTTTTCATATTATCCCTTGAACCGCAGCTCCATCGTATTACAAAAAAAAAAGACATCTAAAGGAAGGGGAATATTTTTAGTGGCCCCTATTAGGCTATACACCTGACAACAATCCAAATTACAATAAATAGGGGCCAGACATAGATCTAGATTTAGATTTAATTATATTTAACAATTTGAACAAAATTTATATTTATAATCCATTAAGAAAATAATTTATCTTCTAATAGCTTAGGGGGTGCAGATTTATTTATTATGTAAGCAGTAATATCACATCAAAAAGTGAATCTGATGCAAACAGTAGTAGGCCTACTAATCCTGACCATAATATTGATCTAGATCCAACTCCTAGTAGATCTCCTAGTAGATATAGATTCTATTTATAGATATCTAGATCTAGTCTAGATTTGGCTATAGATTTATTTCTGGATGTTTATCTAGAATCTATTTAATCTAGACCTAAACCTAGTCTAGGATCATTGCCTGGTCGTGCGGTTTACGCACTGGACTATCGTTTGGATTTATCGATGGTCCCGGGTTCAAACATTTCCCGCTCCTATCCCCTATCCTAAGGAAGGTTTGGACTAGGAAGTAAAGTATCTTCAACTCTGAAGGAACATCCGAAACATTCAACGCACAAATGGCTGCAATGACTCATATTCAACGCTTAAATGGCTGCAATGACTCACATTCAACGCATGAATGGCTGCAATTACTCGCATTAAACGCTTAAATGGCTGCAATTATTCACATTTAATGCATGAATGGCTGCAATCACTAACATTCAACGCTTAAATGGCTGCAATTATTCACATTTAATGCATAAATGGCTGCAATCACTCACATTCAACGCTTAAATGGCTGCAATTATTCACATTTAATGCATAAATGGCTGCAATGACTCACATTCAACGCATGAATGGCTGCAATCACTCGCATTAAACGTTTATATGGCTGCAATTATTCACATTTAATGCATGAATGGCTGCAATCACTAACATTCAACGCTTAAATGGCTGCAAGTATTCACATTTAATGCATAAATGGCTGCAATCACTCACATTCAACGCTTAAATGGCTGCAATTATTCACATTTAATGCATAAATGGCTGCAATGACTCACATTCAACGCATGAATGGCTGCAATCACTCGCATTAAACGCTTAAGTGGCTGCAATTATTCACATTTAATGCATGAATGGCTGCAATCACTAACATTCAACGCTTAAATGGCTGCGATTATTCACATTTAATGCATAAATGGCTGCAATCACTCACATTCAACGCATGAATGGCTGCAATTATTCACATTTGATGCATGAATGGCTGCGATCATTCATATTCAATTCATGAATGGCTGCAATCACTTCCATTACACGCTTGAATTGCTGCAATCACTCACATTCAACGCTTAAGTGGATGCAATTATTCACATTTAATGCATGAATGGCTGCAATTACTTAAACTCAACGCATGAATGGCTGTAATAACTTATATTCTACGAATGCATGGCTGCAATTATTCACATTTAATGCATGAATGGCTGCAAAAATTCACATTTTATGCAAATGTCCTACTAATAAAATTGTTCAATTTTCTAGAATTAAGTTGTCGATAATGGTTACATTCATTTAGAAGATTTAGAATATGCGCATTGAAATTCTAAGTCTTAGTGGAAGAATGAAAACGTTATTTCTTCGAGTCTTCTTATCGCATCAAATACAGACGTGACTTCAAAAGAGAAGATGATAACGTCCTATGCGTCATGCCTCCTCTAGTCATGCATTTTAACCAGTGACTCAAATTCTGCCTAGCCACTGGTTTTCCTGGATAGGTCAGGCAACCCATTCCATGCTTTAATAGCATTAGGGAAGAAAGAGTATTTGTACAAATTTGTCCTAGCATATGGGATGAGGAATATGCCTTTATCTTTGTGTCTTACTGAGTATTTTATTAATTTCTTTTTGTATTTGAAGATTATGGTTCAGTGTTTTATGTATAATTGCTACCTAACTTTTAAGTCTTCTCTCTGAAGGTTTTTTTTTTATTTAGTGATTTTACTAAATGTGTAATTCTAGTTAAATGTTAATATTCGTTTGTTATGAATTTATTGCTCTATTTTGTGTCTGTTCAAGTTTCTTAATTTTCTTAGTTCAGGGGCCCCAACCAGAGGATGCATATTCTATTATTGTCCTATCCAATGTTAAACATAACATTTTAGTTTTATGTTCATATTTGTTTTGTAATAAACCCTAATGCTTTGTTTGATTTTTCAATAATTTCATCAATATGGGGATTTCATGGCAGTTTTTCATGTATAATAACACCTAGGTATTTTGCGTTTTTAGTCTGTGGTTTCTCATAGGAGTCTCGGTGGCTGAGCAGTAAAGCGCTTGGCTTCCGAACTAGGGTCCGGTGTTTAAATCCTGGTGAAGAATCTGATTTTTTTTTGGGGGGGAGGGATCTTCGGTTGCCTCTGAGTCCAACCAGCTCTAAAGGGTACCTGATGATAATTGGGGAAAAGTAAAGGCGGTTGTTCATTATGTTTCTATATGACACCCTCGTTAACCATAGGCCACGGAAACAGATGACCTTTACATCATCTGCCCTATAGACCACAAGGTTTGATAGGGGAACTTTTTTTTACTGGTTTACCATAAATAAGATAAGTGGAACGTATTATTATTATTTTTTTTTGTTACTCTTAATTACCTAGAAACAATAATATATTTTTAAAAAATCTAGCATGACAATAATAAATTTGTGCAACTGTATATGTTTTTTTTTTCTTTAGACCAAAGTTCATACCTTTAGCCTGCTCAGTGCGCTATGGTCAAATCATTTTTGTGGACCATTGGGATAGGGGGGATAGAAGGTTTCCGTGCTGCCTTTTCTAAAGCATTTATATTTAAATTTGCTCGAGACTGTACTCTAGGTCTTCAGCTTCTTTCATGAGCTTTTTAAGTACTTCTAAAGATAGATAGTTATATGTACTATTGTTAGTTTAAAATGGTGGCAAGTTTTTGGAGTTTTTGGTACATCGACACAATTTAGGTCAAGTCGTGCCCATAATCCTTCAAGGATTACTCTCTCTTCATATCACCAGAGCTAAATTCCATACAGTTAAATGGTGGCAAACAATCTAATTCTTTACAAAAGCTTATCTTCCCTAATCTTAATACATTTTCTATATACAACTAAGTTAATTTTAATTACGACCGACTGATGACCTAATGGGTTAATATTTTTATTTATTCATGTGATGCCATTAACTATAAATAATTATGCAAAGTTTCATCTTGATCCTAGAGTGGGAAGTGGGAGAAATAAGGTAAAACAAATTTACCCAGAAAGATAAAGCGAGTTAAAATTACTTTAAACAAGTGTTACTCAAACATGTAATTAGCTCCAAAGAGTCCAACCTTTAATTGGCAAAGTAGGTTAAAGAGTTGATAAAAATTAGAAACTATGTTCATGAGAATAAATGAGATTCTGAAAGGATAAAAAAATGTCACACCTTGGAGACTAAGCATCCAATAATAGTATATTGCAAAACGGAACACTGCCTTAAGTTACTGATAATGTTCTTTTTCATCCAATAATTAAATACTGTTTTCACCAATGCGAGGAGTCGACGGAGTCAGAGATTCTTAACTTGTACAAGTATCTTCAGCTCCATGAGCTAAGGGGACAATGTGTCTACTGTGTCAGTTGACCTAGTAGAAGCTACTAAGTATAGGAAGGGATCTTGCTATTGGAGATGTTGAAATTCATGTTCGCATGTCCGGTGAAAGATTTCTAGCATAACGAACATACGAGTGAAATTACATTGCATTTTCGTATCTGACAGATATATCAATATTTACAAATTATAGCAGTAATAGATTATATAAAGGGCTTATGTGTATCTTTGGGTTAACATTGTAAGCGTTTGTGTTTGAATTTCAGAAACTATAACCATCAATATCAACAATCCTTTCATCCTCAATTTAAAATGATTGACAACGATTCCCGTGCTTTCATTCTGCCTAAATACCATCAACATAACATTTGCAGGATTTTCTGTATGTTGTCCCAGTATCATTCCTATCAAGCTCCAAAATGTTCTGAAATTGAATTTTAGCATTTGAGCTCATCGTAACAGAAAGACAAACCGCACAAAACAGCTTCCTTTCAAAGTCACTACAAAAGCAAAGGAAGAAAATGAAAATGTGCAATGGTAAAACAAAATACTCACAGTCTCGGACGTTTCTCTCTTTCAGTGTGGTTATAATAAGGATAAAAATCGTACACAATCATATCCATGGTGCCCACGGACTGCAAACAGCCAGAAGCACAACTTGAAAGAAATAAGATAACTATTTGAATTGCGTTGTATTTGTTTACAGCTAATAATCAAAAACAGAAAAGTAATATTGATATTAGGCATGGATGCCACATTTAATCAATGACCGTCATATAACGACTAGGGTGTCTGTTAAATTAATGAGTTTACCTTAATGAAGAATTTACCTATCTAAATATATATATATATATATATATATATATATATATATATATATATATATATATATATATATATATATATATATATATTTATATAAAGCATAGTATTGATTTACCTATCAATAGAAGATTGGAATGAAATTTTGTACAAAGGTTCCCTTTATTTCTTAAAAAAGCAGTTTTGATGGATTCGCAGTCTGAACGCGGCAATTAGCTAGACTTATAAAGCTTTATATTATCTTTATCTCCGTAATTATTTACCACATTCTGGTGGAATCAACGCTGGTATCGTCAGTTAGGAGAGAAAGAGTTAAGCGAGTGTACTAGATTTTCATAATTCCTCAAAATGGCCGTAGTCTATATATAAATATAGACGTCCGAATTTGAAAAAAATATTTTTTCTTTCTCTTTCACGTATTCAACTTATAATTACCTTACTTCATATTATATTCATTTCCAAGTCCTTGTAGACACATTCGAATAATAGAAAAACAATTAACTTAATTACATCAAAAGGATAGATCTTTTTTTTTTTTCGATGTAAAAGGGAGACCAATCGTTAAAGTAGTTTCTGAACACTCCCGGGTACGCTATTCTGCCTCAACGTGGCTTTCGTAGTTTGCATGACTTGAACCACGACAGTAAATGTGTTTAATTCAATTTTTTGTACATTTATAAAGTGTGTATATTATTAAGATGGTTCCAAAATAAAAGTTTTGTCTTTATTGTAGGATGATCTCAGTTTTGTCTTTATTGTAGGATGATCTCAGTTTTGTCTTTATTGTAGGATGATCTCAGTTTTGTCTTTATTGTAGGATGATCTCATGTTTGTATTTATTGTAGGATGATCTCAGTTTTGTCTTTATTGTAGGATGATCTCAGTTTTGTCTTTATAGTTTACATTTGTATTTCCGGCATCATGATATTGTTTGAGTGTTCAATAATTTCTTGAGAGGAGAGAATTATACAAAATTAGAACATCGGAAATGCTTGTCTTATCAACACAATCTCATCGTAGGATCAACCAAGACATTGTGACAATGACCATCATCTGGCATATATCGTCACACTATAAAAATATGTACCAATGCCTCTTCTCTAGATCTAGAATTTAGAACCCACAAAATCTGTACCATTGTCTTTTCTCTAGATCTAGAATTTAGAATCCACAAAATCTGTATATAAAATAAGACAAAAATTTCTTATGAGAGATATAGTTGTAAGTGCAAAGTTCTTTTTCTTAGATAAGCTTTGTTTGTTTTTTTAAGAAAAGGATTTTTTCGTTACTGTGTTGCCTTACACAACAAATTTTGTTGTTACTTCAACACGATAGCAAAGAACAAATGAAGTCCTTTTCATATTTCAACATTTGTTTTGAAGACAACATTCTCAATCTATCAAACTGATGTAAATCTTCTTTGTCACAGTTATCAAATGAGAAAATGGGAAGGAAATGGCGATCACGTGATGTGTTTGTAAAATATAAAATAGGATTAGTTTAGTTTCATATCCAAACCCAAGTCCCAAAGTTTTAATTTCTTTCATTGTAAAGTGTTGCACGCACGCCTATTCTCTCTCTCTGTCTCTATCTTGGCTTGCTAAAAGTCTCTCATCGCTGCCGTCTTTCTTTGTCCCCGTACGCTTCTCTGGTCCGCCTTCTTTGCTTTGCTAACGGGTTTGTCTCATTGCTCCTGTTTTCATTTCTCTCCCAAGCTTTGTTTCGATTTCGCCCTTTGAATAGCTCTTCGTTTCCTAACCATGGCCACCGCTTCAAATATATTTCGTTGAGTCAACAGGCCTTTCAAAGTAGTCGAAATTCCTGCATTAGGTAACTTTTATTTCTATCAGTCGCATGTTTCTAGGAAAATGTCATCGACGAAACTTGCTCTCGAACTTCGCAAGATGGCTGTATCACGTGTTGCGGGTAGGATAAAACTGTTTTGTACTATTTTAAGAATTGCGGCCCATAGTTTGCCCATCACTGCAATTAAAATTATTCAATAATATCTAAATATAAATATATATTTGAATAAACTCGCATTGAACAAAAAGTATGTAAAATGCAAAAAAATAATTTCTTTATGGAACCTAACAAACAACTTCAAAAGCACTCCCAATAAACTAATCATTGAAATCTTATAAAATACAGACGTTACTTTAAAAAAGAAGATGATTACGTCCAACACGTCATACATCTCGCCATGCATGTAAACCAATGATTTAAATAAAACACTTAAAACACGTACCGAGCTTCAATCAATATTGTTTTGAGGCTGTCAACAATGGACACAAAATTCACCTTAAGACTATGTTTGATCTCCGTCTCAGGATGATATCTTATACGAACAGTTATATGTATTTCACATTTTGCATCATGTGGCATCAATTTTTTACTATATCTTAAAAATTTGCCTGAAAAAAAATATAGGGGCATATATTATAAATGTGTTTCCATAATGTCTAACTGCATTATGTACTTTTTAGAGGCCCCAGTAAGGGGAAAAGACGCTATTAGGTTTGTGCAAAATGTCCGTCTGTTCGTCAGTCACAATCAAATCTAAAAAACTAGTTGAGAAAAGAAAAATATTATTTCACCATGTGTTGTGCCTTGCAAGTTTAGGTGCAACGGCTACTTTTTGTTTTCTAAAAGGAAAACGTTCCAATTATAAAATTAATAATGCAAGCGATTTATTTATAAAAAATACACCAAATCTAAAACAAGCACATAAATGTAAGGGAGATAATGTTACAATATGTTAACAAAGAAAGATTTTATTTTGATTTGTATTTTTAGTATCACAAACGAAAAATCTATCTATATAAATAATTATCTTCGTCGCTCAAGAGGTTGGACGATAAGAAGAAGTAAAGGAAAGATCACTCTCTTATTTCTGCGGATAGACAACCCACGAAAAAAAGCAATACAGGGTGGGGGAGAACAAGTATTCACCGGTCACTACGGATGGCTGCCTGGTCGTGCGGTTTGCGCGCTGGATTGTCGTTTGGATTTATTAAACCTATCCCGCTCCCATCCCCTTTGTCCTGCGGGAAGTTTAGCCTAGGAAGTAAACTATCTTCAACTCTGAAGGAACATCCGAAACATGTAAAACATTTTACAAACACTAAATAGCAGCGCTGGACTTTGTGACCAAGAAGTCAGTGAAAGAGAACAAGTAATCTACTATATGTTCACCCGTCACTAAATAGCAGGGCCGGACTTAACCATTTTGGGGCCCTATGTGAAACGCATTTCGCAGGGCCAAGTTTGGGTAGGGAAGCGGATAATAAGTGAAATTTAAGAGTCTGTATTAGAAAATAAATTCGTCTATGCATTTTATTCATTCTTTACTACGTACAGAATTACTTTACGAACCTTGCGTGTAGCAAAGTCATACAGTAGGCCTATATCATAATAATTCTGTTTCATACATAGATCACGCTCAATAGCAAGAACTATCATCTATCTTTGAGAATTATTGACCTCAAGTCATTCTTCATTAGTTTGAGGCGCGAGAAGCTTCTCTCACCAGATTACACAATTACGGCTAATTTATAATGCCGTTTTTATTTATCGCGCGTAGGATTTGCGTTTTCCATATTGAATGACACCCCAAAATGACAATTTTTGTCTATATATTTCCGTATATTTTTTCGTATATTTTGCAAATTCGGGATATTTCCAAGAGCTCCTGGTAAAATGGTTTAATTTAATAATTTATACACCTTGAATTAGCGCGGGTCCTATGAAAGTGCCGGTACTTTGAAAGTGAGGAGCCCACTGCGGTCGCATAGGTTGCAAAGGCCTAAGGCCGGCCCTGCAAGATAGCGGCATATGCTACGCCGCCTGTCGACTAGTAATTATAAAATTTACAAGAAATGTTCCCAACAAATATAAATATTAGTTATTAGAGTTTTTTTCTGGTCAACTAGCTGCTAAAATTAAAAGAAAACTTTTATGTTTGTTTATAATGGCTAAGAATGCACTTTGTATGTAAATATTACACATATTTTTTTTAATGAATTTTTTATGCAGCGAATTTTGTGCAGAAGCGTGACGCCGGGCGAAACATGATACTAAACTAGTTCCCTCAAAATTTTTTAATAATAAGAATTTATATATTATTTGTTTAGTACCCCCAGCAGGATAAAAGCCTCTTTTTTTGCGTTTTGGATGTTGGTCGGTCTGTCTGTCACGTTTATATAAAAAAAAAAACATTAAAGATACTGAAAATCTGATGTAACCTTTAATGTTCCTTCCAAAACATCGCAATAGTTTAAAGTATCTATAATAGATTGTTCCGGATGTTTTTGTGAAAAATCAATCAATGTCAACGAATGTATGTTTGCTCTTCTGACTTATATAACATTTAATTTCCGTGTTTAAACGTTGCAAAAACACATGATCATTTTTTTCCGTTTTTTTTTAAAAAGTAAATAGTATGTGAATGCTAAACGAAAATCTGTATACCGTCTTATAGTTCAAAAACTATAAAGTTGTACCGGATATTTTTTTTTATATTAAAGTTTTTAACGGATATTGTTTAAAATAGCAGTATCTCAAATGATTGTTTGAAATCGCATAATTGATTTGTATTACACTTATACAAATGCGTCACAGTAGTTGTTTTTTTTAAATCGATATCAAATTGTTCCGTATTTTCATCTTAAAACAAATTTATTTCAAACGATTGTTTGAAATTGCATCATTGACTAATATTCACTTATATTCTTTGACAATACGTCACTGTAGTTTATTTAGCGATATCAAATTACTCCGTATTTTCAACTTAAAACAAATTGATGTCAAATGACTTTATTTTATCAAAATATCGATAATAGATTGTTCAGGATTTTCAAATTAGGTAATTTACTAGAAACGATATTTGAAAATCATATTTTAGACATATTTTACAAGTAAATTTGTTACTGAAACCTTTCAAAAAACTTTTTTATCGTTAAAGAATGTTCGGATTTTGTTTAGAAAAAGAAATCGACCTACATTACTTTAACTTTCTTACAAATCGTCGCCAAAATTGTTCAGAATTTTTTAATGAAAACTATACTAACGCCAAATTTCAAATAACTTTTTAAAATCCCTCTTCTAATAAATAAAACTAATAACTTCTTTGGTAATTCGTCACAAAAATTCATTTACGAAAATCGGTTTTTCCGGATTTTTATGAAAAATATTTTAACTCTATTTAACATAAGATAAGATAATTTTATTGATCCAATCAAATTGAAATTCAGTTTGAATACAATTGACAACATCAGCGTAACCACTGTACAATGACAATATAGATGAAAAATTCGAACCAATTGCACTTCTGTTTTACACTACATTTAATTTTCTAGCAAAAACGTAAAAAATCTAATTATCGTTAATATTTAGTACCGGATTTTTAAGGAAAACACTTCCTAACACCAACGTATGGTATTAAAATCACTCCACAAGGCTACGGTACATCTAATTTTCATACGAGACCTTCCCAAAAATTTAATCAGATAGGAAATTTAATGTCAATCAGATTTTCAATAGTTAAAGTCTTCCTTTCGATTTTCGATGATAGGGGTTTTTTAAATCTCAAAACCCCCTGGTAGGAGGTTTTAAACTTAAAACCCACTGGTAGAGGGTTTTTAACTCAAAACCCCCATGGTAGATGGTTTTTAACTCAAAACCCCCTGGTAGAGGGTTTTTAACTCAAAACCCACTCGACTGTGCTGTGATAAGTGATGGTTTAGTATTAAAATCTCACCTAAAATAAACAAAATCAAAGCAAAAAATCAGTCACTTAATTCCGTTCATTTCAGGGGGGGGGGGTGTTGAACCCCAAACCGCCCCCCCCCTGTCTACGCCCATGTATATATTAGACATATATTACTCGCGACCCGCGGGTCTTAATTTGCGTATCACTGTCGATATAGTAACTGAGAGTGTTTTGTAAATAATGAGTTGAGTTTAGGCACATCGGCACAATTTAGACCATGTCATGCCCGTAATCCTTTAATACTCGTAAATAATTAAACGAAATAATAATGTTATAAGAAAAGCGAATGCGGAAAACGTAAATGTAAAAATAGTATGAATAGAGCTATCAAAATAGCTAATCGACTTAAATCCATTTTTTCAAATAAAAACATTGGCTTGTAGGCCTACATATATTGGATATAAATTTGAAATTAATAGACTTAATTTTGTATGTTCATGTTCTAAAGTATAAAATAGATCTTGAATTAGACATAGATCTAGATTTAGAATGTTTTGGAAAGAATTCATTCTGCGCTTGCGTGAAGGCTTCGCTTTGCGCATGCGTGACCTTTATTACGCGATTCATGAATGAAACTATTAGAGTTTTAGACCTAGACATACATACATAGCCTAGATCGATGTAGCTATAATGCTTTCATAAAGTTGGTCAGCTTTCTTTGAGGGTCTTAAGTTTGTTTTAGGGCTACAATACATACACTACGGTTTTGATTTTATACGGCACATACAAACATACATACATACATACATACATACATATAATTTAAGTCATTGGTTAACATGCATGACTAAATGCATGACGCGTAGGACGTAATCATCTTCTTTTTTGAAGTAACGTCTGTATTGTATAAGATAAGATACATACGCCTTGCTTTCTATTTATTACATATTGTTACACTTCGTTGCAATTCATCTCTTCTCAACTTGTTGTGGCGAGGTTTTAATATTTTAAATGATTTTTGGTTCGTTACTCTAGGTGAAGTAATTTTGAGTTTCCCCGCTCACATAAGTAAATATTGAACAGGCACACTACGAGCAACAATCAGAACAAATGAACTGACTAAAGGTTGAATAAAAAAATACAAATTTATTTAACAACATCAATGTCACTACTAGCTTGGGTAGTGAGTCAACAATGATTCAGGTAGATTAATTTCATAATTGATTGCATATGAAGGAGTGGATAAGTGTTTCTATTTTGTGTTCTTAACTTTCTTTGCTGGTCGGTTGGCCGCTGGGCTTGTCTGGTAGATACAGGAATGGACTTGGAGCTGAATCTTCTTGTAGCGTGATGAGGCTTGAGTCGAAAAGGAGTATGTCTGTAGCGAAAGGTGGGAAGGGTATTCTCAGGACCGTAGGTAGTGGGCAGTGGATATTGGGCAGCGAGGACTGGAGCCTGGACTGAGCAGTTTAAGCTGGGCAGTAGGCGCTGAACACTAGGCAAGTATCTGGGCGCTGGACCGTAGGCAATTGATAGTGGGCACTGGGCTTTAGGGCCGTTTGTAGTGGGTACTACTGAGATTCCTTCTCGCTGACAGAAACGGGGGTGGGTGAGTTAAGGCGTTGTAGGCTCAGGTTTGGTGACGCTGCTGATCCAGTCGAAGCTGACGATCTAACAGGTGTAGACAATGTAGATCTAGTGGTGAAAAGGCTGTAAGTCTAGTGTGCGTGATATTGCACCACCAATAACAACCAGGCTGAAAAGAAAGAAGCACTTAGAAACTTCCTCATGGTAATAGGTAGGAACTCTCGTATGCCATGCAATCAATCAGATTGTGCATGTGAGGCATAGAGCTCATTCCGTTCAATGAATACATTTAACAAAAGTAAAATAGGGGAAATAACTACAATAAGCAATACGTGAGGCTATAAGCCATGATGTTACGATCATACAAGTAAACAACAGGTTTAAACTTCGGACTTCAATATTATACAAAAAAAAAAAATAAAGGAGATAACCCAAGCAAAATGTTTAAAAGTGAACAAGAGTATATGGTAGTAAACCAACATAATAGAAGAGCCATGTTACATTTGATTTATGTATTTGTGGCGAGGTTTTAATATTTTTAAAATGATTTTTAGCTCGTTACTCTAGGGGACGTAATTTTTGACTTTCCCCGCTCACATAAGTAAATATTGAACAGGTACACTACGAGCAACAATTAGAACAAATAAAATGACTATAGGTTGAATAAAAAAAATACTACGTCATATAACAACAATAATATCACTACTAGCTTTGGTAGTGAGTTATCAATGATTCAGGTGGATTATTTTAATAATTGATTGCATATGAAGGAGTGGATAAGTGTTTCTATTTTGTGTTATTAACTTTCTTTACTGGTCGGTTGGCCGCTGGGCTTGTCTGGTAGATGCAGGAATGGACTTGGAGCTGAATCTTCTTGTAGCGTGATGAGGCTTGAGTCGAAAAGGAGTATGTCTGTAGCAAAAGGTGGGAAGGGTATTCTCAGGACCGTAGGTAGTGGGCAGTGGATATTGGGCAGCGAGGACTGGACCCTGGACTGGGCAGTTTAAGCTGACGATCTAACAGGTGTAGACAGTGCAGATCTATTGGTAAAAAAAGACTGCAAGTCTAGTGTGCGTGATATTGCACCACCAATAACAACCAGGCACGGTTGTTTAAATTATAGGCGGCTTTATGAGAGAAACTAAGTTCCAGCCTAGCCTATTCAATATAGAAATCTGTCTGGCGGGTGTAAGCGTAGGTTGGAGCCCGCGTCCCCTCTTATATAGATTGGACTCGAACTCATTTGCATAGCCAGAGGTGCCGGGCCAATGGATTTGTGGGATTTGAAATTTAAAAATAATATTCGTGCTTGATCCAATGGGATTAAATTTATTAAATTTCTAAAATTACCGCCATGCCAAACCCACGTGTGCCCACACCTGTTGTTGTATATGTGTGTGTGTGTGTGTAGAATAATGACCGCATAATGACCAACGCGGGACAGGTGGAGGAATGCTGACCTGCTGACCATTAACCCGCCATCTTGGTATGAGTCATAGTGGAAAGTTCTGTCCCTTCCATATCACACGATCCGGTGACTCAGCCCATACCAAGGGCGGGGTGACCTGGGGGGGATTTCGAACTGGCCTTTTGTCTCCTACTGTTCACCATACTATTCTAATTTATTAAAGCGAGACACTACATGTTGCAACTATTATTAGGGTGTTGAGTTTAATATGTCAGTTGGATCTAACTTCTCTCTCAAGCGTTTAAGCACAAATGAAACTTTTTTATGCAAGCGTTTACGTATCGTCACATACCCACCCGCTTAAGAAGGTGCTCGCCGAGTACCTTTAGTGCTTGCATATAAGTATCAACGGTCAGTCTAATGTTCCAGAGAGTGTGTCTTTACTTGGGGCGGTGACTGCCCTGAGTCTATGGGCTCAGTGGTGCAATGTCGACTGAGAAAATCAGGAGCTGAGTTTTGACTTCCAGGAACATGTTCAATCTGGAAAGAATATGGCTGCATCTCATAAGTCTGGCATTTAAATGCTTGCTGGAGGAGAGGTAAGCCAACGGCTTGTGATCAGTTTGTAGCGTGAAATGCTTGCCATACAGATATGCCTGAAATTTGTCTATGGTCCAAACCAGAGATAGGCACTCTAGCTCTATGGCAGCGTATTTTGTTTCTTCCTGGTTTAGCTTACGGCTTGCATAAGCCACAGGGAAAAGGGTGTTGCCGAATCCGTCAAAGGTCTGCATCAATACTGCACCCAATCCGGAACCACTGGCATCTGTTCTTAACAAGAATGGTCGGGACAGGTTGGGTAGCTTGAGTACTGGTGATGAAGTGAGGCATTTCTTGAGTTCTTGGAATGCGAGCTCACATGCTTCAGTCCATATCACTTTGTCGGGCTGATCCTTTTTAGTCAAATTTGATAATGGAGCAGCAATGGAGTTAAATTGAGAAATGAATTTTCGGTAGTAGCCGCACATTCCAAGAAACGATCTCACTTTAGTTTTTGTGAGTGGTTAGGGAGCCTTTAGTAACTGAGCGACCTTCTCTTCACTTGGTATGAGCTGATTTTCTTGAATGACATGCCCTAAGAACTTGAGTTTAGAGAAGCCTAGGAGACATTTAGTAGGTCTGGCTGTAAGACCCGTCTCTCGAAGCCTCTGTAGTAGAGATGAGACAAGAGCGATATGCTCTGACCAGGTCTCAGTAGCTATCAGAATATCATCAATGAAGTTTTGAATGCCGGGTGTATTGATGGGGGCCAAGAGCTTTCTCATCATGCGCGTAAATACACTTGATGAGTTGTTCAAACCAAAAGGAACTGTTTGAAATTAATAATGACCCTGTGGCGAGCTGAAAGCAAGCATTGGTCTGCGCTCAGGATCCACTTCAATTCGATAATAGCCACGGAACAAGTCGAATTTGCTAAAATACCTAGCATGACTCAAAATAGCAAAAATTGTGGCTGTGTCGGGGAGAGGTTCCGCTTGGAACTCAGCTATAGCATTGAGGCGTCGGAAATCACTGCACATGCGATGACCTCCATCAGGTTTGCGAACCAACACCACCGGGGCATTGTATGGGGAAACTGATGGAGCTATTACTCCCGCCCAGAGGAGTTCTTCCACCTCTTGCTTGACTATCTCATCCTTGGCGTGTGGTAATGGGTAAGCTTTTACTCTTACCGGCTCATTGCTTAGAAACTTCATCGAAAACCGCTCCAGGAATGTCCTGCAGGCTTGTCCGAGAGAACGTTCTGGAACTTGGAGAGAAACGACCTAATTTCAGACGTTTGAGTATCGTCAAGCTCTGGACAAATGGAGGCGTCCTCATGCGTCTCCTCGGCATGAAGAGGATATTCCACTAGTTCAGTGGGCTCATTTACATCTTCTGCTACCGCTAAAGCCATCAGGCTTTGAGGAACCTCAGTGGAAGACCACTCTAAGTAGTGCTAGAGAAGATTTATGTGGTAAACTTTTTCCTTTCGACCTACTTTAATCAGGTTGTTGGTAGGCGATACCTTTTTCAATACTTCAAAAGGACCTTGCCAGCATATTTGAAATTTGTTGGTGTTTTTGAGGGCTCTTTCTTTGGCTCTTCTATTGTAATATTTTTCCTGTCTTTTGCGGGCTCTGATGAGGTTGTTTTCGCGTTGGTGCGAATTTCTTGGAGCCGTTCTTGAGGTCTTTAACGTATTTAGACACTGTTTTCACCTTGCTGTTGAGTCTCTCCTTTGTCCAGGTTTGCTTTAGTATCTCTAGCGGACCCCGAGGATGGGATCCAAAGATGACTTGATAAGGCGAATAGCCCAAACTGGCATGTGGTACCTCCCGATAGGCAAACAAGGCAGCAGGTAGGTAGGTGTCCCACTCTTCAGGTTTACTTTCAATGAGACGTTTAAGCATCGCCACTAGCGTGTGTGTGGTTGAAGCGTTTCACCAGCCCGTTGGCTTTAGGGTGGTAAACGGACGACCGTAGATGCTTGGCATTAAAGAGGGCATATACCTCTTTCATCAGCTTCCCTGTGAACTGGGATCCATTGTCCGTCAGTATCTCCTCTGGAAAGCCTATTCGTGTGAAAATATTGAATAGGGCTTCTGCTACATGCTTGGCATCTATGTTGGGCAAAGGAGCCGCATCTGGCCATCGAGATGCTTGACAAATGACACAGAGTATGTAAGCGTTTCTCTTCTTGGTACGTGGTAGAGGACCCAAGATGTCAACAGAGACTTTCTTTAATGGGGTCTCTATTAAAGGGTTTTCCCTAACGGCACAGGAGGGACTTGGTGCTTCGGAGACATTTTCTGGCACTGCGGGCAGGAAGTGACTAAAAGTTTAATATTTCCCGCCATGCCCGGCCAGAAATAATAAAACTGGATCCTGTTAAGGGTTGATGCTTGACCTTGGGTGGCCGCTCAAGGAGGAAGCATGACCTGTTTGCCTGACCTGCTCCCTGTAGGGTGTGGGCACCACCAGCTGATTGCAGGCAGTTGGCTCTGTACCTCGCCGATAAAGTAAACCCGCTTTCATGAAACATTTCGCCTTGCCTAAGACGTTCTTCCCTTCTTTGATGATTGCAAAGTATTTGCTAAGTGAAGTATCTTGTTGTTGTGCCTCCCTCATTTCCGTTAGAAGGGAATGGGCTTCTATGGAGTCAGTTCCTTCCTCAGGAGCCTGTGATCTTGTGACGACAGGTGCGGATAAGCCTGGATATGGTGGCGTTCCCAGGAACACATACCGGCATCCTAATATAAGATCGTAGGCTGGAGCTTTCATAACAATGGCCTTGATGCGACCGTGAACATACCTTGACTCAACGTTTATGAGTGCCATAGGAAGAGTCTTGGGCGGACTGTCCAAATCCACTGTTTGGATCTGTGTAGTCTTAACTGTATAGTATTCTGGGTTTACCAGCGTTTCCCGCACCACGGCTTTCACCAGGCAACCCGTGTCGTTTAAACATGTTATAGTTTTTCCGTTCACTAATGCCTTCTCGACACTAGTGGGATGAGGAGATTTACCTGGGTCGGTGGTGATGGTGGCTAATACAAGGGCTTCAGTATCGCTAGCTGCTGGAGCGGATATGCTGTTGAGGGTTTGGACAGGTCTACCCCTAGATTTACAATCTCTAGTATCATGTGATTGACTTTTGTGAAAATGACACCACATTTTGGCGGGGTGACGGTATTTTGCTTGTGCAGTTGCTTGTGTATGGGAACGCGATGGATGTGCCTGGTTGTTAGAATGTTTTGTTGGGTTGTTTTTCTTTTAGGGAGAGTTAGGTCGAGGTTTCCCGTCTTCGTTTTTTGTCTTGGTGTCTTGTCTGGCAATTGCCTGCTGTTCGTTTACATATATTCTGACTTCCTGCGTCATGCAGTCTCTCAGCTGCTTTGCAAGAACCAGATCTATGAGACCCTCCAAAGTTTCGGGCATTCGGCTCAAGGCTAACAACCTCATGAGATATTTGTCCAGCCTGCCGCAGAGATTGGTATATGTTTCTCTACGTTTGAGGTGAGACCCTCGAAACTTTTTATGATAAGACTCTGCAGTCAACTCGAATTGAACGCGCAAAGCCTCTTTCAAAGCAACATAGTCATCCCGTTGGAAGGAGGGGAGCTTTAGGTATGCCTCGTATGCTTTGCCGCGTAGGCATTGAACCAGCCTAAAGCACCATTTATCCCTGGGCAAGCTATAATAGTGTGCCACTTCTTCGAAGCGTGTTAAGTAGACCTCAACACTTTCGCTCTTCTCATCGAAGTGATCGAAGGGGATGTTGTGTGAGCTGTTTAAGGACCCTTGGCTGGAAGCTGGGCTAGCAGGCTGAGAATCGGCGACTGTGTGAGCCGTCTCACTCTCTTGAGCTATTTTAGCTCTTTCAGTTGCCTGTCTCTCCCGCTTCATGGCTAACTCGTGCTCATTTTTGAGTCTTTCATGTTCATTTTTCTCCTTTTTCCCGCTCGAGCTTTTCTCTTTCCAAAGCTAACTCATGCTCACGCTCTCGAGCTACCTTTTCCTCTAGCTCCCATTCCTCCAACTTTTGCCGGATGTAGAAAGAGCGATCTTTTCCCTCTAACTCTTGCAATGCTGCTGTCTCTGTCAACTCTTGTATTTTGAGTTTTCTGTCAGAGTCTGTTTTGGACCTTGTCTTGCAGGCCATAATGTTGTATAAGGAATTGAATGGGATATTAATAGTACTACAAGGAGGGATGACACGAAGAGATATATGATGCCCGTATTAAAAATCTTGTTGCCCATGATAAAATATTAAGTTAATGCTAAGCACAGTGATATAAATTACAAATAAAATTTCAAAATAATACTGCTAAACAAAGTTAACAAAGTGATAAAATCTAACGTAAAATTGACATAAAAAATCTAGTAACACTATCCACTCTATTTGCAATCTGACAAACATTTTGATGGGATAGTTCTATTGTTGCTTGCAAGTGCCTGTATACATTTTGGTTCTAAAATCTCGTGACGAGCCACCAATCTTAATATTTTAAAAATGATTTTTGGTTCGTTACTCTAGGTGAAGTAATTTTGAGTTTCCCCGCTCATATAAGTAAATATTGAACAGGCACACTACGAGCAACAATCAGAACAAATAAACTGACTATAGGTTGAATTTAAAAAAATACTTATTTATTTAACAACAATAATATCACTACTAGCTTGGGTAGTGAGTTAACAATGATTCAGGTGGATTAATTTCATCATTGATTGCATATGAAGGAGTGGATAAGTGTTTCTATTTTGTGTTCTTAACTTTCTTTGCTGGTCGGTTGGCCGCTGGGCTTTTCTGGTAGATGCAGGAAATGACTTGGAGCTGAATCTTCTTGTAGAGTGATGAGGCTTGAGTCGAAAAAGAGTATGTCTGTAGCGAAAAGTGGGAAGGGTATTCTCAGGACCGTAGGTGGTGGGAAGTGGACAGCTGGAGCCTGGACTGGTCAGTTTAAGCTGGGCAGTAGGCTCTGAACACTTGGCAAGTATCTGGGCACTGGACCGTAGGCAATCGATAGTGGGCACTAGGCTTTAGGGCCGTTTGTAGTGGGCACTACTGAGATTCCTTCTCGCTGACAGAAAATGGGGGGTGAGTTCAGACGTTGTAGGCTCAGGTTTAGTGACGCTGCTGATCCAGTCGAAGCTGACGATCTAACAGGTGTAGACAGTGCAGATCTATTGGTAAAAAAGACTGCAAGTCTAGTGTGCGTGATATTGCACCACCATAACAACCGGTTATTTAAATTATAGGCGGCTTTATGAGAGAAACGAAGTTCCAGCCTCGCCTATTAAATATAGAAATCTGTCTGGCGGGTGTAAGCGTGGGTTGGAGCCCGCGTCCCCTCTTATATAGATTGGGACTCGAACTCATTTGCATAGCTGGAGGTGCCGGGTCAATGAATTTGTGGGATTTCAAATTTAAAAATAATATTCGTGCTTGATACAATGGGATTAAAGTTATTAAATTTCTAAAATTACCGCCATGCCAAACCTATGTGTGCCCACGCCTGTTTTTGTGTATGTGTGTGTGTGTGTAGCATAATGACCGCAGTCCAACGCGGGACAGGTGGAGGAATGCTGACCTGCTGACCCTTAACCCGCCATCTTGATATGAGTCATAGTGGAAAGTTTTGTCCCTTCCATATTACGCGATCCGGTGACTCAGCCCATACCAAGGGCGGGGTGACCTTGGGGGAATTTTGGACTGGCCTTCTGTCTCCTACTGTTATACTATTCTAATTTTAAAAAGCGAGACACTACATGTTGTAACTATTGTTAGGGTGTTGAGTTTAATATGTCAGTTAGATCTAACTTCTCTCTCAAGTGTTTAAGCACAAATGAAACTTTTTTATGCAAGCATTTTCGTATCGTCACAGTATTTACACTTACTAATTACTTGTAATTCTTGTGGCATTGTTAATATTTGTTGATGAATCACACATATACCTATCTTTACCTTAAAGCACTGGGTATCCTATCGACAAATCTCGAGTGGTGTTAAGTATTAAGATGATGCATTTATTCTGGGTACATAGATTCAACTTATAGAACTTATTTAATGTAAGAAAATGTTAGGTTGCGGAAAGCATTAGTTTACATGAATTTAAAACTGTTCAAAATATTTATGCTGTAACTAATTAAATGTATAAGATCATACTGTTTGAGCTGTCTAAAACTTATTTTGTAGAATGACAATAACATTGAAATAGTAACTTCAAATGGTAAACAATGTGCAAAATATCAAGTTTTAAACGTTAAGAACAATCCTTATTTTCGATGGTCTTAGGCGACCCCTGGCAAATCGTCAATCGACCAACAAGGGGTCGTGATTCACAGGTTGAGAACCCCTGTTGTAGAGCCACATTTAGTGCTTTTTAATTTCGGCAGATGACTATTCATTGCACTTTATTAATGGAGCCCAGCCACTGGTTGACATGTGTAACTTCTCTTGACTTCGGTCTTGGAATTAGGTGACTATTTTGCTTTAGATGTTATATCGAATTTTTATCGTCAAAATCATCTGTTGGGGGTTTTTAAACTAAAATATATCTGGTGTTTTGTTTTTTTTTAAATTCAAAACCACATTTAGCTACGGTCATAGAATTTATGGACTGTAGTTTTCTTTAGAAATGAAATTGAAGAGAGAGGCTTTGAACCTTAAAACGCTATGTAGGGGGATTTTTAACTGAAAACGATCTTAGGGGGTTTTAAACTTTAAAAAAAAAGCCATCTGTAGGATAGGGATTGAAACTCAAAACCCCCAATTGACTTGGCTTTGCTCAAAGAATTTCATTACCGGATAGTTGGCCGGATAGTAAAAAGTACACCTATTTAATATGCATAAAGTGGACCTCATTCCATTAATGTCTGTTGTAGAATGTATTAATGTTTATATTAAAACATAATAATGTACTTAAATATAGAGTATTTATGAATATCCACCAAACATCGTTTATTATAAAGACAAGTCGAAATAGAAATGTAACTTTACATTATAAATGCCCTTTACATACACAGCAGCATTGGCTGGCAATTTTTAATAATTTCTCCTGACCTTTGAGTTGGTTAGTTAACATGTTAAGATTCCTTGACTACGTCGCGCTCACCAGTCGTCTGCATAGCTGTGCGTGTATATCTCCAGAGGTAGAGATAAACAACTCTTACCCCCTTTTTTATTTGTTAAGTCCATCCATTATTGAAAGACAGGTGACCATAAGTCAAATTCGATAGACGTAGGTTTAATGTCAAAGTATCGTCACTCTCTAGAGGTCACACCTATCGAGGAAACTGATTTTGTTTACTTGGTAGTAAATCTTTTTTTAGGGGTCTGGACTACAGACTTCAAGCCACACATCTATATGCCTTACACGGGTAACCATGTAAATTTCCAGAGGTATAGATGAACAACTCCCACCCACTTTTACTTGTTTAGTTTATAACATTGAGTTCATTGACCACAAGTCAGATACGATGGACGTAAGCACTCACTAAAGGTCACACGAGGGAACTAGGTTTGTTTACTTAGTAGTAAATCTTAATTAGGTGGCTGGACTTCAAAACACACATCTACACGGGGAACCGGACAAAGAGTTTTCTTATTAGAGAAAAATTTAAATCACGTGGCTGGACTAGACGTCACACCTTTTCATGTGTGCCGAGTTACTTGATATAAATCTCAATTAGTAAGCTGGACTAAAGATTACACACATAAACCTTTAGCTTTACAGAACACAAACCGCTAGATTTCGAAGCCCAGTAAGCCAGTAACTAATTATTTTGTAGAAAAAAATCTATATTAGCGTAAAAGACACGACCAGGCCTATCTTGAAATTAGGGGTGCACCGGAAAGTACTTTTTGATATCGGACCGGGGCCGGATATGACCGGATAGTAAAATTTGATATTCGGCCGGGGCCGGAGCCGGAGCCGGATACCTAAGTGTCTTGTTAACAGCTTGTTTTGCTGAACATTTTACGAAACTGTTAAATAACATACCTATATTGGTTGGTTTTATTTTTTTTCTTTTATATACCTAATTGTTTTAAACTCTGATGATTTATTCAAGCTAACAGTATTTCTAAACATCTGTATAGCATGAGTGTGGCTGTGTGTAAGTACGATGCCAGCAACTGTAAAGGATGTGTGTAGGAAGGTTAATGTAAATAATGTTGGTATATATTTAACTAGTTACTAATGTAAATCTCTCATAAGTAAAGTGCAATCTGCCTTGTATAGTGGTCAGATGTATGTGTTTATAAATTTCAGACCAACAACCTGGTTAGATATACATAGTGAGCCTACACATGTAGTCCTAGTGTAGTGTGTATAGTTGTTTGTGTTAACCATCACGCATTGTCCTTGAGCATACGCACGCAGTAGATTTGGGTGTCAGTAAAAAAGATAACACATTGGCATGGTCAGTCAAGCATATAGATAAATTTAAAAGTCGTCCTAGCCTGATACACAAAGGCTAAGTACGCATCTTAAGTAAAAAACAATAGTAATAACAAGGAGTTTATTGACTGTCACAAATTATTAAGAATATTGTTATCAAATCAAGACACTTAACTGCAGGAGTAAAATTCAAGTTAACACGTTAGAAAAATTATTTAACCGTAATATTTTATGCGATTTTAAAATGTACTGTAAGGTTTTTCGTTATTTATTAAGTCAAAAGAGTTAAACAATGAAATTAGCTTTCTTTCTAAAGATTTTAATACAAGGCAAAAAAATATACACACGCAAACATGCACATCTTTGTTTTATTTTATTATGCAGAGAACGTACGTAAGAAACATTAAATGCAAAGAACGTATCTTCTTATCTTATATATTACAGACGTTACTTCAAAAAAGAAGATGATTACGTCCTACGCGTCATGCATATAGTCATGCATATTAACCAATGACTTAAATTCTGACAAGTCACTGGTTTTTCTGGCTAGCTCAGGCAACCCATTCCATGCTCTAATAGCACTAGGGAAGAAGGAGTATTTGTACAAATTTGTCCTAGCATATGGGACGAGGAATGTGCCTTTATTTTTGTGTCTTTCAGAGTATTTTATTAGATTTTGTTTTTGTATTTGAAGATTATGGTTCAGTGTTTATGTATAATTGCTACTTTACTTTTGAGTCTTCTGTCCTGAAGGCTTCCTAAATTTAGTGATTTTAATAATGGTGTTACTCTAGTCAAATGTGAATATTCGTTTGTTATGAATCTCACTGTTCTATTTTGTGTTTGTTCCAGTTTCTTAATGTTTTCTTGAGTTGAGGGGTCCCACACGGTGGATGCATATTCTATTATTGGCCTAACCAAGGTTAAATAACATTTTAGTTTTATGTTCTTATTTGATTTATAGAAATTTCTTTTAATAAACCCTAATGCTTTGTTTGATTCTTTTATAGTTTCATCAATATGTGGATTCCATGACAGTTTTTCAATTATTATAACACCTAGGTATTTTGCGTTTTTAGTCTGTGTTACTGGTTTGCCATGAATAAGATAAGTGGAATTAATTTGTTTTAGTTTTTTTTTTGTTACTCTTAACAACTGACATTTTTCTGGGTGGAAAGACATGCTCCAATTTGATTCCCATTTCTGTAATTCATCTAATTCTCTTTGTAAAATATCTGTATCTTGTATTGTTTTTATTGTTCTATATATTATGCAATCGTCTGCAAATAATCTGACTTTTGTTCCTGAACTAATGCAATTTGGTAAATCATTTATGTAAATTAAAAATAGTAGTGGACCCAAGACTGTTCCTTGAGGTACACCTGAGTTTACTGTTATTACAGTTTGTTCTCTCCCTATCAGAAAATCTTTAATCCACTGATGCAGTGGACCATTAATGCCGAAATATTTTAATTTTTTAAGCAAACTATGGTGGTGAACTTTGTCAAAAGCCTTGAAAAAATCTAGTAAGATAGCATCTATTTGTTCACTATTATCTAAACTTTTTGAAAAATCATCAATTAGTCCTATTAGTTGTGTTTCACATGATCTATATTTCCTAAAGCCATGTTGGTATGGGGTGAGGACATTATATTTGTCTAAGTGGTTTATAATGTTGCTACATATTCTGTGTTCTAGGTATTTACATGTGATGCTGGTAAGTGATAATGGTCTGTAGTTTCCTGGATCAGATTTTTCTCTTTTTTTAAATAGGGGGGTGACATTAGCTTCTTTCCAGTCCTTTGGTACTCTGCCCTGGTTAAGCGATGCCTGAAAGTGTATTTTGAACACTGGGGCTAGCTCATTGCTTAGTTCTTTGAGTAATCTAGCTGGAATACCATCAGGTCCAGACGCTTTATTTGGTTTGGTGTTGGCTAATAGTTTTTTAATTCCATTTTCTTGTACTACTAAATCTTCTATGTTGTCTTCTTGGTTCAAATTAAGAAATATGTATTTGTCTCCTGGGGCTGAGAATGCTGATGCAAAGTATTTGTTTAGGATGTTTGCTTTAGTTTCATTATCATTATGTATTTTGTTATGTTCATCTTTTAATGGCGCTATGCCTGTTGTTTCCATTTTCTCAGACTTAATGTATGACCATAGGTTTTTGTTGTTATCTTTAGATATTACATTGTTTATGTATTCACTCTGCAGCTGTCTGCTTACTTTTTGGATTAGGTGTTTAATTTTTATGTACTTTTTGTAAACTCTTTCTGCCTTGGTTTCTTTAAATTTTCTATACAGGTTTTCCTTCTGTTTACAAAGCTTCTTTAGTCTATTATTAAACCAGCATTTATTTATTTTGTTTGATGTGTATTTAGTTGGTATATGATTTTCTATAATGCTTTTAAGATGGTTTTTAATGAAATTCCAGAGGTCATCGACTGGCTGGTTATGTCTTTTTCTAATAAGAATGTTTGTTGAAAGTTTAATGCAGTCTGGTGTAGTTGTGTTAGGTTACATTTATTTCAGAGTAAGATTTTTCTTTTGGGTTTTGTATTGGCTACTGCTTTTATCTGACTGTGTATTTTTATGATCTCATGGTCTGATAGACCAGGGATAATATCATAATCAACTACTAATCCAGGTCTGTTGGTTAAGAAGAGATCTAATGTGTTGTTTAATCTAGTTGGCTTTTTAATGATTTGATCTAAACTTAGGTTGTGTAAAGTTTCTATGAAAAGCTGATTTATGTCCTTAAGGTTTTGGTGTTTTTCTATGGTTAGTGTTTTCCAATTTATATCAGGTAGGTTGAAATCACCCATAATCCAAAAAACTGCATTTTTATTTGTCTCTTTAAGTGTAGTAATCTGATTACATAGTTCATGCATGTATTCTAAACTAGAATTTGGTGGTCTGTAAATGCTGCCTATTATTAGGGATGTATGTTAGAAACATCTTCCTTAATTATTACTTATTAATTATTTTATTCGTGGATTCAATAACTGTTGCAAAAGGGAACGATAGTACGCCTATTAAGAATATTGTTATCAAATCAAGACACTTAACTGCATGAGTAATATTCAAGTTAACACGTTAGAAAAATTATTTAAACGTAATATTTATTGACAGTGTAATATCCTTTGTTAGCACGTTGTGTTTTTTCATTCTGGTTTAAAAAATGGTCAATGTCGATCAATAAATTGGGTGTCAAGGACCAAAGAAAAAAAAAGAGTATGGGGTGTTTAGCTCTTCATTTAAAGATAGCCCTGGTCGTGTCTTCTACAAAATAATTAGTTACTGGCTTACTGGGCTATCTAATCTCGCGGTTTGTGTTCTGTGTAGCATAATCATAAGGTCACTCGTTTAGGTGTGTGTGATCTTTAGTCCAGCTTACTAATTGAGTTTTATGTTCAAATAACTCGGCACACTTAAAAAGGTGTGGCCTCTAGCCCAACCACGTGATTAAGATTTTTCTCCAAATAAGCAAACTCTTTGTCCGGATACCCATGTAGATGTTTGGCTTCAAGTCCAGTCCACTCTCCCCTCCACCAATTAAGATTAGCTACTAAGTAAACAAACATAGTTCCCTCGTGTGACCTCTAGAGAGTGCTTACGTCCATCGTATCTGAATTGGGGTCGCCTGTCAATCAATGAACTCAATGTGATGGACTAAACAAATAAAAGGGGGAGTGTGTTGTTCATCTTGAAATATACCTAGTTACCTTAGAGGTGTGGCTCTTGTAGTCCAGCCGCCCTAATAAAGATTAACTACTAAATAAACAAACTCAGTTCCATCGAAAGGTGTGACTTTAGAGAGTGTCAATACGCTGACATTAAACTTACGTCCATCGTATTTAACTTGTGGTCACCTGCCTTTAACAAAAACTCAATGTGATGGACTAAACAAATAAAAGGGGTGGGAGTTGTTCATCTCTACCTCTGGAGATATACCCGCACAGCTAGACAGACGTCTGGTCAGCATGGCGTAGTCAAGGAATGTGGCATTTTAACCTACTCAAAGGTTAAGAAAAATTGAAAAAAGTGTCAGCCATTGCCGCTCTGTATGTAAAGCGCATTTATGATGTTAAGTTTTATTTCTATTTATATTAAGTTATTAACACGCCTTATCTTTATAATAAACGATATTTGGTGCATATTCATAATGGCTCTATTTTTAAGCACATAATTTTGTTTTAATATAAACATTAATACATTCTGTAACAGACATTAATGGAACGAGGTCCACTTTATGCATATTAAATAGGTGTATTTTTTACTATCCGGTAGTGATATTCGACCGGAGCCGAATAGCATCGGATAGTAAAAAATTCCGGATATTCGGCAGAAGCCGGAGCCGGAGCGACTATCCGATGCACCCCTACTTGAAATGGAGAGCTAAACACCCCCTACTCTTTATTTTATTTTTTAGTTCCTTGACACCCAATTTATTGATAGACAGAATGAAAAAACACAACGTGCTAACAAAGGATACTACACTGTCAATAAATAACAAGATTAAATTATATTTTCTAACGTGTTAACTGGAATATTACTCCTGCAATCAAATGTCTTGATCTGATTATGAGATTCTTAATAATTTGTGACAGTCAAGTAACTCCTTGTTATAGCTTTTTTTTTTTACTTAAGATGCGTACTTAGCCACTGTGTATCAGGCCAGGACGACATAATACACACCTGACACCCAAGGGCTTACTATCGTTCCCTTTTGTAACAGTTACAGAATCCCCGAATAAAATCATTTATAATTAAGGAAGATGTTTCTTACATACGTTCTTTGCGCAATAAAATAAAGCAAAGATGCGCATGTTTGCGTATGTATATTTTTTGCCTTGTATTAAGACCTTTAGAAAAAAGGCTAATTTCATTGTTTAATTCTTTTGACTTAATAAATAACGGAAAACCTTACAGTAAAATTTTAAAATTGCATAAAAGAAATTGATCTACCAAGCAAAGAAATAATTTGCTGGAGTGTAAAAAAAACAACACTTGACCTCTGTAACTAGTGTACGGGTATAATTTATTTATATGCTTGACTGACCATGCCAATGTGTTATGTTTTTTGTCTGACCACTCAACACTATTGCGTATGCCCTAGGTAAAAAAAAAACGCGTCAACACAATCAACTATACACACTACACTGGTACTACATGTGTAGGCTCACTACGTCTATCTGACCAGCTTGTTGCAATCTGTCGAACACACAGTGTGTTTATGTTTTTTTTTTGGTAGGTCTTTGAACTTTAATTTACAAATTTGATGACCAGTTGTTGTTCATGAACACATACATCTAACCACAATACAAGCAGGATTGCACTTTACTTATGTGGTGAAATAGTTACTATTTGTTTATGTGTGTGTAACGTCGTGAGAATGTGTTCACAACATTGATTTAGTGTGTTACTGTGCAAGTCTGTTTCGTCAGTTCATGTGCTGTTGTAGTTAAATAAAGCCTTATTTAAGGTTACTCTTCAGTGTTCCTTTATTTCTTATTACAATTTATTAAACTAGAAATTTTCAATTCCATGGATCTATGTGTCTCACGTATCTTATTTGGATTTTCGTTCAAAACTATTCTCAGTCTTTAAGTAAAAATAGTAATACAAATGGATCGTCTATTTAGGCCAAAAGAGCTAGGCATGGCTGCACTGGCTCAGAACATTTGAGAATTTCATCTCATCAGTCTCTCACTGCGAGATTGATAAAAAGAAACTACTTGAAAACTACATTTCTTCGAGCGTATTTCAGTACAAAAGTGAGTGTACAACGATCGAAGAATCAATCAAAGTTCTACAAAATGTCTTCGTGAAGCCTATAAGCTAAATTTTTGCACGGCACATAACTCTTTGTCGACAAGAGAACGGACAAACCATTAACTCCTTCCTACTAAAGCTTAAAAGTATGGCCAAAGACGGCGACTTCAAAGCTGTCACTGCTGAAGAACACAGAGACATCTTCATAAGAGACGCCTTCAATACTGGACTGGCTTCAAACAGCATAAGGCTGCGACTCTAAGAGAGATCTACTCTAACTCTACAGTCGCGCCTATGAAGAGGCAAGACAACTTGAATAAGCCCATAACCATGCAATGGCGTATAACATCTACTCTGAAACTCCCTGTGGAGCCAGCGCCCACGTGGAGAGGCTTTCTCCAACGACAAAATTAGAACACGAGGTGAGTGCAGCGACTAGTAAAAGATGCTTCTTTTGTGGAGACCACATGAACGCTTTAGATGTCCAGCCCGCGACGCTACATGTAACTTGTGCGCAAAAGAGCGCCATTTTCAGAAAGTCTGTAGATCGACCAGACAGACACCCAAATCTATAACCTCAGCCATCGTGAAAACAGGTGATGAGACGTCATGGACTACAACCGTTCGATCTTCCTGGGCATCGACACCAGCGTGCGGCCTTACTAAATCTACTATTTCAATACTCGTCAATGGAGTACTATTAAAAACTCTCATAGATACGAGGAGCAGTGAAAGCTATATATCTTCTTCAATTGCTAAAAGGTACAAACGGAAATTAGAAATGTCCAGAAACAGAATCTACATGGCCTCTACACATCTTTCTCGCACTACTCATGGCCATATTTTCACTAAAATAAAGTACAATATGAAAGTGTGAAGCTCTCACTACTAGATGAACTAGTATCTGATGTAATCTTAGGGATAAATTTCATCAGCCAGCATGAAAAACTGATAATACAATTTGTGGGAAAACGAAGCACTCTTCAGATCTATACGCTGAAAGCAGCACGAGTTGAAGCCCCACACCTCTTCGCGAATCCTGCTCCCGATTGCCATCCCATAGCCACTAAATCTAGAAAACATTCTATGCCTGACTCCAAATTCATTCAAACTGAAATCAAGAGACTTCTATCTGACAAAATTATTGAGCCTTCCATGTCCCAGTGGCGAGCCCAAATAATTGTAACAACGAATGAAAGACACAAAAAGAAAATGGTTATCGACTATAGTCAAACCCATCAATCAATTCACTTACGTCTACGCGTACCCGGGGCCAAAAGTTGATGAACTGGCATAGGAAATATCTAAATACTCAATGTACAGTATGTTCCACCTCAAAAACGCTTACCACCAGATAACTATCAGTGATGATGAAAAGCAGAACACGGCGTTCGAGGCTTACGAAAAACTGTATCAGTTTTGCCGCATTCCTTTTGGAAAGACAAACCGGGTTGCTGCATTTAAAAGAACAATCTACACAATAATTGAGGAGGAAGGGCTAAAGGATACTTTCGCTAACGTAGATAACGTTACCATCTGCGGACCTGACTCCAGTAGCCACGACCAGAGTGAGATTTCTCAACGCTGCTAAGAAGTACGGCATCGCCTTCAACGATGATTAAAGTGCTATTGCGACTAATAAAGTGTTTTCTTTGGCTATAAAATCTCACAAGGGCAGATTTCAGGCGTTGAGAAATTTACCTCCACCACAAGACCTGAAATCCCAAAAGCGGTTGATTGGACTACTGTCCTATTATTCTCAATGGATCCCACATTTTTCCAACAAGATCCATTTATTGGTAAACAACAAAACCTTTCTTCCTCCTGAACAAGTTAAGGAAGCTTTTAAACAGCTAAAACAGGAACTAAAAAACGCTGCTGTGTCGACGATAGATTATAATCGACCTCTAACAGTCGAAACAGATGCCTCAGACATCGCAATTGCCGCCACTCTTAATCAAGACGACCTTTTTTTCAAGGACACTCACTAATAGTGGACGCAGACACTCAGCAGTCGAAAAGAAAGCATTTGCCATCGTAGAAGTCCTGAGAAAATGGCAACATTACCTAATCAGTAGACCCTTCACATTGGTTACAAATCAACACTCAGTGTCTTTTATGTTTGACCAGCAAAACAAGGGCAAGATAGAAATAAAAAGATACAAAGATGGCGACTGAAGTTCAGTAGTTTCCAATATGACATCGTGTATCGACACGGGAAACAAAACGCAGCAGCGGATACCTTTTCAAGAAACCACTTTGCATCAGCAATGACTAGAGAAGACCTTAAACTGTTACACAGCAACCTCTGTAACCCAGGGGTCACTAGACACCTCCATTTCGTTCGGACTAAGAACTTATCTTTTTCCTGCGAGGAGTCCGCAAAGTGGTAAACCAATGTAAAACTTGCGCTGAATTGAAGCCTAGATTCTTTAAACCCAACCATTTCATCGAGTAAGCATCGATTTTAAGGGACCACTCCTATCTGCAGATCGCAATAAATATTTATTAACAATGGTGGACGAGTACTCGAGCTTCCCATTTGCTTACCCATGTCCTCATCTACTATAATAATGTGTTTGAATCGGCTGTTTTCCTTAGTTGGAATGCCAGAGTACGTCCATTCTGACAGAGGTACGTCCTTTATGTCAAAGGAGGAGCTAGTCTTGCACGAGGCCCTATACCTATAGATCATTACTATCTACTGCAACAAACAAAACTCCACACAAGAGAGTTTTCCGGTTCGACCGGAAATCCTCCTTCGGGATATCTATCCCAACTTGGCTATCTAGCCCAGGTCGAGTGTTGCTGAGAAGAGAGAACCGATCTGTCACGGAAGAAGTTGAATTACTGATGTGTAACCCCCAATATGCCGTTGTGCGGTTGCCCAGCGATAAAGAGGCGACGGTCTTTCTAAGACTTGGCTCTCTCTCCCTCCCCATCCACAACAACTTGTGAACCTTCGTTCTTCGCTTAGGGTGAGGATAAAGAATGTCCTCCAGAAGCTTAAAACACGGAAGTAACAGTCAACAGCCCTACGGTGATACAAAAAGAAAAGAACCCATGGAAGGCTCTGAGGACCTCCAAGCGCTTCCTCTCCAAAATACACAGAACCATCATACGCCACTGGACGCTCAGGAACTTTCTTTTGACTCGCAAAACGTAGAACAGGATAGTCAAACCCGTTACAACCTAAGAGAGAGAAGAACCAGACCGAATTATAGGGTCTAGAGTTGTTTACTTATACTGACTACATAAACTGGCACTGTTTATCTCGTACTCCTGATAAATGAGTTTATGTTTACTTACTACACTATTTGTTATTGCTTAAAACAGAAACTAGTAATTGTTACCAATCATACTTTTAATACTGGTTTTATGTTTACCTGTATCACTATTCAATATTGTTTACACGAGAAACTAATACATGTTGGAACTATTCATTGATCTATGGTATAACAGGTACTAGTAATCTTATTTATTTATACTATGGCCTACTATATTACTTTACTTGCTATTTTAATTCTAGGCGGGGTGAATGTGGTGAAACAGTTAGCATTTGTTTATGTTTGTGTAACGTCGTGAGAATGTGTTCACAACATTGATTTAGTGTGCTACTGTCCAAGTCTCATTCGTCAGCTCATGTGTCGTTCTAGTTTAATAAAGGCCTTGTTTTAAGTTACTTCTCAGTGTTCCTTTATTTCTTATTACAACTTATGAGAGATTTAAATTAGTAACTAGTTAAATTTAAACTAATGTATTTTACATTGACCCTCCCACACACAGCCTTTGTAGTTGGTGGCCTCGTACATGCACACAGACACACTCATGCTACACAGATAAATTTGTGATAGGCCTTTATGTTTATAAAGTGTGTTAAGTTTGAATAAATCAATCAGTAAAAGGGTTTTTTAAACAATAAGGTAATTAAAAGGAAAAAAATAATACCATCCAATATAGGTATTTTATTTAACAGCTTCGTAAAATGATCAGCAATACAAGCTATTTACAAGACACAAGAGATTCGACTCCGGCTCAGGCAAAATATCATTTTTTACTATTCGGCACTATTCGGCTTTGACCGGATATCAAAAAGTACTATCCGGTGCGCCCCAAATATATATATCTTTAGATGAAATGTTATAAGCACTCGGTGCACCAATGCCTATGAACCCTCAAAAGCTCTTTAGTGTTAATAAAGACATTTTAGTCTAACTAGGCCGTATGACTTAATGGAGTTTTTTCCTTTGACGTCTTATGGAATGAATTCTCTAATGAAATACTAAAAGAACTCAGCGCACCAATGTTTATTAAACCTCGTCAGCTTTCTAGTATTGATAGACTTTTTTTCAGTCTAACTAGACCGTGCGATGTAGTGGATCTAATCTAGATTTTTTACACTAGATCTAGATTTATCTAGAATTTCTAAGTCTAGTTTAGAATTAGGTATATATATTTATATCGGATATATATATACTAGCCTGACATTACCCGCGGCCTGCGGGTATAAATTTGTGTTTACTAATCTAGTGGATTGGATTTGGATGTATGTTAAACTTAGCTAATGTTCCTTTCAAGTTTTTTCTCTTTCGCTACGAAAATAAAATAAGCCGATTCATAAATATCTATTAAAAACGAAAAGAGCGATACATTAATAGTACAATTAAAACGGGTTTACCCGATTTTTAAAATGAATGGGATTATAAAGTAAACAATTAAACGAAAATAATTTTTAGTACGCGATTCATGAATGAATATAGATCTAGGCCTATCACAACTCGGCTTCGCAGCTTTCGTAAACGAATGTATTAAAAATGCTTTAGAAAACCAACTTTGAATGTTAATTTGATCAAAATATGAAATGAATGGACTATAATTAATATGTTCATGTGTTAAAGTATAAAACAATATGTGCGAAGAGAAGTTATATCATATTAGAGTTTTAGACCTAGGAATGTAAAGATATGTAACATTACGGTATTGTCTAATGAAAGAATGTTCGTCAGCAAATCTGTAATCACAGATATAAGCAACTAATTTATGTAAAAAATGGTTTTGAAACACAAATTTGAAGGTTAATTTTATTATATAATGAAGTCAAGGGACCTTCTTTTGTATTTTCATGTGTAAAAGTAAAAACTATCTGCGCAAAGTGTATTTGTTTAAATTATATGTAGATCTAAATTCTTTCGATCATTTCTCATGTCAACATTGTAAACATACCATAGATCCATAAAATAAAATACTATAGCTTTAATAGAGTCGGACAACTTTTTTTTGTTGAGGGTCTTAAGTTCGTTTTAGGGCTAATATGCATACACTATGGCCTGCCAAGTTTTATCAAGATTGGTCAAATGGTTTTGATTTCTATTCGTCACATACATATACAAATACATTTATAAAGTATATAAAGTATATATATATATATTAGGGGTGCACCTGATAGTACTTTTTGATATCCGGCTGGAGCCGGATATGACCGGATAGTACAATTTGATATTCGGCCGGAGTCGGATACCTAAGTGTCTTGTTAATAGCTTCTGTTGCTGAACATTTTACGAAACTGCTAAATAACATACCTATATTGGTTGGTTTCATTTTTTTTACTTTCATAAACCTTATTGTTTTAATCTCTGTTTCTGATTGATTTATTCAAGCGTAACCGTATTTCTAAAAATCTATATAGCATGAGTGTATGTGTGTGTTTATGTACGATGCCACCAACAGTAAAGGATGCGTGTAGGAAGGTCAATGTAAATAATGTTGGTATATATTTAACTAGTTACTAATGTAAATCTCTCATAAGTAAAGTGCAATCTGCCTTGTATAGTGGTCGGATGTATGTGTTCATTAATTTCAGACCAACAACCTGGTCAGATATACCTTGTGAGCTTCACATGTAGTCCTAGTGTAGTGTGTATAGTTGTTTGTGTAAACCATCATGTCACGTCAGTTTTAGAACCCCTGTAATATTTTGTGACTAGTAATCACTGAACTATTCCGTGCACGATTCGCACGAGATTTTGTTTTTTGGTCGCAAGCTGACCACGAGGTGGACAGTCAGTTGATTTTTAGACTCTCGTAAGGAGAGGAGTGTTTTTGGATATTAAATGTACAAGTAGAGTGTCATTGAATAGATTTGTATTCAGGACTAATTTTCTTGGATGTATTTTGTGATGGCTGAAGTCGCCAATATATTATGATTCATTATTTTATGTAATAAAAACCATGTCTGCTACAAGTGAGTCTAGTTAATAATTATAAATATTGTGGTCAAAGAGTTTAGTATATTAGTGTTCTCACGCACTGGCAAATCTAGTGCGCGAGTGAAAGTAATTAGTTATCAGCAAAGAACATTGTAGAAGTATCTACAACACAGAGACATTCGCGTCATCACGCCTATAACAAAACCAGGCTGTGACATATGGTGGCCAGTATGTCTTAAATGACAGAACGAACCTACACTCTTTAACAAGTAAATCGTCGATCGTCTACATATAATCTGGCGTAGAAGTACAAAGGACTATTTTTCCAGTATGGCGGCAAAAACAATTGAACGGAACTTAGAAGCCTAACAAACGTTTCTGCAACAACAAGAAATTAACTCAGGTGCCCTGGCTCCAGCAGGATCTCAAATCGATTCCTAGATCTAATTACGTTACCATAGATCTAAAATATAATCAACTAGACTCATAATACAATATCAAGTTGAAGGTAACTTAGCTAGAAACTTCAGCTTACAGACTCATTTTGAACCAAGATTTGATGCAGATTGATGATAAACACTAGGCTCATGCATCTTAACTTTTAGAGATCTACTACTTCAACATCATCATTCACATAATAGTCCATTTAATTAATGTGTATGACACTGAATACAGTTATGCCTGATGAGCCGCAATCTGGGTGAAAATTACTGAAGAAAATCCGAAGCAACCTGTCTGTACTAATCAAGTCTGACGTCATTCATCAAGTCGACTATTCATCGTGGTGTACGTCATTTGAGACTCACCTAATTATTTGTTCACTGTTCCAGTAACAAATAGTGGTACACTTGGGCACGTGATACCACAAAATCGTCTTAACTGACTCCTATCAACATCTTCTGTGAAGAACTTTTCCTGTCTTATACTGCTATTTGAGTCAGTCATTCACTGTTGGATTATCTTCTAGAAGCTCAAGCACTTTGGAGTATATATATATACTATTTCTCATTCTAGTCATTGTTGCCCATATGATTTATACTAAGCCTTTATTGTATTACTAGTTACCAATGTAATTAATTCTGTTTGGATTATTGAGCTCACTATTGGATATATTACCTTACTTATTTCAATGATTTATTCGATGATTGGAGTATCACTGGACAATGGATCTACACTAAGAGGATGGAACTTATCTACATCAGACTACACTAGAAAGCCCCTGTAAGTTTGAATAATAATTGTATGTACTGGTTATACATTAACATAATTTAAAAGTATTCAATAAATTGATGTTGACTATTGAAAATAGTCACTAGTGAGTAACCATTTACATTTTTCATTTTTCTAAGTATTTGTAAGGGTGGCTGGAGAGGGACTATTTTATGATCTATCATAATAATAGGATCTATTAGGGAATATCCTATCTGTTCTTTTACCTTCAATAAGACCCAACACGTTTGAGATCATCCTTGTTGGTAGGGAGGTACTAGATCATATTGGGAAATATTTATTAGCTGTTTTAGTCTTGTTTGTGTATTTTGTCAGAGTATTCTATTTGTATTTATATTGTTGTTTGTGTAAATCTTTGTATCTACATATCTGAAATTCTCCTGTCCTATTTCTTCTTTTTATTGATTTCTTTTTATAGCAGACTGTGTCGTCATTCATATTGTTTCTGTGTTTGTTTTTTTATACATTGTACATATATTTTTGCTTCTTTTTAATTTAATTTTTTTTCTATTATAACTGGCATAAACAATAGCCATACATGCTTCATATTGAGAAATATTTGAGCTATTGCATTTGTGAATATAATTGATTTGATACATATAATTATTTGAATATATGACTATTAAGAAAGTTCATTGATCTTAAAAAAAATTTTTTTTGTAAAAATATATTGCAACATAACACACATTCTCCCAGTGTAATATTTGTAACACATCTCATTTTTTTTGGCAACCATATACTTTGATTAATTTACTTCATTAACTTCTCATTAATTATAAATTAATACATTAACAAATAACCATGGCATCATATGATAAAATTCTAGAACTTGTAAAGGTGATGGAACTAGAAGGGGAGGAGAAAAAGGAGTTTATCAAAAAAGAATTAAAAAAGGCTGAAAAGAAAGAAAGGGAGGAAAAAGATAGAATAGAAAAGAAAGAAAGGGAGGAAAAAGATAGAATAGAAAAGAAAGAAAGGGAGGAAAGGGAAGAAAAGAAACAAATTAGAGATAGGGAGGAAAGAGCTCATCAAAAAGAACTAAAACAACTAGAGACAAAACAAAAAGAAAGTCAGGACAAAGTAGAGTTAGCTAAATTAGAAGCAGCCAAAATTAATCCCAACATTATTACCCAGCAAACTACTAACAAACCATTCATTTCCAAATTTCATAAATTTAATATTAAGGAGGAAACATTGGAAAATTACCTAGTTCAGTTTGAACATATTTCATCCACTTACAACTTAAATAATGAGGATATGGCAAAACATCTACTGGCTAATTTATCTGGAGAACCCCTAAACATAATAAGCACACTTACAACTGAACAAAAAAAGACTACCTTGCTGTTAAAACTAGACTTTTGGAACATTTTGGAAAAAGTGAAGACTATTATAGAAAACTCTTTAAAAAAATTAAACTAAATAAAGATGAGACTTCAATAGAATTATATTTGACATGAAAGCAAATATGCTTAAGTGGTTAGAACTAGCTAAATGTGACATTAAAGATCCAATTCAAATTTTAGACTTGATCCTAATTGACAATGTACTATCCAATGTAACAGATTTAGTGTTTACTTTTCTTAAAGAAAAGAAAGTAAAAACAGAAACTGATCTCGTTACTAATTTAAACCTTTTTAAAGATAGCCATCCTGGTCATACCATGGATAAAAGAGACCTACATCAACTAGCCGCAACAGTCAGTACATCAAACAGTAATACTAATGATAGATTTAAATTCTCTAACTCTAAAATTTGCTTTAATTGTGGCAAGAAAGGCCATGTTAAAAGCCAATGCAGACAAACTAATACTAGCAACTTTAGATATAGAAGTTACACTAATTACCATAACCCTAGCAACTACAATAAAAATTATTACAACAATCCTAGTAACAATAATAACCAATATACAAACTACAGATCAAACCAGAGTGCAAGCCCTAGAGAAAGAAGAAGCCTTAGAAATAACAACTTATATTACAATAATTATAATACTAACAGACAATCAAGGAGGGACACATACAACCATCAGTCTAACTACAATACTAACTATCAAAACAGAAACAGAAATAGAGGCAATAACAATAACAACAATGTTCAAAGAGAAGAGAATGTTGCTTACTTACAAGCAGACATGTCTAAAGTAAATGTCTTTCCATCCTATGTAAATTCAGTAGAGATTAAAGCAATGAGAGATTCTGGTGCAACAACATCAATAGTAAGATCTAATCTAGTCAAACCAGAACAATATTTAAAAGAAACTGTTAAGGTGATCTATGCCAATGTACAAAAATTTGACATATGTATAACTGCCAAGGTCTGGATTGAATCTCCCTGGATTACAGGTGAGATAAAAGTAGTTGTAATGGATACCCCTGCCCAAGACCTCATAATAGGGAACTCACATGGTCTTAAAGATTTGACAATAACTCAACTAGATTCATGGATAAAAAATAGACAAAAAAATTGGTATCTACATCAACATAAAATAGCAGCTGTACAAACTAGATCACACAAAAAAACTAGTGCCAGAGATTGAATTGCCAAATATTCTATTTAATGAGTTAGGAACCACCAGACAAGAACTAATCAAAATGCAAAACAGTGACCCCATAGTACAAGATTTGTTAAGCAAAGACTATAACAAAATAAATTTAAACAACCATCATATCTTAGTCAACAACCTAGCTATAAGATGTAATAAAAGCAAAGATAGCACAAGAATTCAAATGATAATTCCACAAAGCCTAACACCCAAAATACTTAAAATGGCCCATGATGATCCAACAGCAGGCCACTTTGGCAAAAAGAAAACATATGCCAAAATTTCAGAAAAATTCTTTTGGCCCAAGATGAAGACTCAAATAAAAAACTATATAGATTCTTGTCCAGAATGTACTAAACAAAAAGTCATACTTAAGGCACCGCTACAAAAGTCAGATAAAGCCCATTGCTTCTGGGATAAAATAGCCATTGATATTATGGGCCCATTAAATACAAGTACCAAGGGAAATAAATATATATTGGGAATCATAGATATGGCAACCAGATGGGCAGAAGCTTTTCCTCTTAGGGATATTAGGGCAGAAGATATATGCACCTCACTAAGAACAATATTCCTAAAGTTTGGATTCCCAAATAAAATACTATCAGATAATGCATCCAACTTTAAATCAAATTTAAATAAAGCCTTCGCAGAAATGACCAACATCAAACTAGTACACAGTACAATTTATTCGCCACAATCCAACGGTGTGATTGAAAGATGGAACAAGACAATGAAAGAAATAATATATAAATTAGAAACAGAAGCAATGAATACTTGGGATCAGACTTTAAACTATGCTATTTTTGCTTACAACACTACTACTCATGAAACAACAAAATTCAGTCCATATGAATTAGTTTTTGATAGGAAACCTAAAGGTCCACTAGAACTATGGGCTGATAATATGTTAGACCTAGAGAACTATGAAGAATTCCATCCATGGATAACACAAACAAAACAAAATTTAAGGCAGGGAATAAAGTTAGCTGATATAAACATGGATAAAAATTTAAACAGACATAGAGACATAAAAAACAAGAACAGAAAATTAAGGACATTAAACATAGGAGACCAAGTATATGTCAAGATAGAAAATAAGTACAGTAAAAACAAAAATGAAGGTCCATATAAGATAGTAGGCAAAATAAACAACAAAGTGTACAAAGTAGACAAAAATGGAAAAGAATGTAAACTAAGCATAGACAAACTAGTAAAATTTCCTAAAAGAAAATTGGAAGAGATAGAAGTAATTGATAGGGAAACAGATTCAATAGGAAATATACAAGAATATGCTGCAAACACTCTAACTATTCATACTAACACCCAAGACTCATGTAATATTACCAATATAGATAACTTGAGAGAGAAATACATTACATTGAAACTAGGCTGCACTGATCTAATTCAGCATTCAATACACTTAAATAAGACATTACCATCTAAAACAAAGGCATATAACATCCCAAAGGCCTATGAGGAATTAGTAAAGGTAGAACTAAAGAAATTACTAAGTGAAAACAAGATAGAAAAATCAGAAGTATGCTCTTATGCATCACCTATGGTAATTGTTAAGAAAAAAGATAATAATGTAAGAATCTGTTGTGACTATAGAGAACTAAACAATTGTACTATTATAGATCCTGAACCTTTACCTGATACAGACACTATAATTAATATGCTAAGTAGAGCCTCACTGTTTACCACCATGGATCTAAATAGAGGATTCTGGCAAATAAAAATGGAAGAAATGTCTAAACAATATACAGCTTTCAAATGTATTTTACCTGGGTTTGAAGGGATATATGTATGGAATGTCATGCCATTTGGGTTAGTTAACAGCACAGCCACTTTCCAAAAATGTATTAGTAAACTATTATCAGGAATAGACAATGTAATTTCATATGTGGATGATATTTGTGTTTTCACTAAGTCAGAAAAGGAACATCTAGAAACACTTGAACAAATATTTGCTCGTCTAAAACAACATAAGATGACAATTGCTCCCAATAAATTAAATCTTGTAAAGTATGAAATTCAATTTTTAGGCTACAACATTACTAATAGCAGAATAACTCCTACCAAGCAAACATAAGTAAAATAAAAAATATTAAGGAACCTAAAACAAAAAAGGATGTAAGAGCACTATTAGGCTTGTGTAACTTTTATAGAAAATTTATACCTCACTATGCCCAACTTATTCAGCCCTTAGTAGAGTTTACTAAGAAGAAACATTCAAATATAATAAACTTAGATGATAGCAGCAGAGAAGCACTAACCAAGCTAAAGGATAAGTTTAATGAGAAACTAGAATTAGGAAGTATTGATCCTATTTCACAACTCCTACTGTACACTGATGCATCTAATAATGGTATAGGAGCATGCCTACTGCAACAGAAAGAGTCATATCTAAAACCTATAGTTCATATAAGTAGAACATTATCTAAAGCAGAAAGAAAATATTCAATAATAGAAAAAGAACTATTAGCTATAGTATGGAGCATAGTCAAACTGAAACACTATTTATTAGGAAGATTTTTTACAATTAAATGTGACCATTAACCATTGTTAGCACTTAAAAGAAAAGAACTAAAGAATAACAGAATAAATAGATGGTCATTAATTTTATCTGATTACAAGTTTGACCTTCAAAGTATACCTGGTCATGAAAATGTATTAGCTGATTTTTTATCAAGACAAGTAGATCATGAAACAGATACCAATGAGGACAATGATATTGTACATATCAGTCAAAATATTTTAACTGAATAACTTCATAATACAATTAGAAACGACTTGACATTTTTCAATCAGGTCAAGCTGACATTTTTTTTTTTCTAGTTATCATGTAACTAGGTCATGACATATTTTTGTTACACTTGTATCATTTTATTGGGTCATAATGACATTTTTCCTTTCATTGATGCTATTGTACTATCATTTTTTATTAACTGCATTACATATTTATTTATAACAATTTAACAATAACATAGAATATCACAATAACTAGATGTGCTAATACTTTATATAGTTAGTAAACACAGTAATGTAAACAAACACATTGTAAACAACAGTAAACTACTTGAACTGTTGACCTAAATTTTTTTTGGAAACTCACAAATGTAAATATTGTTAATTTTTTTCCAAGTGGTACACACTTGAATGTTATCATTTTTTATGCTATTCTACTTTAAATACCACATATGTGTGCTAGCAATAGCAATTATAGACAATGTCACGGTAACCTTGTATAATGGTGACAGAACTTATACTGAACACAAATATACTTGTATAGATGAATGTAAATTTTTTTTTTTGAACTTCAATAAATTCACTTAGTGTGTCAAATGATACACATTGGTTGTGTTATATCATAGAAATAATTTGATGTAAAATGACTTTAAAATTTTATTTTTTCTTCTCTTATAATTGAGATGTCAATGTATATTAACAGGAGGATCACATAGCAATTAAACATGCTCATGCAAAACATTTAAATATAATGTAACTTTACTTCAGGAGAATAAAGTCTTAACTTGCATTGATAATTTTTTTTCAAATAACATACTTGTACAGTAGATGTAATCATAATAATGTATATTTTTCTAAGCAAACATTTTGAAAGTTGAACAATGCATTTGTTAATTAGTATATGGAACCATTCATAGTTAGAATGAATGACATAACATTAATATTTATGTATAATTGAGTAAGCAGTATTGAGATGATTAATTAGATCAGCTTCACATGATAGATTAAGCTAATAGACATATGTGTATATATAGAACAATAATATCATATGTACTTTTGTAAAAGATTTTTTTCAAAAATATTTTCTAGGGGAAGGGGCGTATGTCACGTCAGTTTTAGAACCCCTGTAATATTTTGTGACTAGTAATCACTGAACTATTCCGTGCACGATTCGCACGAGATTTTGTTTTTTGGTCGCAAGCTGACCACGAGGTGGACAGTCAGTTGATTTTTAGACTCTCGTAAGGAGAGGAGTGTTTTTGGATATTAAATGTACAAGTAGAGTGTCATTGAATAGATTTGTATTCAGGACTAATTTTCTTGGATGTATTTTGTGATGGCTGAAGTCGCCAATATATTATGATTCATTATTTTATGTAATAAAAACCATGTCTGCTACAAGTGAGTCTAGTTAATAATTATAAATATTGTGGTCAAAGAGTTTAGTATATTAGTGTTCTCACGCACTGGCAAATCTAGTGCGCGAGTGAAAGTAATTAGTTATCAGCAAAGAACATTGTAGAAGTATCTACAACACAGAGACATTCGCGTCATCACGCCTATAACAAAACCAGGCTGTGACACATCACGCATTGTTTTTTTCTTTGAGCATACGCACGCAATAGAGTTGGGTGTCAGTCAAAAAAGAGAACACATTGGCATGGTCAGTCAAGCATACAGATAAATTATACCCGTCCACTAGTTAGAGGTCAAGGGTTGTTGTTTTTTTTTACGCTCCAGCATATTGTTTCTTTGTTGCTAGATCTAACTGCGGTACTATTGTTCAATTTATTTTATGCGAATTAAAAATTTACTGTAAGGTTTTCCGTTATTTATTAAGTCAAAAGAATTAAACAATGAAATAACTTTCTTTCTAAAGATTTTAATACAAGGCAATAAAATACACACACGAAAACATGCACATCTTTGTTTTATGCTGTGCAAAAAGAAACATTAAATGCAAAGATGTATGTTAGAAACATCTTCCTTAATTATTACTAATTAATTATTTTATTCGTGGTTTCAGTAACTGTTACAAAAGGGAACGATATTAATTAATCTTTGCAAATAGGCGGATTGTGTGATAACACAAACTCTCTTTGTTATCTTGCTTTATTTGTATCTGTACCATGTAACAATAAATAGTTCCAAATTATATTTCTAGGTTAGAAATAAAGCTAGAATCCAGACTAGATCTCACTAGCGGATCCAGAACCCTAACCCTAACGCCCAGCAAACCCTAACCCTATGCATACTAGTGCATATAATATATATATATATTATATATATATATATATATATATATATATAGGGTTAGGGTTATATATATTTCATGGGCGTAGCCAGGATTATTTTCGGGGGGGGGGTATTTTTTGCCCCCCCCCCCCGCGATAAAAAATTATATGTATTAATGTGTGTGTGTGTACATTGTCTTTATATTCTGACCCTTCATTCTTTCGGAAGACGTTTATTGTGCCCTAGAATAGGTTCTTCCTGGAGTTAGTGAAAAAATGGTAGATTCCCCGCCATTGCCAACGCGGGGCGAAACTTTGCCGCCAAGCACTAATTCTTGTATTGAAAGCCAACAAAATGCATATTCTGAGGTTTCTACAGTGCATTTTCCTGATATTAAAAAGTTTTATCTCAAAAACCTAATGTGCTATTCTTACTGACTTATACCCTCCCGCGCCGTTCGGCGCATTTGCCGTCAAGCTGTTTCCACAAAAATCTGTCACTGGTAATGTCTGAAGCCTCTTCTCACCTGCTCTGAGGACCTCCATGAATATGTGACGCCAAGTCATCGCAACTCTTATTATGCCTAATTCATTTTGTCGGACTGTATGTCCTGCAAACCTCATGAGACGCTCTGTCACAATCTTACTAAGGGGTCGACTTCCAGTTTGGCATAGGATTTCCTTGATTTACACCCGATCTCTATAACTGACTCCTAAAATCTGTCTTAGCCATCTTTGTTGAGCCACATTTTCTGTTTTTCAATTTCGGCAGATGACTATTCACTGTACTTTATTAATTAAGCCCCGTGTAACCTCTCTTAAATACGCTCTTGGAATTAAGTGACTGTATTTTGCTTTAGATTTTATATCGAAAAGTGAAGTTTTATTGTCAAAATCATCTGTTGGGGGTTTTAAACTAAAAAATCTCTGGAGTTATGGGTTTTTTAAAACCCCATTTAGCTACGGTCATAGAATTTAGAAACTGTAGTTTGCTTTAAAATAATACTAAAAATAGAGGTTTCCCACCTCAAAACGCTCTGTAGGGAGGATTTAAACTAAAAACTTCCGATTGTCTTGGCTACGCTCAAATAATTTTAGTGTGTAATTTGCTTTTTTTTATATTTAAGAGGTATTTTTTAGCATCAAAGCACTCTGAAGGGGCGTTTAAACTCAAAACCCCTTTTGGCAACTCTCATAGCATTTTAAGTGCGTAATTTGCTTTTTTGTCTTACATTGAAGATGTATTTTTTAGCTTCAAACCCCGCATGCCGGGGGTTTAAACTTAAAACCACTTTGGCTACGCTCATAGATTTTCCTTTTTTTTATATTGAAGAGGTATTTTTAGGTTTAAACTCCACTGGAGGGGAGTTTAAACTCAAAACCCCTTTGAATACACTCATAACATGTTGAGTGTATAATTTTTATAATTTTCTTTGTTTTTAATATTAAAGAGGTATTTTTTCCTTCAAACCCCACTGAAGGGGGGTTTAAACTCAAAACTGAGTCAAAACCCATTTAGCTACGCTCATAACATTTGAGTGTGTAATTTGCGTTTTTTTTATACCGGGTATTGAAGAGGTATTTTTTAGCTTCGAACCCTACTGAAGAGGGATTGGTGGTTAACTCAAAACCCCTTTGTTTACGCTCATAGACTTTTGAGTGTGTAATTTTCTTTTTTTATATTGAAGAGGGGTTTATCGGAAATTTTGGAAGAGATTTAAAAATGAAAATCTTTCTTAACTGTGCTCGTGAAATTTGGGGGATCGTCGTTTGCTTTTTTTTTGTTTGTGTTATAGAAGAGGGGAATTTAACTGCGAAAACCCCTAGTAGGGGGGCTTTAAACTCACCCCCCCCTAGTAGGGGGTTTTAAACTCGAACCCCCTTGGTAGGGGGTTTTAAACTCAAAACCTCTTTTGGTGTGCTAGTGCAAGTGATAGTTTAGTATTAAAATCTCACCTAAAATAAACAAAATCAAAGTAAAAAATAAGTCACTAAATCCGATTTCTCCCCCCGGGGGATTTTATTTCGGGGGGGGGGGTTAAACCCCCACCCCCTGGCTACGCCCATGATATAATATATATTTATAAAGTATATATATATATATATATATATGAGAATTTAAAAATGCAGTGTTTCTCAATCTTCGGAGAAAAAAAAACAGTCATGTTGAGGCCTTTCTCTTGCAAGCGTTTTGTTGCATTTTTCATTGCACATCTCCTGACATCTAGACCTTATTATTCATCAATGGAGTTTGAAGCCCCGACACCAAAAGCGTTTTCTTGCATTCTACACTGCAGTAACGCATTCTCCTGACATCTACAGCTCACTATTCATTAGTGAGGTTCGCCCCGACGCCAAAGCGTTTTCTTGCATTCTTCACTGAAGAAACGCATTCTCCTGACCTTAAGCTTATTATTCATTCTATTAAAAAAGGACCTTTTGAATAATGTTGTACTTGAAAAATATTCTAATATGAATTTATAAACCCTTGATAAATTGCAAATAAAACCGCTTTGTCTTTGAAAAGATAAGATAACCTACATATTTAGATTAAGGCTATAAATAATATTCAATAAAATTCGTGCATTAATTGTGAGCTATAGCTCCAAATTTATTTAACTAAAAAAATATCAGATTGAGTAAAGGTTGGGAAAAGGCGACTACTAAAAAGTTATTTGGGTTAAGAACTCATCTCAATCGTGACTCTTATGCTAACAACTTTTTGTTTGAATTCTAACTTTTCCAAAACAAAGTCTTTCTTTAAAAAATTATAATAAATTTATGTGAAATTACATGAACTCTGGAGAGGGGAGCAGCAGTAGTGAAAACGAATTATCCTCGCTCCTTTATAGATTTTTTTGCTAATGATTGAGTTTGGCATTGAAGAATAGGGGGTGGGGCGACTCGATATAAGAATATAAGATATAAGAATTTAATATAAGAATTTAATTTATAGCATATATAAATTATATTAGTTGCAGATTTGTTTTACATTTTTGTAATTTCTTAACTATAATACAAAAAGAAAAAGTATTGGTTTGTCCGATGGGCGGAATGCGATTGCATGTAACGCCCATCCCATTTTATATTTACTAATTATAAAATTTGATATTAGAGTGTGGTACGACATAATATACAAATGGGTTCACATATCAATACGTAGATTATATTATATAGATATTCAACTAATTTTGTTCACAAACTATGTTTTCTCCATAAAAAGAGGACCGCCCCCCCCCACTCAGAGAGCTAGAGTTGGGAGGGCAGTACATGCATTCGCCCCCCCCCCCCTTTTACAACACCGAATCGGCCAAAATACCAGAAGAGGATCGCGACATAATATAAAAAGTATATTAATTCAACTAATTTTGTTCATAAACTATGATTTCTCCATAAAAGTAGGACCACCCTCCCCACTCAAAGTATTTAGGTAGGAAGGGCAGTAGAAATATTGCCCCCCCCCCAATCGGCCAACAAAGATCGGTTAAAATATCAACAACAAGTTTTAATCATATAGATATTTAATTGATTCTGTCAGCAAGCTGTGATTTCTACAAATTAAAATTGGACCGCCCCCCTCACTCGAAAGTGTATTCGGGGGGGGGGCGATATTGATGCCATCGCCCCCTCCCGACTCCGCCAAATCGGTCAACATACTAGAGAGGGGGGGCAAAATAATCTAAAAATAGGTTGAAATATAAATAAATTGGTATATGTTATTAACATAAGTAATAAATTCGTATACGATTGTGTGAATTCTATTCTAAAATTCGTCTACCACCACCACCACCCCCCCCGATCGCCCCTACCGCCCCCCTGGATCCGCCAGTGATAGATCTAGAAGCTAGATCTAGACTAGAATTCATATTTATAACTTATGATTATAATTTAATCTCTAATCTTAAAATTACTAGATTTTTTATTATTAAATGTAAAAAAAAACCCAAAGAAATGGTAATCGATTTTCGTATGGAAAAGAAGGAAAATGATATTGTTTCTGTAGCTGGAGAGACTATTGAAATTGTGCAAACCTTTAAATACCTTGGTACTATCCTAGACAATAAACTAAATTTTACTGCAAATACTGATTATATTAGCAAAAAAAGGGCAGCAAAGATTACGATTACTAAGAAAAATGTCATCGTTTAATGTTAGTGAAAAGGCCTTGGCTATGTTTTATCACGCTCATATCTGCAATATTTTAAGTTTCAATATCACTGCCTGGTATGACAATCTGAGCATTAAAAATAAAAATAAACTTTATAGAATCCTAAATGCTGCTGGTAAAATCATTCGAAAAAACAAACAAACCCAATTTGGGCAGTTGTTTGAGACAAACATTTATAAAAAAGCTAACAAAATCCTCGAAATAAAGAATCACCCTTTGTGTCAGGATTTTGTGATTTTACCATCACAAAAGAGATACAAGACACCGATAGCAAAGACAAACAAACACAAACACTCTTTTGTTCCCCCTGGCAATCAAATCATTAAATAAGAACAATCTGGTATAAACTTTGTCACATGTAAATTATGAGTGAGTCTGGTGTGAATGTACACTTTGGTTTCTTATAGTTATAATGTTTTTTGTTTGGTGTAATGCACAAATTGTAAGACAAATTTCCATACGGACAATAACGATTATTATTATTATTAAATGTAGGCCAATATTATAATCAGGATTACTGTAATTGGCCTACTACAAGGTAATACTGCACTATGCTGTTCGCATCAGATTAAGTTATTAATGAGATACTACTGTTTACATCATGGGCGTAGCCAGAATTTTTTTCTGGGGAGGGGGTTGTGGGGATTTTTCTCTCCGCCCCGCCTCCAAGCATTCTTTCCGGTATTGAAAGTCAACAAAATGCATATTCTGAGGTTTCTGCAGTGCATTATCCTGCTATTTAAAAGTTTTATTTCAAAAACCTTATCTGCTATTCTTACTTACTTAGATCTTCCTGCGCCCTAGTTTGCTTTAGAATGACATTGATGAGAGAGGTTTTCAACCTCAAAACCCTCATTAGGGTTTTCTTTTAAAACTAATAACTTTAAAAAAAAGCCCTCTGGAGGAGGGCATTTAAACTCAAAGCCCTTCTTGGCTTTGCTACGCTCATAGAATTTTTAGTGTTTAATTTCTTTTTTTTATATTGAAGAGGTATTTTATACCTTCAAACCCCGCTGGAGAGGGGGTTTAAATACAAATGGGGTTTTATCGTAAATTTTGGAGGGGGTTTTAAAAATCAAAATCTTCTTTAGCTACGCTCTTGGAATATGGGTATTTTAAACTCTAACCCGGCTAGGCTTCGGTGGGGCAAGTGATGGTTTAATATTAAAATCCCACATAAAATAAACAAAATTAAAGCAAAATTGTATCATAACAGTGACCAAGTTGTATTGGGTCAGTATTTTATAAAGAAAATCTTTCCAGAAAATTTGGTTTTCATTATTTGGTTATTCTTTGGTTATATTAAGAAAGAAAGTCCACTTTCAAAGTTCATAGATCGTTACTAGACGTATTCTGGTCATTTTGCGAATTTCTATTACTATTATTGGTTATCTATAAAGTTTACAATGATTTGAGAAGAAACTTAATGTAGCTGTATATATAATCCATTGCTGATTGATTTTAATTTCTAGCACAGCAGCAAAGGGGACAAGTGGAAAGAACATTCATATATTTCTTTTTTTATCAAGAGATTTCATTAAAATGTATAATTACATTCGTTCACAAGTATCGGGTAGATGATTGGAGTAGCAAATACATAACCTAAACAACTCGCTATTTAAAAAAAAAGTAATTAGCGAATGAAATGAACAAAGTTCCTCACCTTCCACAACATAAGAAGAGCATTCCGTAGAGTTACTCACTTCGAAATCCACCCTGAAAAAAACAAATTGAATAAAACGGATAGTTTAACGTGAACAAGGTGAAACATCATGAATCATTATGGAATAGAAAGGACATCAGGAAATCTTGACATTTAGAAATGAATTTAACAAAAATTGAAAATGTGATTACCATTAAGAATCTAAAATTTCTTAATGAGCCATTTGAAAAATTTGATTTTTTTTAAAGAGGTGAAGAGTATTTTGCTAGAAGACGAAGAGGGTGAAGCCTCACATTTTGCTAGAAGACGCAGGGTGAAGCCTCACATTTGTTTCTGCGATTCATCTGACCAACGTTTTGGCGGTGAACTCTTTAGACTTCTAAGTCGCCAGTCAAGCTTTTAGACCTTTTATCTATATAGCGCTACATTCATGCTTATGGCATACTCAGAACGCTATGGTCCAATCTCATTTGTGCGGGGGGGGGGGAGGTTTTCCGTGCCGCCTTTAGTGGCTTTAGGCGCTCAGTAAACACAACTATACCCGAGTCAAGTTCATGCGTACTTAGCTCTTGAACACGTTTCCCACATTGCCTGTCTTCTTTGTCTATCGCTTACACGTATTTCCTGTCTTTGTCTATCACTTACACGTATTTCCGGTCTTTGTCTATCACATACATGTATTGCCCGTCTTTGTCTATCACTTACATGTATTACCGATCTTTGTCTATCGCTCACATGTATTGCCCGTCTTTGTCTATAGCTTACATGAATTGCCCGTCTTTGTCTATCGCTCACATGTATTGCCCGTCTTTGTCTATCGCTTACATGTATTGCCCGTCTATGTCTATCGCTCACATGTATTGCCCGTCTTTGTCTATCGCTTACATGTATTGCCCGTCTTTGTCTATCACTTACATGTATTACCGATCTTTGTCTATCGCTCACATGTATTGCCCGTCTTTGTCTATAGCTTACATGAATTGCCCGTCTTTGTCTATCGCTCACATGTATTGCCCGTCTTTGTCTATCGCTTACATGTATTGCCCGTCTATGTCTATCGCTCACATGTATTGCCCGTCTTTGTCTATCGCTTACATGTATTGCCCGTCTTTGTCTATCGCTTACATGTATTGCCCGTCTATGTCTATCGCTTACATGTATTGCCCGTCTTTGTCTATCGCTCACATGTATTGCCCGTCTTTGTCTATCGCTCACATGTATTGCCCGTCTTTGTCTATCACTTACATGTATTGCGCGTCTTTGTCTATCGCTCACATGTATTGCCCGTCTTTGTCTATCGCTCACATGTATTGCCCGTCTTTGTCGACCGCTTACATGTATTGCGCGTCTTTGTCTATCGCTTACATGTATTGCCCGTCTTTGTCTTTCGCTTACATGTATTCACGCGATACTCTCGAATAATTTATTATCAACAAACCGTAAACTTGTTGTTAAATAAATAATTTAACCTTGTTATTGTAAATAAAGAACATCACTTATATTTATACATGTTCAGGAATTCGCCATCATTTGGGGATAGGTGTTGGGGCTTATCCTCTTAGGAAGGCCCATCATTTTTACATTCGACATCATGACATGAGATAATGGTGTAATATTTAATATTCAAAGTAAAAAAAAATCGAACACTCATTAGAGGGCCCTTCTCAAGTGGGGGCCCGGGGGATTTTCAATGTCTCCCCCTCCTTTACCTTAGCTACGCCACTGAGCATGTTACTTCATTGCTCCAGCTTCTCCATTTTCTTTTTTTCAACACATTTTCGCGCCAATAGATGTGAATGTGTTTTAGTTTTCTAATGTTATACTGTTTTGTATGCTGTAATGTACAAAGAAAAATTCTCTTATGGATTCTAATTCTTCTTCTTCTTTATGTAAACCGTCCAACTCCTGGACTTTGATGTGCCTAGATAATGTTTCTAGTGGAACTTTTGTCAATGAGGGAAGAAGGTGACAACAACTTAGTGAATGAGGGGTTCGTTAGCTTTGGCTGGCTATCAACCTAGAATAAGAGTTGAACTCTGAATCTGAAACCTCAGCTGTTCGTATATCTATGATTAAGTTTTCTAAATGTTGGCTTTACTATTATTATTACATTGCTAGATTTCATATGGTGATATTGCAATATCACTATATTTTCAGTGTATCATTGTGATTATCATTCTTCATTGTGTACTTTTAGTTCATCATGTGGTCTATCGCAGATCTTCACTGTATATCAACTATTGTTTTAAGATTTAGCACTGAAAGTTAACCCGTTTAGGTTACAAATGTGCATATAACACAAAGTAAATCTGACAATTATATCATAAAGCTGAATATTTAGATACAGAACTAATATTATGATTCTTGTTTAAAATAAAGATATTTGCCAGAAATTGTGAAGGAATAAAAATCACAAATGACTATTTCTTACAAGACTGCGTGACATATAAGAAGATTTGATTTTAAAAATAAATTCTGATGACTTACTCTATAGTACTCCTAGCATCAGCATCTACAATTTGAAAGTTAGCTATTACAGTAAAATCACTCTCGGAATGCCATTCCACAAACGTCAAGGGTGGATGAAAGAAACCAGATAATCTTGGGTTTCGTTTAATATTGATGAATGTCTGTATGAAATATGTAACACAAATGCTATTGTTAATTATGAAAATCTCCATATATATTTGTTAGATAACTAGCTAATACCATGCGGCTCTACGCTTTGAATAGTTGGTATATATATAGGATGGTTGCCTGGTCGTGCGGTTTGCGCGTAGGACTGTCGTTTGGATTTATCGATTGTCCCTGGATCAAACCCTGCCCGCTCCAATCCCCCGTTGTCTTTCGGGAGGTTTGGACTAGGAAGTAAACTATCTAAAACTCTGAAGGTGTTATATTATCAATTAGGATGTAAAAACAACACTGCTGTTTAAATTACAACTCCATTTTTATTGACATGACAAGAAAGTGAAAAAACTAACAGGAGACTTTAATACACACTAATAACATACTTGAGAAAAACATGCGAGTACGTGAACATACTTAACAGTAGGACAAGGGAGACAACAAGAAAACAAACACACACACACACACACACAACATACATACACATAAATGCACATAAATGTAACATCCTCCGGTGTTTGAGGTTAGTCATATACATAGTAACTAGTTCTTGTGGATTTGACCACTCGGCCTGACCTAGTTGTATAGGTTGTCGATCTGTGAGACCCGTCTTCTATATGGCTCTCAGGTCTCTGAGCAGTACTTTCATCTGTGCTGGGTGCATCCACAGGTGCGGGATTGTCAGGCTCAGTCGTACCTGTTGGTGCAGGTGCATTCGAAGTGGGATTCTTCGTAAGTGAAGTCTATTTCGGCGATTAACTCCTCCGCCTGATTCAATTTCATACGACCGTTGTTGTAACTGACGAGTTATAACTCCCTTTTGCCAACGCTCATAGCCACGCGACCTTGACTTTAGTCTCACCTCTTCACCCTTAGCAAGTTGTAGTAAATCGCTGATCTCCTCTGGTTTTCTTTCAGCGCTTTTCTATGTTTCTGAGGATCCAGAACTTGAGGTTTCAACAGGCTTTTAGCTATAGGCAGCAAGGTTCTGATTCTTCTGTTGAAGAATGCCTGTGAAGGGCTAGTACCAGCTTTCCTATTTGATCTGGAATAGTGGGGACTTCTCGTCAAATGGTTGAAATTCCAATCATAGGCAAATTTTGCGAAGCTGTCCGAAGATAGCTGAGGTCCATTGTCAGAGACCACTGTGGATAGGATGGCAAATCTAGCGAAATGGGCTTGAAGTTTTCTTATGACAGTTTCTGAACTAGTGTTCTCAGAAGATCAACTTCTCAGAAGTTACTGTAGTATTTCACACACACAAGGATAGTCTTTGCCATAAATTGTGAATAGATTAACATCAACGTTTTCTCGGGGGGGGGGGGAACTCAGTACGTGTCGTTCTAATTTGACGATAACTTAATAAGCAAGTAGGGTTTATAACATATTTATAGCGCCAAAAATCTAATTTTTAAAATCAGTTATGCAAGCATTTTTTTAAAGAGAAAAAGCTAATTAGTATGCATTATAAGTTAGACCTAATTTAAAACGAATAGTAATTTTATTAACGTCATTTTCTTAAATATTTTTATAGCGGAAATATTTTTTTTTTTTTTTTTTTGAGGATTTGAATAAGAGATTGATTAAGTAGCTAACACTTAATTTTTTCTGTGGATTACTTGTGTTTCTGTGGTTTTGTGTGTGTTACTGTTTAGAGTGGACGGCGCGAGGGTTGTGTAGTTTAAGTACTGTGTAGTTATCGTCTCTTTTCTGTCTCTGTACTTGTGATAAACCCTTGTAAAAATGTCAGTTAAGACATTTTTTTTTTATTTAAAAAAAGGACCTGGATGGTGGACTTGTCCATGCCCCAGGTACCTTGCTTCTTAAGCTGTCAGGCCAAGGGGCTGTTAAGGCCACTATGGCGAGCCTAATAGAGTGCCTGAAACTAACACCGGACGAAGTGAGTTCTCTCTATCGCTTCGAGAACCCCTTTTGTCTGGTTCCTGGTCCCAATATCCGCCCGAGTGAGAACCCGTATATTAAGGAAATCATTTGGGAATGAGAAGGACTTCAAGGTAGATGTCTGTACCTTAGAAGACGAAAAAATCAGGGTTACCCTTCACTGGGTAGCACCAACCATAAACAAATTAAAGATAGGAGAAATCTTTGAAGCTTTTGCAGAAGAAGGCTCCGAGTCAGAAACCCCATTGACAACGAAAAACATGCTGAGAATTACTCCCTTAGAGCATGTGAGAGGAAGCGAGCAGTGAGTCTTAAGGTTGCCTTATCCCCGTACAAGGACAACCTATGTGTCGGCCATGAACCAGTACTCTCTCTATCTAAACCTTGTCCCAATCGTCCTTCGTGCAGAACTCTGCATTCGTAAAGAATGTGTTCTATTGTTTCATCGTCCTCCATGCAATGGCGACACCGTGTGTCGTAATTTTCCTTCCACCGTCCAAAGTAAGCACCAATTGGACAGTGGCCGACCCGGAACTGGGCTAGGACTGCCTGTTCCGCACGATTAAGTTGCCACCATTTATCTCTTTTGTATGGTCTACTCATTGCTCTGTGAAACTCACGACCCTTATTCGAAGAATCCCAGCCGTCGTGCCAAAGTGTCAACATGCGTTTGTCGACCAGGGATCGTACACTTTGATACGTGCACGGTTCATCATGTTCGAGCGCCGTTGCGACCGCGGTTTTCGCGAGCTGGTCAGCCAAGTCGTGGCTGACCACCCCACAATGGGCGGGCACCCATTGCAAAGTAACGTTCACACCGAGTTGTAGGAGACGCCACACGACCGTTAGGACGTCCCATACCCATCTGACACCTTCATCCAGCCGTTCTAGGGCCTCTAGTGCGGCTACCGAGTCCGTGAAAAGGACTATGTCGTTCGCTGACGCAGTCCCGTTACCTACTATCATAACCGCCCAGTCCAGTGCGTGGAACATTGCTTCGAGTTCAGCCTCGAGGCTGCTTTTCTGCTGACAGGGTCCACTGAGCTCGTCACTTTCGGGATTGCCAGAGAGTCGGACTACCGCCCCGTACCCAGCTTTCACCGTTCCCTCGAGCGTCTGCACAGAGCCGTCTGTGTAGATGGTGGTTACTCCGGCTGGATATGAAGCTATAGTCTCTCTGGCTTCTTGTAGTAGCCGTGTGGGGTGACTCTGCCTAGTCACCACTGGGTCAAGTAGGTTTTTCCGGATCGTCGGCATGCCGAGGGCCTCCATCGGGAAGATAGAACCGGACGGGAATAGAGCAGCCCGCTCCACCGGCAGATTCGCCTCTCTGACCAGCCCACGCGCCACATGCATGAAGCAGGGCCGGTTTTTGAGGCGTCTCCTGCCCTCCCAGTTATCGACCAGACTTCTGAGTGGGCATCCATCCTCCAGCCGCATATATCTCTCGTGAGCTAGTATGACGGCTCGCTCTCTGCGCAATTTCAACGGTGGAATGTTTGCCATAATCTCACCAGCGGCAATTGGCGTTGTCCTAAAGGTTCCACAGATTAGTCTTATGGCTTGGTTCTGAACAGAATCTAGGCCTGCTAGGGCAGTTTGCGAAGCCCAGACCTGAACAGGAAGACTGTAGTCCATGTGATAGCGTACTGCACCCATGTACAGTCCTCTCAGCACAACCGCTCTCGCTCCCCACTTCGTTCCAGCTAGTTTCTTCACGATGTTCAGCTTCTTGGAAGCTGTTTCCTTCACCTGTTGGATATGATCGCACATAGTCAGTTTCTGATCGAGAATTACTCCCAGGTACTTGGGCTTTTTATCCCATTCCAGAATCTTGCCATCCATTCGTAGCTCAACAGGTTCCTTCAATATATCACGACCCAGCGTAAACCATGAGTAAACCGACTTCGAGTGGTTTACCTCAAGGCTCCACATTCTGGCGTAGCAGGATAGAGTTGTTAATGCCTGCTGGAGAGTGCCAATGAGCTGTTGGCGATCCCTCCCTGACTACCACAACACGATATCATCTGCAAACAATAGCTTCTGACATTTCAAAAGAGCCGGCAAGTCGTTGATGTAGACCAAAAATAGCGTACAGCTGAGTGCCGATCCCTGCGGCACCCCCTGCTAAAGTGGAAGTTTCCCCGACACGTGCTTACCAACACGAGTCTGTACCGTTCTTTCCGTGAGGAAACTTTGGATCCACCTAAGCATATGTGAACCGACACCTAAGTTCATCAGTTTCAACAACAGACCGGGCCTCCATACTTTGTCATAGGCCTGCTTGAGATCGATAAATACCGCTAGCGTCGACTGACCAGGTCGATTTGTGTTGCCCCACTGGAAGCCATCCGCCACTTTCTGCATGAATAATGTCACCTGATCGATCGCATTTCGTTGCCTCCTGAACCAGCCCTGTTCAGGAGCAATGAGACCTTTCGTTTCTAGAAACCATGTGAGCCTTCTGTTGACCATGCGTTCGGCCGCCTTCCCGACGTTGGACGTCAACGAAACGGGTCGGTAACTTTCTGCACAATCTGGGACCTTCCCCTTTTTGATCAGGGGAACAATCGTTGCCACTCGCCAAGCCTTAGGAAAATCCCCCTTAGTCCAAGTACGATTGACCAAATCCAACAGTTTCCTTCTGCCAATAGGACCGAGATGTTTCAGCATTTCGTTACTGATCCCATCTGGTCCATGTGCCTTGCGTAACTTGCACTTCCGAAGTGCAATATCTAGCTCTCCATAGGTAAAAGAGTTAATGAATGTGCTCGTCTCGTCCTCGCCGTAGACATAACTGCGTTTCGCTTTAGCCTTCATGGTGCCGTCTAGAGCTTTCGACACTTTGCTTCTCTCACCCGTCCTCGAGATGGCCGCAAAAGCCTGGTTTAGAGCGTCCGACCGGTTAGAGTCAGTGACCACCAAGCCTTGAGCCGTTTGCAGGGGCGCAGCTGCTTTTGGTTCTTTCGCCCTGGTTAGGTTGTTGAGAAGTTTCCATGCCTGTCGTCCGTCCGCAAGATCCAGGTTAGCACATGTCTTGGCCCACTTCAGTCTCGTACCCTCCGCAATGGCTTCCTTTACCTCCGCCGTAAGCTTGTTGTAAGCTCTCCTGGTTTCATCGGTTTTTCGACGACTGTGCTGCCTACGTGCAGCTCGCCTCAGTCGGATTAGGCGTGCCAAAGCGGGAGACCAAAAGTGTCTAAACTTGCGCCCCCCGTAGGACCTCGGGATAGCTTTTCGAGCGGCACCTAAGATGGCTTCGACAAAGAGTCCGTAAGTCCGGTTAATGCAATCTGCTTGGATATCCAATCCGTCCAGAGCTACATCCGATGCACTCCTGAACAGATCCCAGTTAGCACGATTATACACCCATTTTGGTTCTGTGTATGGGGTACTCACGTTGAGCTTTGCGAGTTCGATTGTGACCAAGACCGGCAGGTGATCGCTACCGACGTCGTTGAGCACGTCCACTCTCGACTGTGACCTTAAGTCAGTTGACACCAGTGACAAATCTGGCCGCGACAAGCCCCCATGCCCGGTGTGCATAAAGGTCGGGGAGCTGTCTTTGCCCTGCAAAACAACCAGATTTGTTTCGTCACATATCTCAAGTAGCCGACGCCCTCGGATGTCTGTTTCCTGACATCCCCACGCTGGGGACTTAGCGTTGAAATCACCTGCAACGATCATCCTTGTACCAAATGGCTCACGCAGTTTGAATTGCAACTCAGACTTAGATGGATTGTAGAGGTTTACGCATGTGAATCGCTGACCATATTTGTACACCTCCACTGTCAAAGTGTCAGTCCCACCGGGTCCCGCAGGGGCGCTGGATTCCACTACTCGAGCCGTAAGGGTATTTCGTACAAATGTTACTAGTACCTGGCACCTCGAGCAGGAACACCGGTAAGCTGTGAAGCCATAAAGAAGAGGTGGCCCCTCGTCTGAGCGTAGAGTTTCTTGGCACAGTAGGACATCGGCCTCGTATTGCTCTGCTATCGTATAGACCTCTATCCGTTTCAGTGAGAACTGCCGATTCAGATTGAGGTGGATAATCCGAAGCTGTTTGTTTCGGTCGTAACCGGGTGGGAGTGCACCACTTTCCCTCGCCTTGCCTCCTGGTGCGTTCACCTTTCGGGTTTTGGTGAATGAGGGTGTACCACGTCCTCTTGCCTTGCCTCCTGGTACGGTCACCTTTCGGGTTTTCCAGAATAGAGCCAATCAAGCTAGGCAACTCAGATAAGTGGGCGGCTTGGATAAAACTCCGCAAACAGACTGAACTCCCCCATTATATTCAGTTACGATACGAGGACGATCCGAGGACCTACAAGGTCCTCGTGACCATCCCGGGACGTAGACAACAGTGCTGGCATTGCGGACAGGATCAGCACTGGTCAAACCAGTGTCCATATAGGGCGAAACCCAGACGGGACCAAAAGCCCACAGAAGGTGCAAAGGAGATAGAAGGGAAAATCTCCTATGCCATGGCCCTTAAAGGGAGAGAAAAAGCAATCCGAGATTGATCAACAGCTAAAAAAAAGATGGCTTCACAATGGTAGAAAGCAACAAAGGAGGGAAAAAAAACAAATAGAACCACTGGGAGCTACTCCAAGTGGTCTCCCCCCACCTAACAGCCCTGAAAACAAATCTAAGCAAAGTAAAAAAATTAAAACATCCGGAGGCGCAAGTTCAGCACCCACCACCCCAACCAAAATAACAAGAAAGAGGGCCCTCTCTCTTTCTTCCTCATCAGAAGAGGAGAAAAGAGAGAAAGAACAGTTCAAGCTCGAGCTGAACTTTCCAGACTCCCCGTCAGTGCTAGTCATAGATGAGGGCGAGGACCCTAACACACATTCAAACACATAAACAACAAAGCAACTCTTAAAGATAAAATGCATACACACACAATAGAATAACAAACACGCAAACCAATCTCACACACTCATGGCAGACATCAAAATTTTGACACTCAACATCGGAGGGCTTAACAATAAACACACCTACATAGCACACCTCACAAGGAAATACAAGCCAGATTTTATCTTTCTGCAAGAGACCAACACACAGAGTACAAGGCCAAAAAAAGCAGTCTCTCTTATGGGCTTCCGGGAGGGTTATTTTAGTTTAGGTAGAAAACCACGAGGGGCAGCCATTTTACAAACATCCAATAGGTTTTCAATCACTCACTCATATCAAGAGGATAGTAATAATTAGGACAAGCTCACAAAAACACACATACACGTTAGTCAACATTTATGCACCCGCTCAAAAAAAAAGAGAAACAAGAGAAAAAAGAGTTTCTTGGAATGCTAAGTGACATTCTACACACTCTTACGCAGGAGAAAATTTGATAGTAGGGGGTGATTTAAATTACATTGATTCCCAATTAGACAAGCAAAACTCGTGTAACAATTAAAACGTATGACTATTTGGGGGGTGTCATCAAGGCTTTCCGGTTAGTAGATGCCTATAGAGAAGTAGATGTCACGGGCCGGGTCACCACGTTGAGGGACAAGGCACACCAAATAGAAACACGGATAGATAGAGTGTATGTGCCAAGGGCGTGCGAAACAAAGAGTGTAACACATCTCGTAGAGACATTACAATATACAGACCACAAAGGAGTCTTAGTGGAACTGCTGAACCCAAAACTAAAAAAGAAAAAACAAAAAACACCGATCTGGAAACTTAACAACGACCTCCTAAATGACCCGCTCTATTTAAAAACAATCCAAACCTCCTCATAAATATAATATATGACTCAAACAAACCCCATTTCAAAGTCACACAAATATGGACGCTAATTAAAAGCTCCATTAAGCAGCAAAGCCAAATACTGGCCACACTAGTCAACTCAGAAAAGAAAAAAGAGGAGGAAAGACTTAAAAATTTACTAACACACGAAGAAGACGAAGCAGCCAAAACACATATACTAACACAACTAGAAGAACAATTTAACTATCAATACAAAGGAGCGGAAACGAGGTGCAAAAGTAAAAAAATAACCGAAGGGCCTAACAAGCTTTTTTTATCAGCAGAACAAAACATTCAAATTGACAGAACTGTTGACAACATTATTGATTGTAAAGGAGAAACTATACACGACACGGACAAAATAACATACACATTTACGAAATACTTTACTAATTTGTATGACAAGGAACAGACGGACGACAACGCACAAAAAAGTATTTTTACAGAACTGCAAAGAAATACCAATGACAGAACAGATAGAGACAGACGCTCCCTTTACGCTAGACGAACTGAGGGCTGCTTTAGATACAACACAAAACAACAAATCCCCTGGCCCAGACGGTCTGACGTTTGAATTTTACAAAGCCTTTTTTTCCCAAAAAGGACCCCTACTATTAAATCTATACAGCGACATGTTAGTGACAGAACAGTTACCTAGAGATTTCAACTTAGCATACATCACACAACACCTCACCTAGCGACTTTCGACCGATCTCACTTCTAAACACCGACTACAAACTCCTGACGAAAATGATTTTTCTAAGACTAAAACCCCTCATACCACACTTAATAGGACAGGACCAATACTGTAGCAACCCAGCCAAAAACATCGACGAACTTAACCATTTTTAAGAGACATTATATATTACTGTAAAGACAAAGACTTGAAAGCAGCCCTCTTTTCTATTGACAAAGAAAAGGCCTTTGGCAGAATAGACCATGACTACCTTTTCAAAATACTAGACAAGACGAAGACAGATGGAAGAATGAAGAAATACATAAAGCTAGTTTACACTGATGCCACAAGCAAACTCATAATAAACCAAACCCTTAGTGGCAGTATCCCTATTGGAAGATCTGTTAGACAAGGGTGTCCCATTTCTCCCTTTTTATACACCCTTTGCCTAGAACCCCTTTTAGAAACCATCAGGCTACATAGTGGAATCACGGGGATAAGAATACCAGGCCCCAAGCCCGTAGTTAAAGTTAAAGCATACGCTGATGACACCACCCGTTTTCCCTCCTCAGAAAAAGACATAGCCGCAATCATAGATACGTTTATTCAATTTGGGAGGGCAAGCGGGTCAAAAATTAAACATAAATAAATCTTGTATTATGGGATTGGGCAGGTGGGAAATCCCCTCAAACATCCCCTTTAACCTGAAAATATAGAAGGAAATTAAAATATGCGGCATCACGTGTACAAGCAACCCAACATATTACCACACACAGCAGTGGGAAAATATTTTAAAGAAAATCAAAAACACACTTAAAAGATTTCATTATGCAGCAACTACTATATTTGGTAGAGCAATACTAGTAAACAACCTGGCCATCCCGAAGATAGTTTATTTAGCAAACATCACAGAACCTCCACCAACTTTTATACCAAGCATAAACACAATCATTAGGAATTTTATATTTAAAAGCACTATCAGAAACATTAAACACTTATACAAAACAAAGAGGATGGGGGGATAAACTTACTGGACATCAGAACCAAAATACAAGCACTTAGATTAAAATACATAGGACAAGTAGCCAAGAACCCAAACAATTTTCCATTAACAATATACTACTACGGCTTTAGGTTAAATAAAATAATTCCTATAAAAAATGACACCCCACACCACTTTGGTACAAACACACATCCATTTTACAGATCCATATCAAGAATACCCCCCGGCAATTAACATCTAATACACAGTAAATTAAAAGACACATATACAACACTTAAGAAACAGTTACAAGAAAGATTATTCAATAGGATCAAATGGAGTAGAGAGTTAGGTGTAATAGATTTCAGAGACACTTTTATAAATCTACACAGCAAACACATTACACCCAAAGCCAGAGAAATAACATACAGACTAATTTTCGAGATGACCTCTGTAGGAAGTAAGAAAAGAAATGTACACAAATGTGTTTTATGTCACACAGTTAATGGTAACAATGAAAGCCATATGTTTTTAATTTATAACTATACTGGTTAGATAGAAATTGTAATTATTGTATAATTTATTGTCCCTGACTAAATTGTCAGACCTCAGAGATAAAAATCTAAATACTGTAATCAATCTGTAAAGCTACTCTATTGGTATTATGTCAATTAGTTTAAGTGGTTATGCGAGTGTGTGAGAGTGTGTATGTACCTGGGTTAAAGAGAGTTTGGGCTGAGAGATGCAGGATAGGAATCAAATTGAACTTTATTTATCTATGGAAAACTACTAAAGAACTGTCTTTTAAAGGGAAGTCAACACTTTTGAAGAATTATTTCTCCCTCGCGGTTACGTCCTCTTTGATCACATGATCGGAGAGCAAGTCACAAGTCAACATCAACTGTGTCTGTAATTCACTCACAGAACACGGCAAGCCCGTGGGAACGTAACAAGAACACTATGACAATGTCTATATCTTAGCGGCAGCCTCATCCTAGACATGCTGGGAAACAAAAGAATAAGAAAACAAGACGCAACTGAATGGAGCCTGCGAAGACACTGGAAACAAAAATAACCAAAACCAATAATCCTAAAGAATATTGACAAGGGCAGACAATTGAAAGTCAAGAATCTTTTATGAATAATGTAATATTTTAAGACAAATTAACTATTTTGTATTTATTTATTAATTTTTTTTAAACCCCTCGTAATGAGAGAAAAAAGAATCTTTAATCGACACCCCTATCCTGAAATAATTTACACATGACCCGAACAGAACCCTGAACAATTGTGATACAGTAGTACCTTTGCTTGGTTAACTATCCCAAAATGACTCTAACAGGCTCAAGGGCCACCTTGATGATGCTAGAGTAGCCCACTTACATCTCAAGGAGACCTTTAAAAAATTGTCGTGAGAGGGATTAACCTGTTCCCAGATCAGTCTTTTTTAAATACATAAGGCATACAGGGCAGCTGTATAAAACCCTATATTGGCTTGCCTTGTCTAATTACTTGCTACTACATGGGAACATAGCATTGCTTCAAAGTCAATTTCCTGAAAGATTGTTAATGTTGCTGTGCAGCTTTGTTAATGAACTCATTTATGTTGAAGATTGTTACTGTTAAAGCAATAATACTGAGTCTACTTATCAAGGATGTCATTTTTCTCAGTATTACTTCATATAAAAGATGTGGTTCTGTTGTGTGAAATTAAATATTATTATATGTCTAAAATACTATTTGATGAGACAAAATAGAGGCTTAGGATGAAATCAGTCACTTTTTTCTCTTCGCTCTACCACCAAGTTCAATACATTATGTCTCCTTTAGCTATAAAGTGACAACGACAAATGCCAAGTGCTTGAAAGGAAACATAAACTAATTGGATAAAATTACACTACAGAGTTTTTTTTGCTTCGTTTAATTTTTTGAAAATGTCTACAAGATAAGATAACTTAAATTCAGGTTGACTACGATTGACAACCTTAGCGTTGTCAAATTAGTAGATATTAAATGAATTGTAATTTCTTGACCACTCATGTTTTTTTTTGAAAATGTCTACAAATTAGTAGATATTAAATGAATTGTAATTTCTTGACCACTCATGTTTTATTTTTATAATTTTAAAAATGACTACATGTGACAAGTCAAAAGCTTGCTGTCAGAGTCACTCATACTTATCACAGCATTAATCATTATTTACTATTATTTATTTATTTTATTTTAGTTATTTCCCCGTCCTATCCCCACTTTCTTCACCCGCCCCAACTTTACCTCTTCGAGCTAGACTTAGTCGACCACCTTGGGACAACTAGACCAAGGCTTTCCCTTGACCGGGGTAAAGATAAACACACAGTCTCTTTGATGTCTGACGGTCGCAAGTGACACCACCTTGGGTGGAATGCAAGTCAATCTTTCTTCCCTCCCCCCTTTCCACATCTCTCTTTGATCAAAGAGATTATTCGAGTCAACACGGCTCTCGACGCTCCAAGGTGCAACTCCCATCTCGAGTATAATTCACTCACGTGTAAGATAATTCTTAGCCTAGGACATTTCCTGTTTCCGCCCACATTTTCCAGGCTTATATATAAGGCAAATTAACTCAACCAGACCCTCTCATTTCTCTATCGCTGGCAATCGAGTCATTTATTCTTACTCCTAGAGAAATACCTGGTGGTAAGCCGAACTTAATCACAAGTTCCATCTTAATTACTTTTTGTACATATTTCTCAGTGGATAGTATTATTTGTATTTTATTATTTCATTTATACTTAATTAGTGCATTGTGTATTTCTCACTGTCGTAAGTAGAAAACATAAACATGGCATGTATATTTATTTATGTATTGCATTAATCTTCTAATGCTACGTTGCTCAATTGATCGTTGATGCAACCATGTATATATTTGTACGTCTTATTTTATTTCCTTTATCTCGGCTGACCGCCTTGATAATTTTACTAGCGCACTAATACTGCGTCTAGAAAAGAGATACGAATTATCTCCCCAGTAGTCATTTTACTTTAATGAGAGTTGCGCCTCTTGAACGGACATCCTCTCCATTCAAGCGCGCTCCAAAGTTCTCGGCCGACGGTCGTATGTAAACAAACCGTCCTGGTCGCTGACCATCGCCCATCCCCCCCCCCTTTTTTTCTCTCTTCCAACTTGTGTTGTTTATTTGAGATTATTATTTCCCCTTTTCTGTACATTTTTATATTGCTATTATCTGCCGTCCATTTTCCAAATCCCATTTGTCATCATCTCCCCTTTGTGCTCAAAAGCAATTTTACCAATCTGATGATTGCACCTCAGTCGAGGGCATCGATAAGATGCATGAGAGACATGTCCTAACTTGTCTTTGTTTATCCGCAGCCTCCCTCAGGTGTCTGCCTATTTGCTGTTCAGTGTCTACTCGACACTACTCAACTATTTACCTGCCTATTTATTTGGCATTGTCTGCCTAGTCAATTGCCTATTTGCTATTGAGTATCATCTATTGCCTACGGGGATCTACTCAACTCTACCTCTTGGCGCTATCGGCTCTACTTGCCTGCCTATTCGACAGCCCACCTGTCAACTTATTAGGTACGACGTCCCTATAGACCCAGATCTGTGCGAAACGTCATAGCTCTGCCTGAACTTCGTAACTCACTGGACTAATCCTGTTAACTACGCTGCCCACGACAGATCCGCTCTGCCCGCAGTACACTACTGTGCCCACTACAGATATTAGAACTTTGGATTGAGACTCCACAAGAACTGTATCACCGCGTCCCTCTACCCGCTAGAGCGCCATCTCCAGCTGCAGAACCTCAAGCCACCACAGCCTAAACAGGACAACCAGCTAAGTTCAGAAGACAAAGTAACATACTCAAGTGCACGAGTGATGATTAAACATAGTATTGCTTAGAGATAGATGCAAACCCTCCCCTTTTTATTCTTCTATGTAAATATTTATGTAAATAAATATTCTTCATTTTAAACTTTGTATCTATCTTTCATTGCTTGTCTCGTTGCGTGTCTGCTCCCGAATTATATGCTGACGGGTTGGTGTGTGATAGTTTCAAAAATAATCATCCCCTAGACATGAAACGCGCCAAACACACGTCACTTTCCCCAACTTGTAACACTACAAATAAGTAGATATTAAATGAATTGTAATTTCTTGACCAATAAAAAGAACATAAGAGATTTAGCCTTTTCAAAACAAATTACATCAATTTTAAGGCTTCAGTTAGGCACGGGTAGGCGCGATAGTTGAGCGGTCCCGGGTTCGAATCGTGGTGAAGACAGGGATTTTCAACTTCGAAATCTTCGGGCGCCTTTGAGTCCACGCAGCTCTGACATTAGTTGGGGAAAAGTAAAGGCGGTTGGTCGTTGTGCTGGCTACATGACACCCTCGTTAACCGTAGACCACAAAAACAGATGAACTTTACATCATCTGCCCTATAGACCACAAAGTCTGAAAGGGGAACTAGTTAGGCCAGGTTCACATCTAACTTTGCATTCACTTGCACCTATCCTTTGATCTGCTGGACCATTAGGGCACTACACAAGATCTGTCAACCTTCTTTCTCCATTCTTATCTCTCATTTGTCTTTGATATAATTTCATTCGGATGTTCTTTATGAAAATATTGAAGCCTGCCTGGGTGGACCACTCCGGGGCCGATTTTGAGTGTTTCCACACAAACTGTCTTTGTAACCTTGTTATAAATTACAGTTATGTCATAGTTTTGTATGCGCAACATCATTCCCTGCAATCTTCGAGGAGCAGAGCAGTGGTTTAGCCATTATTGCTTCAAGAGGTTTGTGGTCACTTTCAATGGTTATATGGCGATCAAATGTGTATTGGTAGAACTTATCCAGGGCAAATAGAATTGATAGCATTGCTTTCTCGATCTGTGCGTATCAAGTTTCATATCATTCAAAGATCGACTTGCGTAAGCTGCATTAGGACAGCGCCAAAATCATTTTGACTGGAATCATACTGTATCGTCAATTCTTTAAGGGTTTGAGTTTTGAGTTTAGGCCATGTCGTGCCCGTAATCCTTTATATAATAGATGTATTATGTAGTAACTTCAGTGGCGGACTGAAAAGGTTAATGTGTGTGCGGCCTACTGACACAAACGACTCAGGCCAATCACACAGGTCAACGGCTGTTGAACAAGGGACAGTACTGCTAGTGCACGCAAGTATGACCCGTGCTGTAGTCATGTGACCGAAAGCCTTTACGGTCGAGAGATAATGTGTAAAGAAAGGAGAGTTGAGTCCATGACAGTAAGGCAATAAGGATGATGCGAGACTGTGAGTCCTTGAGAATGTAGCTGTACAAGTCCAAAAGTAGAAAGAGAGACTTGTAATGTTAAGTTAGGCAGTTATCAAGTGTAGCAACGCATTTGAAGTTAGTGTAGCTTATTGTGTTTATTGGCTGCTGTCGATGTAATTGTAATTAAACCGCCACATTGTTTATTGAAACTCTTGTTGTCTAATTTGACCTGACAAAGGCCTTCGATCTAGTTAGCAGAGATGGCCTCTTTAAAATTTTACAGTTAATAGGCTGCCCACCCAAGCTACTAAATGTAATCATATCTTTCCACCAAAATATGATGGGCACAGTGCAATTCAACGGTGCCAGCTCTGAAAGTTTCAGTATAAACAGCGGAGTTAAACAAGGATGTGTCCTGGCCCCAACCCTTTTTGGAATACTTTTTTCACTGCTAATCCACAACTCGTTTGACAAATCCACTGAAGGCATCTATCTCCATTCCAGATTTGATGGCAAACTCCTAAATATTGCCAGACTGAGGGCCAAAACTAAAATCAGAGCCACCCTCGTAAGAGATATGCTATTCGCGGATGACGCAGCGGTAGTGGCACACACACAAGAGGAACTTCAGTCACTAATGTCCCGCTTCTCTCAGGCCTGTAAAGAATATGGCTTGACTATTAGCACGAAGAAAACAAATGTTATGGGACCACCTACTACAGCACCACCCTCCATCCTTATTGACGATAACAAGCTGGACGCCGTAAACGAATTCTGCTATCTGGGATCCACAATTACAGATGACCTGTCCCTAGAAGAGGAGATGAAAAAACGCATAGGGAAGGCTGCCTCGACATTCGCTTGACTCAGACTAAGAGTTTGGGATAACCATAAGCTAACCACGGTGACCAAAATGGAAGTCTACAAGGCATGCGTTATGAGTACACTGCTATATGGCAGTGAATCATGGACCACCTACGCAAAGCAAGAGAGAAAACTAAACTCATTCCATTTGAGATGTCTCCGTAGGATCTTGAATGTCACATGGAAAGAAAAAGTGTGCAATACTGAGATCCTTGCGCGATAAGGTATTCCCAGCATTTTTACAGCCCTCAGACAACGCCGTTTGCGCTGGCTTGGACATGTTCGCCGGATGGAGGACAAGCGCATCAAGTCATCCTCTATGGTCAACTCGCGACTGGCACAAGAAAAACTGGTCGCCCCCATCTCCGTTACATAGATGTAATAAAACGCGACCTCAAATCAGTGAACATCAATACTGACAATTGGGAAGACATAGCTCTAGACCGCAACAGGTGGAGAGAGACAGTGACAAAGAAAGCTATGGACAGTGAAAGTACATGGGTCTCAGCCCAGGAAGAAAAACGCACAAACCGAAAAACGGCCAGCTCCTCTACCACCGAAGCAAAAGCCAAGGGGACCCTAATTTGCGCTATCTGTGGACGGGAGTGTCTCTCCAAAATAGGGCTCCACAGCCATATGAGGAAGTGTGCTCTGAGATTAACCATAGTCGTCCTACGACTGAAGGAGGCCAATGATGATGTTGTCTAATTCTTGTATCAGATGTGCTGTGTGTTTAGCAGTGTTTACATAAGGTCTGACAGAGAAGATCTTAACAATGTATATAATATATGTATATAGGCTTATTTTGCCGGAACACTCTTGAACTCATCAATAAAACGGCCATCCCTACAACGCTCTCACACCCCAATATAATTTTCTAGCCCTCAAATTCTTTGTTGTTGTTTTTTTTTTCTTTCACCCTATAAATGAAGGGCACGCTAGTACAGTGCACACACACATAAGTCTTTGGCCCATGCATTGTAGCATTACATTGACTCAACCCTATCAACTCTTTGCGTTTATTTATCAGTGGTAGATTCAGATCTTAAGAGGCACCTTATTTAAAATAACCCAATTTCACAAACCGTATTTTACATCCCCCCCCCCGCCCAAAAAAATACGAATACATTCACTGTGACAATTTTAGGACTTGTAGTAATTTTTTTGCTGTGGATTCATACTTGTAGATCTAAAATAGATCTAGTTTTAAAACTGTTTCTTTTTCTGAAAAGCTCCCATTAACTCAGTTTAATTTTATTGCATTTTTTTCTTATCGATCCTCTTGTGACCTCTTTATGATTTCATAACGTTCCACAACTAACTGTAGGAAAAAAACTTCCCTATAAAAAAAAAAGGGTTAGCAAGACTTTTTGTCTTTTACTTGGCACACCTACAGTTCACAAGGAGGCCAAATGTGTTTTGTCTTACGAAATATTTCTAATAGAACAGATTATAGATATATACAAACATAGTGACAACAAGAACATACAAACATACATAGATACAACAAGAACATACAAACAGATAGAGACTACAAGAACTTACAAACATACATAAAGACAACAAGAACATACAAACATAGATAGAGACTACAAGAACATACAAACATAAATAGAGACTACAAGAACATACTAACATACATAGAGACAATAAGAACATACTAACATACATAGAGACAACAAGAACATACAAACATAGATACAACAAGAACATACATAGATACAATAAGAACATACAAAGATACACAGAGACAACAAGAACATTCAAATATACATAGAGACAACAAGAACATACAAACATATATACAGACAACAAGAACATACAAACATACGGACGAAAGTAAACAATGGGAAAATGACTACCACGTAACCATGTAAACAATCCGTAAAGTGCCTTTTTTTAGCGGTTCCCGTAAGGGGAAAAAGCCGCTATTAGGTTTGTGCAAAATGTCCGTCTGTCCCACTCAGATCTCGAAAATTAGAAGAGATATGAAAAATATTGTTTCACCATTAAATACGTGTCAGAAGTGGGATTCCGCCTGCTCTACTAACAATGTCTACTTCTTAACGCCTTCACGAGCTCCAAATTAACGAAATCCGAAATGAGCAAAAGAGGCGAGACATCGTAGCGTCTGGAAACAAAGAAGCCCTTGTTAGCCGTCTTAGCGAGGCCTTGAAAAAGATTGGTTCGACCCGGACACTCACGAGTTCGAAGTGAAGACTGATCTCGGCGGAGTATTGAGTGAAATGAAAAAAGAGCTTCAATGGTCAATGCAAACAGAAAACAGATATAAAGAAATACAGAAGTAAGCTAAGGGATGAAATCGCTGCAGTGAAATCGGAGCTTACAGTGCAGATGGAGCAAAATATTCAAGTTCTAAGTGATAAGGTCCAGGCAGTCAGAGTTGAGCTGGGCAAGGTTAAAGGCACAAAAGTAAATTTAGGGTCAAGCGAGGCAACTGGAAAAATTAAGCCACCTATCTTTGTATTCTTTGACGGTACGGTTTCGTGGACAGTTTATAAAAGACAATTTGAGGCGACTGCAAAATTTAACAACAGGAGAACAAACGAAGAAAAAGCAACTGGATTAATGCTTGCGTTACGAGGAAAGGCCATTGAATTGCTCTAGATAGTAAGCGACCAACACGATCATAAAGCACTTGTTAGAACTAAGGAATTGCGATTTGGAGATGAACACATGAAGGAGGTCTATAGGGTGCAATTCAAGACGCGGCAGCAAAAACCAGGAGAGACACTTCAAGAGTTGATGGCAGATTCCGAACGACTGGCACGCTTGGCTTATCCGACCCTGACCCAAGAGATCTTAGACGTTCTCGTAACGGACGCGTTTATCGATGGTGTGCATGACCCCGAATTGAAGAAGGCCATCCGATTGAGTGGGAAACGAGAGGCAAACGATGCTTTGATATACGCCTTATCTTTTGAGGCAGGGAAAGGCACAGCGAAAACAACCCATTTCAGTCGGGGTCTCCATGTTCAGGAGGAGGACCTCACACATATTATTAGACAGGTGGTGAAAACTATAGAGGACCGTCGGTCTTAGCAGATGCCCAGGCAGAACAGATCGGTCTTTCGCTGCTGGAGTTGCGATGCTCCTGGTCATATTCAAAGGAACTGTACTAGAAAAACTGCAGGCCGTCTGAGAGAAAGAGATGGATTGGGTAACCAGCAAGCCACTGCCCAATCTCAGAACCAGGAAAATTAGATTCTGCCGGTCTCGTGGGGCGGAGACAGCAAGATTCACAGGAAGCCCTAGACTTATCATCTCATTGGCCGTGTTAGGTAAAAATAGAAGTCTGAGTGTACAAGAGAAAGAAGGAGTTCGTTTCTGCAGATTTCTCTTAGATAATGGCGCATCAAGATCAATAATTCTCGCTAGTCTCGTAGAAAATCACGTGATTCAGAAACAAGTGGCTATTCACTAAAACAGCTAGTGGTGAACTGTTGCCCATTTTAGGACAAACCTTTGTAAAGTTTGAGATTGCTAACCAACCTTTTAGTCACGAATTCTTGGTCGCCAATATCATGGATGAGTGTATTCTGGGACTAGACTTTATGCAATTATTTGGATTCACGTTGAACATTGGGGGTGGCACAGTACAATATGAAAATCTAGAAATTCCCTTGCTGGGGGACAAAATGGAAGAAGAACATATTAAGAGGGTCTTGGTAACAGAAGACACCATCATACCCCCACAGTCTGAAGCCATTATATGGGGAACAATAGAAGGTAACGATCCCATGTCTTTCACAAGCCTCATAGAGCAGTCAAAGGAAGCATACAGAAGGTTGCCAGTTGGTAGTGTATTGGTTGTTAGCAGAGAAGACAGGAGAGTACCTGTTCGCGTTATGAACGTTGACATTCAAGCTTGCAACCTAAAAAACAATAATGTTATCGCCACCTGTTGCCCAGTGGAGCTTATTTGCAACGTGTGGTGTGGTGGCCCCTGTAGCTAGTACATCTTTATGTGATTCTCGAGTTGATCTAATGCTTGAGAATGTGATCGAGAATCTGTCAGAAGAAGAGTACAATAAAGCTAAACAACTGTTGCTAGAGTTTAAAGACATCATGCCCGACAGTGAAAATGAAGGTGGCCGGACTAATATGGTAACCCATAGGATAGATACAGGTAACACTAGACCAATCCGGCAAACACCACGGCGACTAACATTAGCAAAGCAACAAGAGGCCGCTCACATGTTGGAACAAAGGAAGGGACATGGAATTATAGAGCCGTCTAACAGCCCATGGTGCTCGCCTGTTGTTCTAGTTGAGAAAAAAGATGTCTCTCTGCGTTTTTGCGTTGACTACAGGGCTTTAAATAACGTCACACAAAAAGACAGCTATCCACTGCCGCGTATCGATGACACATTTCTGGGGCTCATATATTTTCAACCCTAGATCTCAAAAGCGGCTATTGGAAAGTAGGTTTACACCCTGATGACAAACAGAAAACAGCTTTCTTCACTTGAAACGGACTATGGCAATTTACGGTTATGCCTTTCGGGGCTCTGCAATGCACCGGCAACATTTGAAAGACTGATGGAACAAGTTTTGCGGGGTTTCAATTGGAATGCTGGCCTGGTTTACCTAGATGACATTATAGTCTTCGGAAAGACATTTGATGAACACATACATAACTTGAGGGAAGTGATGCAGCATATTCGACGTGCGGGAATGAAACTAAATCCGAAGAAGGGCTCATTCTTTAAGAAGGAAGTTAAATATCTGAGACATATTGTATCCAAAGACGGGGTGAGCACGGATCTAGAAAAAACGGAAGTCGTCAAGCACTGGCCTACACCTACTAATCTTCATGAGATCAGAAGCTTCTTGGGTCTTTGCAGCTATTACCGACGCTTTGTACCCAGTTTTTCCACTATCGCTAGAGCCTTTCACCAATTGACTGAGAGGAAGACGCAATTTCAATGGACGCCAGATTGCCATGAAGCTTTTGAAAGATTGAAAAAGGCTCTCGTCTCAACCCCCTTGTTGTCTTATCCTCTACCTGGTATTGTGTTTCAACTTGACACGGATGCTAGCAATACAGTAGCGACCTTATGAAAACCTGTTATTTTCTTTAGTTCAATCAAACGTCGTAGCATTATTAAAGGCAAAGGTGTGGTGGAAGTAGTAGAAATCTTTTGAGAGATGAGAACGATTAGAATACTTATACGTGTCATTTCAAACCCTGATATCACGTTTTATTTATTCTAAAAAACGCTGACTTAAAGAAATACGCAACACTGGTCAAATTACCAATGATGTACAGCAATACGAATCAATGGATCGTCTTCTATATCTACTATCAGTAGTCTATCTCACTGATTTCAATAAGCACGCTAAATTTTTTTTGTACATATGCTGTATATCTATAGATGTTAAATTTTTATATTTTGTCTGACATTCTATTCTATTCTTATTTATTAATGTGCAATTCTTTTGCCATGTAAATAAAAATAAATATATAAAACATTGTAAATTTCATACATTTTACAAATATTATTTGATGGATTAGAGAATAAAATAACCAGGGGATGAAGTGACCAAAGATAAAATGACAATGGGTGAAATGACCGGGAACCTTATTAAATATTTTGGGTTTTGGCACATCGGCACAATTTAGGCCATTTCATGCCCATAATACCTAAAGGGTTACTTTCCCTTAAGGAAAGGATAAGGCAGATTATGTAAAGGTCATCTGTTTCTGTGGCCTACGTTTAATGAGGGTGTCATGTGGCCAGCACAACGACCAACCGTCTTTACGTTTCCCCAACTTATGTCAGGTATCCATTAGAGCTGAGTGGACTCAAAAGCTAATTAAAATCCCAGTCTTCACAAGGTTTCGAACCCAAAACCCCCGGTTCGGAAGCCAAGCGCTTTATCGCTCAGCTACCGCGCCTCCTCCCGTTAATAGCTCAAGAGCTAAATGTTACAAAGCTATGTTATTAAAAATAAGGTCTATTCATAGCACAAACATTACAAATTGTAAAAATGTATATAATTTAATATAAATCTATTGTAAATATGTATATATTCCGGCCATCATGAACAATATAAAGCCATGGAGCAAATTAACGGGTGTAACCGGTGTGTACTGATGACTAGTTCTATTTTAATAGTACATTAGCGCACTCTCCATCTTGTCCACGTATCTTGAAGCATGTATAACTCATAGAATAAGAATACAAAAGTTTCTAAACCAATCTGAAAGAAACTTGCCCTGAACATGAAGAAGGGGAGGGGGGTGCTATATCTTAAAGTTTCTGATTAGGCAAATCGAGGGCGTATTTAAGAGGCACATCAACTCGACCAACATTTGGATTCTAACGATGATCATTTCATTGCTTTATTTTTCTGTTAATTTAATTTAACATGACAAAAATGCGGCTTTGATTTGATTTCCAAACATTTTATTGTTGCGAATGATTCAAACGGCATAGATACCTTATATATAAAAATAAACAAAAAGCATAATGAAAACCTGAAAATCAAACTAACAAACATTTACTGCTGCATGGGTGAACGACTGTATAGAAAATGTACCGAATCGTTCTCAATAATAAAAGTATACAATCTGGCAATTCTGTATATTTAAAAAATGATTATAGATTAAAAGGTAGTAAAAAAAAAACAATGTATATAATAGATCTAGATTAGAAAGACTTATAGACTAGAATTATAATCCGCTAGAAATAGATTTTACTTTTTAGATATAGAGCTAGATCTAGTAATACTGTAGATGATGGCACGTTATTTTGTTTGTCAACACGACAGATCTATTTCCGTTAAGGTCAGAGGTTCTTTAATTTTTAGCAGTTTGTCTTCGATACTATGCTTCCCAGTATGTGAAGTGGACTGTGAATTCATTCACGGTGATCGTCGAGGCGAATTAGATTTTATTGGGTGACTTCTGTAAAGTGACATCTGTTGTTCCCACGTTTATAGTTAAACCAAAAGAGGCAATAGGACGCAATCATCGGCATAGAGAAGCTCCATTTCCTTCTTTGTAGTAGAAGTAGAAGATAACAATGCACTTCTTCCAACATAGCGAACAAGTATGTTAGCCTTTCAGTTTCAACAAGTCTGTTAGCCTTTCAGTTTCAACAAGCCTGTTAGCCTTTCAGTTTCAACAAGCCTGTTAGCCTTTCAGTTTCAACAAGTCACCTAAAAATCTGGTTAAAAACTCCGGTCTTCACTGAGATTCGAATACAGGACCCCAGGTTCGAAAGCAAAGCGATTAACCACTCAACCACCGCCCCCATATCTGGAGTAATTGTATCAATTAGTTTTGATTAGTCATGTTATTAAATTTGTAATAGATATACACTAACTATAATAAATCTGTGCAATTACAAATATTTTTACCAATTGTTTTTGTTAGCACAATTTCATGCTTTTAGCTTTCTCAATATGCTATGATCCTATCACATGTCTAGACCTGTTGGAAAGGGGTGTGGGGAGAATCAATCTGGGTGAACTCTTTTCAAATGAATTTATAACAACAAAGCTGAAAAACCTGCATTCGAACTCGTAGGCTTAAGCCTCCTAAAGCTAATGTGCCTGAGAAGCTTATGAAACTTAAAGGTTTTATAGATATCTATTGTTACTTTCATATTTTTCTCTCTATAGCTCTAATACAGGGACTAATTCAACTTATACCAACATATCAGTCATGTAAATGTCTTTCCCTTGTTTGGTAAATTAAAAAAAAAGATTCTTGTTTTGTTAGATAAAATAAATAATTCTCGAAATTTCCTTGGATACCGAGATTGTCTTGAAGAAATAACAGACAGACAAAGTGAATTGATATAAGCTTGTAAGAAAGATGAAATGCTAGCTGCTAGAGTATAACTTACACAGTCCATGAAACTGGCAATTTTGAGAAACACCTGCACACACACATAGATCAGTCCAGCGGGCAACACGTTGGCCGGTATGACGTCTTTCTCTTCGTCCTGGTTTGTTATAGAGGATTGGGACGATTCTAGAATCTGTGCAGGTATACTGTAGCATAGGGAAAGAAGAATGGAAATATCTAATGGCTTGTGCTTGCTCTGCAATGGTCTAAGAGTATTACATAACATTCACCCATTAAACCACTATTAATTGTTACGTATCTAGGCGTTGTTTTTTTTTTTTCTTTCTTTGACCTGTTTGCGGTCGAGAGACGAGTAGGTTGTCTGCCCCTTGTGTAATAAGTTTTTTTTTATTCGTCAAGCCACACAGACAGTGACCGGTCCTTGACCTGTGTGTGTACCTCTGGTTGAAAGGAGGGTGTTTTTTTTTCTGTCTCTTTGAAGAGCGTTCTAGATCTGGGTGTTGATGACTTTCTATTCTAGAAGTTACGAGATATCGACGCGCGGTAGATTATATAAGACCGCCCGCGTAACGTTGACAGACAGACATACGGAGACAGCCGTGAGACAGAATAGCGGAGACATTGCGTGACCCGTGCGTGTATACCATTTATCGTGTAAGTTAAATTTTTTTTTTAAGGCCTTGCTTGCTTGTATTTGTAATTACATTTTCAAAACTCTTGTATTGTAATATTTTTACATGCCATTTTTTGTAAAAGGGTTTTGGTCAACACCTCAATTCTGTATTGAGTAAATGTTTATTTTTTTTTTCTTTCTTGTAATTTTATATTTGATTAAACATTAAGTTGATAGTTTACCTTCCGATTTCTTGTGTCATTTTTTTTTTTGTTATTCATTGTAAGTCTTTGATTAAATTCAGACTTAAGATAAGTGACACAACTCCTTTTCTATTGTCACGTTCCCCTAGGCAAGCCATTTTAAAAATTAGAATTCAATTCGTAATACGTGACAAAAGAAGTTTGAGGGCTTTCGTCCCGGATATTTTTCTGAACCTATTTTCGTCTTACTTGAGTAATTTTGTAAAGGCGAAGTTGACTTTAACAAAAATTTTTTTTGTGTCAAAGAGTCGGAAGTAAAGTATCAATAGTATTGACCAAACTCTCTTAAGGTTTTTTTGTTGTACTGATTTTGTACTGTATATTTACATTGTATACATATTTTTGCTTGATCGTTTGCTAGTTAGTCATGGATATTCAGGTTTTTCTTGCAAATCCCTCTGTGGAAGAGCTTGATGCTTTTACTAGGAAGGAACTGGTCCTTATTTCTAAACATTTAGGGTTAAAATAAAATCAAATGCCCTTAAACAAGAAATCAGAGATAACATTGTAATCCATTATGTAGACGAGGAAGTGTTTTCTGAAGACATTTTAGAAACCCTTAGACCCGATGAGGGTAAATCAGATTTAGAACTTCAGATAAAATTAAAACAAATGGAAATAGAAGCCCAGTTAGCTGTAAAAGAGAAGGAAATTAGACAAAAAGAATTAGAGCTTGCAGCGGCTAGAGAGCAGAAAGAATTACAAATAGAGTTAAGAAAATTAGAGTTAGCTGCTAATGTAAGACCAGATTCTTCCCCTGCCAGTCATACTTGCTGAAGCAACAAAATTTTTGAAAATAATTCCACGCTTTAATGAAGCCACAATTGACAATTATTTTCCACAATTTGAACTTGCTGTGAAAAATTTTAATGTACCTGAAACTTTGTGGCCCACTTTGCTGCAAACAGTTTTGACTGGTAGAGCTGCAGAGGTATTTTGTTCTTTGACCATTGAACAACAAAAAGATTATAATGTTGTTAAGGCCTTAATTCTTAAGGCATATGAACTTGTTCCGGAAGCTTACCGAAAGCAGTTCAGGGATTGTCGCAAATCGGATGGCCAAACCCATGTAGAATTCCTGCGGGAAAAGGAGCGACGCTTTGAAAGTGGCTCACTTCCAAGGAAATCGGCACCGACTTTGCCAAATTCAAGAACCTAATGCTGATGGAAGAGTTCAAGAGTTGTGTGCGGCTGGACGTCCGTACGCATATAGCTGATCGTGGCGAGGAAGATGTGCACAAGGCTGCAGTGTTGGCAGACGATTATATAATATCACATCAATTTGCCAAGTATACGACGGATGTCAAGCCAAAACAAGTCAAACAGCCTGAGTCCATTGCTAGCAACTCCATCAAGAACAGCAGTACAAATGACAGAAAACCTACTACAAGTAAAGCTACTTGTTCCTACTGCAAACGAGAAGGCCATAAAGTTGACGATTGCTGGAAATTGAGGAAGAGAAACGAAAAAACCTCCTTCAAAAGTCAGCGCTTGCACAGTACAGTGGTTGGCGAGGTTTACTCCCTCATCATCAAGTCATATCAAGAATACCTCGACACCACCTGTTTCAAATGTATTGACTGTACAAGACTCTCCGAAAATGTCTCCACGGTGTTCAAATGACTCAACAGTGAGTTCTTCAAATTCATCTTTACGATGTTCCAATGACTCAAACAAGAGTTTTTCAAATACATCAAGCCGATGTTCCAATGACTCAAACAAGAGTTTTTCAAATACATCAAGCCGATGTTCCAATGACTCAAATAAGAGTTTTTCAAATACATCAAGCCGATGTTTCAATGACTCAAACAAGAGTTTTTCAAATACATCAAGCCGATGTTCCAATGACTCAAATAAGAGTTTTTCAAATACATCACATCGATGTTCCAATGACTCTATCCAGAGTTCCCATAAGACATCACCCCGATGTTCCAATGACTCTATCCAGAGTTCCCATAATACATCATCCCGATGTTCCCATGACTCTATCCAGAGTTCCCATAAGACATCACCCCCGATGTTCCAATGACTCCATCAAGAGTTCTCCAAATACATCCACAAGATGTTCTACTGACTCAAGAAAGAGTTTCTCCACTGCGTCTCCTAGAGATGTCAATGACTCCAGCGAGAGTTCGACCCAAGTCCAGTCTGCATCAACCAAAATTGATGTTTTATTAGAGGATTTTAAGCCTTTCATTTCGGAAGGATTCGTATCACTACCCGGTGATTCTACAAGTCTACGACCTATCACCATTTTGAGAGACACAGGTGCCTCACAATCGCTACTTTTAGAGGGTATCTTGCCCTTGTCTAAATCATCATCGACTGGGAAGAGCATCCTGTTACGAGGCGTAGAGCTTGGATGTATAGATGTGCCTCTACATCTAATCGACATAAAGTCAAATCTCATTACTGGACCGGTTGTTGTAGGTGTCCGACCAACATTACCATTGGAAGGCATCTCGTTGCTGTTAGCAATAACTTAGCAGGTGGAAAGGTGATAGCCGAACCCATCGTCACTCAAACACCCGACTTATCTGCCACACCCGAGGAAGACCTAGAGTTATATCCAGCGTGTGCAGTAACAAGGGCAATGAGGTTGAAAGCATCTCAAGAAGAGAACGTCGTCAAGGCCAACAGTAACCAAGATGATGTGGACTTGAGCACCACATTCTTTGCTTCTCTTGAAGAAGAACCAACGCCAAATTCTGAAAAGCCGGCATCAACTCGAAAACAGTTGATTGAGGACCAAAAGAAGGATCCAGAGCTCGCCAAACTCCGAAAAACCGCAATGACATCACAAGAGGCAGAGCTAGCATCAACGTGCTACTACATCCAAGATGATATGCTCTTCAGGAAATGGAAACCTCCAGACGCATCCAACGAAGAAGAATGGAGAATATGCCATCAAATCGTGTTACCAGAAAGATACCGAGCGTACATCATGAATCTGGCTCATGACACACCAATGTCAGGTCATCTCGGCATCCACAAGACATACCACAAGATTATGTCACACTTCTTCTGGCCACGTTTTGAAGAAAGATGTCATCCAGTACTGCCGATCCTGTCATGCCTGTCAGATGGTTGGCAAGCCAAATCAAAGATCCCTGTTGCTCCTCTGAAGCCGATTCCAGCCTTTGAAGAACCTTTCAGCAGAGTACTTATTGACTGTGTTGGTCCTCTCCCAAGGACAAAAGCTGGCACCCAAACCAATACCTGTTGACCGTTATGTGTGCTTCAACTCGTTTTCCTGAGGCTATTCATCTAAGGAACATAAAAGCATCAAACATTGTGAAGGCCTTAATCAAGTTCTTTACTCTATTTGGTCTACCAAAGTCCATCCAATCGGACCAAGGAACGAATTTCACGGCCAATCTTTTCAAGCAAGTCATGACTCAGTTGGGCATCAAACACTGCATGTCGAGTGCGTATCATGCCGAGTCGCAAGGCGCTCTTGAGCGATTCCATCAGACTCTCAAGAACATGATCCGAACCTATTGCTTTGAGCACGAAAAAGACTGGGACGAAGGAATCCACATGCTACTGTTTGCAACCCGTGAATCCGTCCAGGAATCGTTGGGATTCAGCCCTTTTGACTTAGTCTTTGGCCATTCGGTGCGCGGTCCCTTGAAATGTATAAAAGAGACTTTGTTGTCACCAACAGCCACTGAAGGACTTTTAGACTATGTAAGTAAGTTTAAAACTAGACTTTATGATGCTTGTGTTCTGGCCAAAAATAACTTACAAAACACCCAATCCAGCATGAAAACGCTGGTATGATAGAAAGGGCCCGTGTTAGAGAATTTTCTCCCGGGGATAAGGTGCTTGTATTGTGCCCATACCAGGTCAACCCTTGCAAGCCAGATATTTTGGTCCCTATGAAATTGAGACCAAAATAGTGACCTCAATTACACAATCAAAACCCCTGACCGTAGGAAAAAAGACTCAGCTATGTCATATAAACATGCTGAAGCCTTATGTATCTCGGCCAGATCACTCAGAGAAGAGTAATTGTGTTTTAAATACAGTCAAAAGTTGTTCAAATAGCCATGTTTCTCCTATTGATGATGATATTGTAAAGGAGAAATTTGGACAATACAAAATACCTAATTCTTTTGTATTACAGAATTTGGATGTAAAACTGTCTCATCTGTCTTCGACAGAAAGGCCAGTTATCATGAAACTCATTAATGAATTTAATGACATTTTTCCTGATGTACCAAAACAGACTAATGTTATAATGCATGATGTAGATGTTGGCGAGGCTACTCCAGTCAAGCAGCATCCTTACAGGGTTAACCCTGAAAAACATGCCATACTTAGGTCAGAAATCAAGTATATGCTTGAAAATGACCTCATTGAACCAAGTTCCAGTAGCTGGAGCTCCCCATGTGTCTTGTATACCTAAACAGGACAAGACTTATCGTTTTTGTACAGACTACCGTAAGGTAAATGCTGTAACAAAGACCGATTCGTTTCCTATCCCTAGGATAGACGATCTCATAGATCGTATTGGTGACGCTAAGTACATCACCAAAATAGACCTACTTTCAGGTTATTGGCAGGTTCCCCTGACTGATAGGGCAAAGGAAATCTCCGCCTTTGTCACCCCTGATGGTCTGTACCAATACAAAGTGATGCCATTTGGCATGAAGGAATGCTCCTGCCACTTTCCAGAGAATGATAAATGCCCTGCTTGCTGACATGGAGAATTGCCACGCATACATAGACGATGTAGTAATTTTTAGCCAAGATTTTTCTAGCCATTGTAAACAACTGCATTGTCTTTTTACTAAACTGTTACATGCAAAAATTACTGTAAACCTGAGTAAGAGTGATTTTTGCCAAGCTTCCATCCAATACTTAGGCCATATTGTAGGACAAGGCCAGGTGAAACCTGTAATGGCCAAAGTAGAAGCTATCCAAGCTTTCCCTATTCCTGCTGATCGGAAACAACTCCGAAGATTTTTGGGAATGTCTGGATATTATAGAAAATTTGCGAAATTTTTCTGTCATTGCCAGTCCTTTAACAAACCTCCTGAGAAAGAACGTCCGATTTACTTGGACGGATGAATGTCAGAAAGCCTTTAACCAGATCAAGCAGATATTATCTAGCTCTCCCATTTTGATGGCTCCTGACTTCGGAAAACCTTTTAGGTTAGCTATTGACGCCAGTGACACAGGTGTTGGGTCAGTCCTTTACCAAGAAGATAATTTCCAAGTAGAGCATCCTATTTGTTTCTTTTCCAAGAAATTTAATAGACATCAAAAAAATTATTCTACTGTGGAAAAAGAATGTCTTGGGTTGATTCTTTCTATACAACACTTTGATTTTTATATCAGTGGGTCCAGATGGCCACTGGTTGTATTTACTGACCACAATCCCCTTACATTTATCCACAAAATGTCTGGCAAGAACCAACGACTTCTCAGGTGGAGTTTATTTTTACAAGAGTACAACCTAGATATTAAACACATAAAAGCAGCGAAAATGTTATCGCCGATGCTTATCTAGAGTGTAAAAAGTATTTTGATGTATATTTTTATATCTATATATCATGATAAATACATTCTGTAATGTAAATATTTTTTTTAATTCTAAAAAGATTTCCATTTCGTGGAAATGTAAACTTTTTATTTTTAGGAGGGAGGTGTTACGTATCTAGGCGTTGTTTTTTTTTTCTTTCTTTGACCTGTTGCGGTCGAGAGACGAGTAGGTTGTCTGCCCCTTGTGTAATAAGTTTTTTTTTATTCGTCAAGCCACACAGACAGTGACCGGTCCTTGACCTGTGTGTGTACCTCTGGTTGAAAGGAGGGTGTTTTTTTTTTTCTGTCTCTTTGAAGAGCGTTCTAGATCTGGGTGTTGATGACTTTCTATTCTAGAAGTTACGAGATATCGACGCGCGGTAGATTATATAAAGACCGCCCGCGTAACGTTGACAGACAGACATACGGAGACAGCCGTGAGACAGAATAGCGGAGACATTGCGTGACCCGTGGCGTGGTATACCATTTATCGTGTAAGTTAAATTTTTTTTTAAGGCCTTGCTTGCTTGTATTTGTAATTACATTTTCAAAACTCTTGTATTGTAATATTTTTACATGCCATTTTGTAAAAGGGTTTTGGTCAACACCTCAATTCTGTATTGAGTAAATGTTTATTTTTTTTTTTCTTTCTTGTAATTTTATATTTGATTACATTAAGTTGATAGTTTACCTTCCGATTTCTTGTGTCATTTTTTTTTTGTTATTCATTGTAAGTCTTTGATTAAATTCAGACTTAAGATAAGTGACACAACTCCTTTTCTATTGTCACGTTCCCCTAGGCAAGCCATTTTAAAAATTAGAATTCAATTCGTAATACGTGACATAATTAAGATCTAAACGAAGTTGTCGTCTTCTTTCCATTAGAACTAAAACAGAAAGATTTAAAAACTCCATCATCCCACTGTCGGTCAGAGTGTTACATCTGTCATCATCGAGAAGTACATAGAAGTCTAATTCATAAAGCGCTGGTTATGAATGTGTATGTGTTTCGTGTGTTAATGTTGTTCTTATCTGCATCTATAATGTTATTGTTACAGTAGTTACGCTGAGGTTGTCAATTATTGTCAAAACTGAATTTCCATTTGATTGGAGCAATAAAAATTATCTTACCTTATCTTATAAGCGCTGCTAAACGTTTTGAATCATGTATTTAAGCTGAGTATGACTAAGTCATACTCAGCTTTCTCCAAAGCAATCCTCCTAGCAGCTAAGGAATCAATTCCTAGAGGAGCAAGAAAAGATTATATTCCCAACTGGTCTGATCACCTTCAACAACTCCACAATGCCACCATTGAAGCCAGAAACACAGTAGAAAAAAACCCTTGTACAGAAAATAACATAAATCTAAAAGCAGCAAACGCAGTTTTCAGGAAAAATTACCTTTCCGCCATGAGAAAAAGTTGGCATGAAAAAACAGAACGGCTAAACACAGATAGAGACGGCCACAAACTCTGGCGTATAGCCAAATGTCTCAACCAGGAAGAAAACAGAACAACTCCTATAGTAATAGAAAAGGACAACAAACCCCTGAAAGGCCAAGAAGCAGCAAATGAATTCATTAAGTTTTTCCAAAGCGTAGGAAAAATACAAATCAGTGAAAGTAGAAATAAAGATGTAAACTCAGAAATCCAAGATAGAATTAAAGAAAACAATCCAGCTTACTCCTTGGGAATGACCACTAATCTTAAAATGAAGGAACTTGATGAATCCCTAAAAGTCCTCAAACCAAAACAAGCCCTGGGCCCAGACAAAATATCTAATGACATGCTTCTTCATTTGGGTCCTCAAGCCAAAAGAAAACTGCTACAAATATTCAATGCTAGCTGGAAATCTGGCAGAATTCCAAACATCTGGAAAAAAGCCATTATGATCCCTATACTAAAGCACGGCAAACCAAGAAACAAACTGGATAGCTACCGCCCCATCAGCCTCACTAGCTGTTCCTGCAAATTGATGGAAAGAGTGATAAATAGAAGGCTGACATGGATCCTTGAGTCAAATAACCTACTCACTGAAGCCCAGGCTGGCTTTAGAAAAGGCAGATCAACAGAAGATCAAATCGCCTTTATCACACAAGAAATAGAAGATGGCTTTCAAGAAAAGAAACTAACAACAATTGTGTGGGTTGACTTAGAAAAAGCATTTGACAAAGTCTGGGAACAAGGTCTCTTGCTCAAACTAATCCAGCATCACATATCCCACAGAATGTACAACTGGATAAAGGAATATCTAAATAATAGAAAAGCCTTTGTTTGCATGCAAGGACAAAGAAGCCACACAGTGGGTATTAAAAATGGTGTTCCCCAAGGAGGAGTCCTATCCCCAACACTTTTCTTAATATTCATAAACGATCTAAATCAAAACCTACCAAGAAAAGTTAAAAGCAGCATGTATGCAGATGACCTTGCCTTAATTAGCACAGAAGAATATGTAGGAACATCGAAATTTCGATTACAAGATGCTCTCGATATACTAAATAATTGGTCCAAAGACTGGGGCATGTCCATTAACACAAAAAAGACCACATATACCATATTCTCACTGTCAACAAAACAGCAAACAATAAAATTAAAATTAGATAAGGAAGCTTTAGAAAAAAATGACAGCCCTACATACCTTGGAGTCACCTATGACCCGAGACTAACCTGGAAAAGCCAAATAGATAAAACACAGAGTAAAGGCATCCAGAGACTATCCCTCTTGAAAAAATTAGCTGGCACAGATTGGGGAGCAAATCACAACATCCTGAAAAAGACCTATACCAGTTACGTGAGACCTGTACTAGAATATGGTGCCAAAGCATGGGGCTCAGCAGCCCAAACCAACCTAAGAAAAATAGACAAGGTTCAAAATATTGGTCTAAGGATAATGACAGGAGCAATCAAAACAACACCCATAAGAGCTATGGAGGAAACCGCTGCCCTGATCTCTCTGGATGAAAGAAGAGAAATAAAAATCCTTTCCCAATTCACTAAATTGGAAACCATGGAGAGGCACCCACTCAGAACAAAAATCCTCAAAACTGGCACCAAAAAACGTCTCAAAAGGACTAATTTCATACAGGAATCTCTAAACCTAAAAAAGAAACACCAACTTGAAAATATTACCCTGGAATCCTCGATACACTATAATGAATCCCCACCCTGGGACGAAAGCCCTCTTCCTACTATAAGGGACCATATTGAAAGCATTAAAAGAAAATCTGATTACAGACCAACAGAGCTCAAGAAAATAGTGAACTGTTTTCTACATAATAATTATCCTAGCAATCAGTGGATCAGAGTTTACACGGATGGCTTAACCCACAAAGCCACCACAAATGGAGGAGCTGGAATACTTATCGAATGGCCAGATGGAGGAAAACTAGAAAAATCCATTGCAACTGGAGAGCTCTCTGACAGTCACAGAGCAGAGAGGGAAGCACTAGCACTAGCTGCTACCATCCTAGCAAATCATCCAAGTTCCCCACACAGTCAGATTGTCTTACTAACCGATGCAAAAACAACCCTCCAAAGCCTGCAAAACTCTGATTCCTCATATATTAATAACCTCAAAACAGCACTTACAAAGCTCAACAACAATAGCAAAAAAACTGTAATTCAATGGATCCCAGCTCATATAGAACTAGAAGGAAATGAGAAGGCTGACTCACTCGCCAAGAGTGGGAGAATTAACACACTAATAAACTCTGCACTCTATCCAGAAGAATTAAAGAAATTAATAGTAAATAAAATAAATGAGAAATGGACAAGCTCTCATCCAAATCACAAGAAAGATGACGCTTACTATAAGCTATCCCGACAAGACCAACGTCTAATCTTTCGACTCAGGACCGGACACAACAGAATGCGACAACACATGTACCGGAAACTCAAAATTGGAACCAGTGAAATCTGCCCATGTGGAGAATCACCAGAGAATACAGACCACGTCCTCCAAAACTGCTCTCTATACCAAGAGGCGCGTATAAGACATTGGCCCCAAATCACCCCAATAGAAAAGAAACTATATGGAGAGCTCCCTGATCTGGAAACCACTGCGCATTTCATCTCATGTATTGGTCTACTCATCTGAACACTCCAACATAACCAATGAGAACGAAGAAGAAGAAGAAGAAGATGTATTTAAGGTCTATGATTTAAAACTATTTTAAATGTATTTTCAGATTATCTAAAAGACAATTTGACTACACTGCGGTTACAGGATGGGCATCTATAATCACCAGCCACTATCGCACTTTCACCCTAATTACTTCTGTTATGTATGCCATCTGCAATCCTAGACCCTTTCTTCATGCTCGCTGTCGATGTAAATCTATCCAATGCCTTTTTTCCCAACTGTTAATGTTGATTTTGAAGAGCTTTATGTTTACGTTTGCATACTAAATATACCTTATATGTGGAGGATACAGACTTTCTTTTGGAATTCTGAGAGCTTAAGCAAGCCAGCCAAGGCGTCTGCTGCTAACAACGAGGATGTCCCGGCACCCTGCTCTTTGCAATACTTCCTTATTTTATCCTGGCACCTTTTGTTTTAAAGATCCAACTTAAGCATCGGATGTGAACACATTTGTTTTGGACTGAATAGGTTGTGCTTAAAATTCGCGTTTTTTAAGGGCTCTAAATCGTGAATATTAATGGAAAATTTTATTAAACCATGAGATTCCATTCAAATTTTCTAAAATGCTTCTATATATGAAGCTGTTAGCAAAGAAGCGTGCACAAATCTTCATTTTTTAGTTTTTAAATCGTTATCCTCTGATCAGTGTTAAATGTATGTAAAATGTTTTAAATGTTTCATATGTTCCTTCAGAGTTGAAGAAAATTTGTTTCCTAGTCTGAATCTCCCGCAGGACGACGAGGGATTGCAGCTGGCAGGGTACTCTTGTTTCATAATATTATTTTGCCATTTTTAGATACATAATCTAGAAAGATCTAGGTAATCAATTTATTTAAATGTACATAAGATGATTAAAATCAACGGACATGAATTATTTCGATCTAGTATTTTTGTAACATTATCTCAATGGAAACTAACAGTAAATGGCTTTGTTTCATATATAGTTCTGTGATTAATATAATAGCCCATTTTAAAGAAAATCCGAGAAATGATATTGATTATTTTTAAACTTTAAAAAGTAAAGATCATTACTTTTCAAAGACAGAAAAGAATGATTGGGGCGACTTCCCTTAGAGCTATAAAAAAAGTTACGTATGTAAAAATCTCTCTCTCTCTATATATATATATATATATGTCTGTGATTCGATCAATCGCGGCTAAGAATTCGTTTCCGGTTTCCAGTCTAGATATAATATAAGTCTATGGGATAGCTCTATTAAAAATAAACATTACAGACAAACTTTTTGACGCAAAGTGTGGATGATGACAAGTTTTGAAATAAATTTTTAAAAATCTTTTCATCTGTTTCGCAATAAATTCTTTTTTTTTTTTGTTGCGGATGATCAATGGAACGGATCCCGCGCAAATGAAAAACCAACAACCACGAAATATCACTGCAGTTGACTTCTCCTACAGTGTTTTTTCGTTTATGCCTCCGAACACCAAACAAAACAAAACTCTTCTAGGCAGTGTTTTTTTAGTGGAATCAGAAAGGTGAAAAGTCAATTCTATGTTTAGCTTCTTCTGTTTACTTATTGACAGTCACGTTTTATAAATACTATTTTGTAGTCTAATCCAATCAATGCGATGTTCTGGTCTTTAAATTAAATATGCAATTAGTAAAACTACAAACATGCCTTTTGAAACTTGATAAGCTAACACATCATATTGTGATATTCATAGCAACAGTTTGATCAGTCAGATAGTGCAAATCGAGGAAGCTAAAAACTCTAGGCTCCCTTTTACTGGCCGGATGGGACAGAGCGTTCTGTCTGGTAAAGGTCCACTCATGTCCATGTTTTGTACACTGCTATGTTTAGTGCGTCCAACACGTAGTCCAACACACTTGAGACACAGCAATAGTTTTCTATTCTTACCTGACTAGCCGTGCAAGACTTGCCAGTTTTGAAACGCCCCATTGAAGAATGACGCTTGGATTGTTGACAAGATTGTGGGAGTTCTTAAACAAGCCTGCACAGTGCGCGCTCTCGCAGCCCTGAGGAACTTCAATGAGGGTTTTGTTTTGCTACCCGTTTAGTGTAGACGTTCTCTTCTACCACAGTTTCCATCCTTGTGCCGTTGTGAGACAGGAGACCTTGCTCGGAGGTATTCAAAGCTACTGCGGCTTATATAAATTACATTTGATACATTAAACACTTGTTCTTTAGATCCCCAATTAACCAGTAGGTCACATCCTCTAATGATCCAGTAGGTCACATCCTAATAAACCAGTATTTCACATCCTCTGATAAACCAGTATGTCACATCCTAATGAACCAGTAGGTCAAATCCTAATGAACCAGTAGGTCACATCCTAATGAACCAGTAGGTCACATCCTCTGATGAACCAGTAGGTCACATCCTAATGAACCAGTAGGTCACATCCTAATGAACAATTAGGTCACATCCTCTAATGAACAATTGGGTCACAACCTCTAATGAACAATTAGGTCACATCCTCTAATGAACCAGTAGCTCAATCCTCTGATGAACCAGTAGGTCACATTCTCTGATGAACCAGTAGGTCACATCCTCTGACGAACCAATAGGTCAATCCTCTAATGAACCAGTCTAATCCTAATGAACAATTACGTCACATCCTGTAATGAACAATTAGGTCACATCCTCTACTGAACCAGTAGGTCAATCCTCTATTGAACCAGTAGGTCACATCCTCTATTGAACCAGTAGGTCACTTCCCCTATGAACCAGTAGGTCACATTCTCTGATGAACCAGTAGTACACATACTCTGATGAACCAATAGGTCTAATCCTAATGAACAATTAGGTCATATCCTCTAATGAACAATTAGGTAACATCCTCTACTGAACCAGTAGGTCACATCCTCTAATGAAACAGTAGGTCACATCCTAATGAACAATTAGGTGACATCCTCTAATGAAAAATTAGGTCACATCCTCTACTGAACCAGTAGGTCACATCCTCTAATGAACCAGTAGGTCACATCCTCTATCGCATCAACAAGTAGTTACTTCATTGTTCTCATGAACCAGTTGGTCTTTAATTTACCAGTACAAGTAGGTCTTATACAAGGTAGGTCTTATACAAGTGGCTCTTATAAAAGTAGGTCTTACTAAAATCAGCTTGTAAGTAGTACATGTAACTTTCATATTCGTTCTATTAATATCAACATTTTGCAGTGACTTTCTCTTGACTTCAAAAAGATCAACAAGAAACATATTGACAAAAAACACATTACACGCACGAAAACTTAAAATTAGATAATTAGATACTCTATCATAAACATACTTACTCTATCATAAACATACTTACTCTATAATAAACAAATCCTTCGCTAGCATGCAATTTTGGGGATTATTTATAATGTTCTTAGATAGTGTGAAATAGCGCCATTCAATAGTCGGAATTTCATTACAGTCATCTTTGATGGTAAAACGTACTTCAAATGTGTTGAACTTCTGAATAATCGATAAAAAAAACATTTTTGGAGTGCCATTGAATAAATTGGGCCAAGGGTATTAGTGTTAGTAGACCTTAAATACAACTTTGATGGAAACTGCCTATTTTTTAATACCCCAAATGCTACAGAAATAAATAGTCCATTGAACTTGCAGATTGATTTTAAATCAATCGAACGCTATAGAAAATTGTTATTAGCGCCCTGGAAAATACTGAAGTGATCTCCTTGACTTTTGTTCTTGAATTTGATTGAATAGGCGCAATGGAGAAGAGATACTCAATCTGTTTCAAAACAAAAGCATTGTGCCAAGGAATTAGTCTATCTACTTACGTACGTAGGGTGAGGGATATGGACATTGGCTTCAAACTTCGGATGGCTAGTGAAATTTGATTTTCAAAATGAATGCATTTAAATCTGGTCAAAGCTCGCCTCTGATCTGAAACTGTCAGAAAAAAGGTCGCACGGGCTTTCTATTAAAAGTATACGACGAGGTTCCTAAGATTCAGTTATCATGACAAAATCTTGAAAACGCAATTTGTTATCTTCTTGTGGGTTTAGTGTGTCCAGCTTAGTTTTAATTAGCACGTGAAGACACTAGACTTAAGAAGGAACATGACTGAGGACACTAGACTTAAGAAGGAACATGACTGCAATGCGAATAAAGGAGTTCCTCTTACCCCTTGATCATAGGTCACTGCATGCCTCATGTCATCGCTTCTGTCAACTAATGTAATGTTCTCTAAACATTTGGACAAGAGGGGGTCGGAACGTGATTCAAATTGTAGGGATAACTCTGTGTATTCTTTAATCTCCGGTATTGCCGTTACTAATACGTCTCCTTCTCTTAAGATACGTATAAAGATTTCAATGTAAAAATGGTAATCAACGTTTTTCTGAAAAAACAAACAACAAAAGAGAAAATGTTAGAATCTATTAGTAATAATATTTTGTGGCAATGTAGTTAAAATTATTATAAACCTACAAATGTTAATTTAATTTCTTTCAACTGGACATAAGTTGATTTAGGAAGCTTTTTTTGTACGGTAGGTGGTGTAATAAACAGCCTATGTAAAGAGTATACTAGTACATGTTTACCCTAAACAAAAACAAACCCAACAACTTCGGTTGTTAATGTCTTACGTTGCTGTTTGTTTTCCCAAGAGGCGATGACGCCATGCAATGTAATGCCGATGTACTAAGTAACGCAAACAGATTACTTTCTGGATTAGTTGTACTATGAAATTAGGTAGTCGAAGCTTCACGTAGATATATATAGCTGTCTGATTGTGCCGTTTGCGCGCTGGAGTGTCGTTCGAACTTATCGATGGTCCCGGGTTCAAAACCTACCTACTCCCATTCCCCGTCGTCCCGTGGGAGGCTTGGACTAGGAAGTAAATTATCTTCAGCTCTGAAGGAACATTCGAACCATGTCAAACATGTACAAACATGAAAATTCGGTTCAAAATGTATAAGCTAATTTATAAATTATGAAAATATTTTAAATTTAACATGAAATGCCCCAAGTTGCTACTAAGTAACAGTTCAATTTCACACATTGTATTATTCCTTCAAATGGTTGTCAATGTTTTTATTTTCTCATTGCATAAACTACGTATTATGTTTTATTAAGTCACTTGTATTTAAAGTAGTAATGGCATGTAGGGGGAACTTACTAAAATAGATACTATGACAACCGTAAACAAAACAAGATTACAAAGAGAGTTTGTGTTATCACACACACTCAGTTTGTGTTATCACACAAACTTAGAGGCAGCCCCCGTCGGAGTCGTCTCCCTGTCGGATCCGCCTATTCGAAAGGAATATTCAAGACGTGATTTAATTTTGATGTTCAAAAGAAATAATGTTTCAAAGATTCATTTGGCGTTGTAAATTTTTTTTTTTCTGTTTTACATGTTTCGGATGTTCCTTCTAAGTTAAAAATAATAAACTCTCGCTGGACGACGGAGGGTGGCAGTGAGCAGAGTATGAACCCTACCTGGTCGTGCAGTTTGCGCGCAGGACTGTCGTTCGGATTTATCGATGGTCCCTTGTTTAAACCCTGCCCGCTCCCATCCCCCGTCGTTTGGACTAGAAAGTAAACTATCTTCAACTCTGAAGGAACATGCGAAACATGTAAATCAAACAAACAAACAACCCGGGACCGTCGAGATAATCCGCTCAGCACGCTAACCGCACGACCAGGCAACTAGTTACAAACTAATAGCCTATTATTGATACAGATATATATTACACATTACGCAAGACATCTACCGGATATGTACAATATGTTAGATGTGCGATTTTAGAGAATCTTTCAGCATTGATTTGTAATTGAAAAAAAAAAAAAGAAGAACAGATATCGTTCTTGTACTTCGATGTCTCAGCAGTTATCAACAGAGCTATTGGTATTTTCATCTAAACGGAACTAGAATAAGGATGTAGATCTACATAAACTTAACTTATGATTTAGCACTCTTAAGATCTATATCTACTAGATCTAGAGCTATAATATAAATTTGGAATAATTTAGATGTAATTTAAATTAGATTTATGCAAAATAAAATCCTAGATAATCTATCAATATACTGAATGCAACATTAAATTTAAACATAGTAGATTAGTTTTAGTATATTAAATCTACACTTTAATTCTAGAAATTAAAATTCAATATTTTCAGATAGAACATCCGAATGAAATTATATCAAAGACAAATGAGAGATAAGAATGGAGAAAGAAGGTTAACAGATCTTGTTTAGTGCCCCCAACGGTCTAGCAGATCAAAGGATAGGTGAAAGTGAATGTAAAGTTAGTTGTGAACCTGGCCTAACTAGTTCCCCTTTCAGACCTTGTAGTCTATAGGGCAGATGATGTAAAGTTCATCTGTTTTTGTGGCCTACGGTTAATGAGGGTGTCATGTAGCCAGCACAACGACCAACCGCCTTTACTTTTCAGGTACCCCTTAGAGCTGAGTGGACGTAGAGGCGCCCAAAGTTAAAAATCCCAGTCTTCGAACCCGGGACCCCCGGTTCGGAAGCCAAGCGCTTTACCACTCAGCCACCGCGCCTCCCCTGGCCTAACTGATGTCTTATAATTGATCTAATTTTTTGAAAAGGCTTAATCTCTAATTTGTGATGATAGTGTAGCCACGCATAGAAAAATTATGAAAATGAAGTTAATAAGATTACTATTCGTTTTAAATTAGGTCTAACTTATAATGCATATTAATTAGCTTTTTCTCTTTAAAAAAATACTTGCATAACTGATTTAAAAAAGTAGACTTTTCGCTTTCAGAAAAAAAAAGTAGCCGTTGCTTCAGTACTTTGAATGGTCTCAAATATTGTGATGTCCGATTTTCAAAATCTTCTCTAGTTTACGAGATCTAAACGGGACGGACGGGCAGACGGACAGACATTTCACACAAAACTAATAGCGTCTTTTCCCCTATCGGGGGCCGCTAAAAATGATAACAGGTAAATCGCCAAAATATACAGCTTATTCAGGATTGGTAACGGAGTTTATCATTTAATCTGCTATTAAATTGTCGCAAAGTGACTTATGACTGATTGACAAAGTCAAAAGCCAAGCAATTATATTGCTGTAACTATTGCACCAATATTTATTGTGCACACCCATGAGCGGACAGGGTGTCAAAATCGGCCTGGGCATTTCGATACAATCCGGCCCACAAATTGTATGCCACATTCTGAGCGTCCAATCATACCTGTCCTCAAAAGAATTGTGTAAAGTTTAATAATGTATCGAAAGTGGTTAATAAAGTATATGAATTATTTATTAGATGATTTTAAAACTATATAAAAGCGCTATTACTAAATGAATAAAGTATAACACTTGGAATGGGGAATCACTAATGTGAAACAATGTATGTTACCATAAAGTCAGAAAAACGACGTGAACGATACTTTAACTTAATGTATAATTAAAGAAGAAGTCTTACATTTTTAAACTTCAATGAAAAAAAATTTTGTCACACATCACAGGTTTATTGTAAGATAGAATCACGAAAAGTGGTCCGAATGAATGTATCGTTTGATTAGGGGGAAAAAATGTGCGTTAAAACTATCACAGTAGAAAATGAAAAGAAAACTTCATTGCAGACATTTCTCACGTTTAAATTTCTGATGAAATCTTCATTTCCCTGGACACGCTTTGCTTGTTGGTGTAGGTCTACTCTACATGGCACAAATTCCTGCACCAAATCAGGTTTACCTGATAACTGAAGGCAAAAAAATCACGCATTTAGTATCTTCAAATAAAATAAATGAATAGTCAATAGAAATGTAATATAGAATATCTAGTCCTTTAACATCAGTTCAGATTTGTCTTTATATTTACTAAATTAGAGTTCCGAAAACCCGTAGCTCGGACATCCCATGGCAGGGGGAGTTGACAGTGGACAAACTCCACTGAATGAGCTCCTAAAATATCACACAGCAAGGGACTAAGAATGTTGAAACTTCTCTAAACTATTTTGATGGAAAAGGAACGTCGTCAAAAGACTTAACTCTTGCAATCCTAATTAACGTTACCATCGTTGATTTGACCCCATTTAATTGAATTAATATTTGGCTTTACAAACTTGAATTTGTGTTCTATAAAAAGAGCTTGCATTCTCCTATAAGTCTATACCAACAGTCACGTTTTTTGATTACCAACAAAAATATTATTGAAGTTTAAAAATAACAGGGTAAAATATGAAAAATGAAAAAATGTCTGAAGGTGGAAAATAATTATGGAGATAAAAGAGTTAATGTTCCTTCGTCCTGATCCACCAGTCCAACGTAGCAGAGAGGAAGACGAGCATGCGGTACTTGTTGTGCTATGAAATTAGAGCCCTATCTTTCTAAACATAGACTTGACAAACAACACTCATTCTGGACACTTTCTTGACATTTACTGACTCAATGTGCAGTTGAGTGTCACATCAGCCCTTTAGCAATTTGCTTGTAGTTTGAAAATAATAGTACGATAACATTACACTATTTTCGTCAAAAGACTTAACTCTTGCAATCCTAATTAACGTTACCATCGTTGATTTGACCCCATTTAATTGAATTAATATTTGGCTTTACAAACTTGAATTTGTGTTCTATAAAAGAGCTTGCATTCTCCTATAAGTCTATACCAACAGTCACGTTTTTTGATTACCAACAAAAATATTATTGAAGTTTAAAAATAACAGGGTAAAATATGAAAAATGAAAAAATGTCTGAAGGTGGAAAATAATTATGGAGATAAAAGAGTTAATGTTCCTTCGTCCTGATCCACCAGTCCAACGTAGCAGAGAGGAAGACGAGCATGCGGTACTTGTTGTGCTATGAAATTAGAGCCCTATCTTTCTAAACATAGACTTGACAAACAACACTCATTCTGGACACTTTCTTGACATTTACTGACTCAATGTGCAGTTGAGTGTCACATCAGCCCTTTAGCAATTTGCTTGTAGTTTGAAAATAATAGTACGATAACATTACACTATTTTCTATTTAGTACTGACTTATAAAATAGGTGTAACTCCATGTAAAAAGAATTTATCCTTAAATAAACGTATAAAGGTCTGCAAAATGAAGTCTATAAATGGTGTCAAATTAAGGGCTCCATTTATGAGTTTAAAAAAAAAACAGTTTCAATACTTTCATCAAGAATATCAGAAGCTATGAATTAACAAGCAATACAAACAAAATTACTTTTTTTTTAAAACAAAAGCTTATCTAAAGGAAAGAACCTTTTATTACTGGCATTTATTTGAAAATTACAGGGTTTAGCACCCCAAATTAATTAGTACTGATTGATTAACTAATTCGTTGATTTTTGGATTGATTCGTGTATTGTCGTGGACTTTGAATAGTTATACACATTTTCAACTTGATCCAATAAAGGGAAATGAAGAAATAAAACATTTAAAACATTTTTTTTACCAAACAGACAGACAGAACGAATTGATATAATCATTGTAAAAACTATCAACAACCACAACTCTATCGACACAACTAAGTGGAAGAAGAAACCGTGGAACACATCTTCTACGAATGCAGGGTGCTCAGAAAAGCTTAGAGATACGACTGGTCTTAAAACAGAGAGTACTGGTTCATGCAGGGGTCTCGCTCTGTACGGAGACAGACCCTACAGAACACTGCCAGATACATGGACCGTGCTGTAGGGATTAATCTCAGTACGGGCCTTTGTGCATGAAGGCTCACAAATGTGGTCTTTAGGGCAGATGATGTAAGGGTCATCTTAAATATTGTTAAATTAGATTCAAACTATCTACATTTAAGACAAAAGTAAACATTTTTTTAGAATGCAAGTAGCTAATATCTTCTTCTTCTTCTTCTAGCCAGCTTTTTGCTGCTTAGCTGTCAGCTCTTTTGCAGACTGTGCCAAGGAGAAATAGTGTATTTTCTTCAGTTGTTCAGCACTGCTTTATAGGGTGCTGCTTATGTTGGGCTATAGTGGTAGTAGGGTCTGCTTAAGGTGGATTAGGGAGGGGCATTTAAAGAGGATATGGTTTACGGTTTCATAAGGGTAGGCGCAGTGTCCACAAAGGGGGGAGTTGTGTGGGATTTATTTTATTGAGATGGTAATTTAACAGAGGTGTGTGTCCTGTCCTTAGTTGGAAGATTTTAGATTGCTTTTTGCGGGGGAGGAAGTTAATACTGTACAGTTTGTTAGGCATGTTCATTTCTTTGTACATGGCTCTGCCTGTTTCCTGTCGCCCATTGGTTGAGCCACTCCTCTTTGTAGTTGTTGATTAACATTGACCTTTGGGTTGTTCCATAGATAATCCTGCCTTTGAAAGCTTATCTACCCTGTCATTCCCCATGACGCCAATATGTCCATGGATCCACTGTAATGTGATGTTGATGTTTAATTTGGTCATCATTTGATGTATTATCACTATTAGTGTTGTCAACTCTCTTGTGCTTTTTGAGGTGCTGCTGTTAAATGCTTGAAGAGTGGATTAAGAGTCTGTAAAGACAACAATATCTGATGGTGATTAGATCCCTTTACGTAATTTGTTTTCGACTGTCTGCAAAGCTATTGTAATTGCCTCAATTTCGGCTTGGAAGTTTGAGTAGTAGTCGCCACAGGGTGCACTTATTTCAAAGTGTTTATTTTTGGGGAAGACCAGGAAGGTACCAAGTCCACCATTGATGGTGGCTTTGAAGGCTGATCCGTTAGTGTATATATGGATGGCTGTTTTTGGATAGCTTTCAATTGTTTCAAGCGTGCCTATTTTGAGCTCCAATGGATTTGATTCTTTTGCTATTATTTATTAAATGTGTTTTAGTAGTTGGTTGTTAATAGTTAAGTCCAGGAGTTATGTTTGGGAATCTGCTAATTTTTTCTCTGTTATTGGGTAAATGGTATTTTAGGGCTAGTTCTTCAGTAAGTTGGATCAGAGTTTTTTGCTTGTTTCTCTGTGTTAGTCGTCCTCCAACCTTCTGTATCTCTCAATAGCTTCTAATGCTGCTCTGTTGCGCCTTAACTTAAGAGGTTCACTATTGAAGTCTATTTCACAGGCTGCTGTGGGAGTAGTTCTCATACCTCGACTTGGTTTTGGATTGTGTCTCAAGATGATTGATAGGTTTTGTTAGTGGCTACTTGTATGAAGATACAGTTATCTATGACAGATCTGACGTATCCAGTGTATAACTGTCTTAAAGTTTTCTTTTCAGCTCCCCCAGAATCGTTCCTGCTAGGTGTTTTATTATGTTTAATCTTTGTGATGCCTTTCTTTTAAATCAGCCATAAAGTGTTTTAGAGACAGTCTTTGGTCTAATATTATACCAAGATATGTTGGATTTTCTTATTTATTTATTGGCTGTGAGTCTATTTTTAGGATGAAGTTTCTTTTTGCTATTTTGTTGCTGTGGCTAAAGATTGAATAAACTGACTGTGAAGAAACAAGTCCTTTTAGTTATAAAGGACGGTAAGAGGGGCTTTTTAGCCTCACTGGATAGCTACTGCCTGCCTTAAGCCGAGCAGCCCTCGGACAGTAAAGTGCTATTATGCCACAGCTTGCCGCACCACCGGGTGCTTGGTGCTAAGACAAAATAAAAAAGCAAGCTGCTCACCCGCACCTGCAAATACAATCAAAAGAAAAACCTCAACATTAATGCGTTTAGCAAGCTGGAACATACGGACAATGTGTCCTAGCTTCAATACTGACCCTGAACTCGTCACCGACATGCGTCAAACAGCTATCATCGACAGAGAACTCAGCAGACTAAACATTGATATGACCTGCTTGCAAGAAACCAGACTGGCAGACAGTGGATCTCTTACAGAAAGCAACTTTACATTCTACTGGCAAGGGAAACCAGAACAAAGCCCTAGAATACATGGCGTCGGCTTCGCAATAAGAAACAGTCTCGTCCCCTGCATTGCGATGTTTCCCATTGGCAATGAAAGAGTAGCACACATGAAATTTGCATCACCGCAAGGCAAAGTTAATATAATCTGTGCTTACTCACCAACCCTTGCTGCACCGGAAGAGGACAAAGACAGATTCTTTCAAGTTCTAGAGGACGTAATTAAAAGTATTCCAAAATCCGAGCACCTCTTTATAAATGGAGACTTTAATGCCCGTGTTGGTGATGGAAATGATGCATGGCCAAAATGCTTGGGACCTCATAGTGTTGGCAAAATCAATGACAATGGCCAAAGGCTACTCGAGTTCTGTAGCTCTCATGAACTGTGTGTAACAAATACATTCTTCTCTGGCAAGGAACGCCATAAAGTCTCTTGGCAGAACCCACGCTCAAAAACGTTGCACCAGCTTAACCTCTGCATCACCCGAAGGATGGATCTGAAAAGTGTCATCCACACCCGTTCATACCATAGTGCGGACTGCAACTCAGACCGTTCACTAGTGCTAAGCAAGATCAAACTACTTTTCAAGAAGGCTTATACTTCCACTCAACCTAGAACTAGGCGAATTAACGTCAACCATGTAGGTGACCCAGAGAAGTGTGCACTCTTTGGCGAGCTCCTGAACAGTTCAATCCCCTCGTTAAGTGATGAAGAAGACATCTCTATTAGATGGGGGAAATTAAGAGATGTAATCTACAGTTCGGCAATCACCGCCTTTGGGCCATAAAAACACAAAAATGTACTGGTTCGAGGCGAATCTAACACATATGGAACCTTGCATCGAGAAAAAGCGATCTGCACACCTTGCTCACAAGACAAAGCCTAGTCCAAAATCTTTGGAGGCCTTCAAAAGTGCTAATAAAGAGTCAAAACAAATGGCTAGAAAATGTGCTAACAACTTTTGGAGGGATACCTGTAACAGAATCCAAGACAGTCTCCACTCAGAAAATAGCAAAGCTCTATTTGATGGCATTAAAGCAGCCTTGGGTCCAACAGTGTCTAAGCCTTCTATCCAAATCAGGAGAAAAAATTACAGATCAAACCAAGCAGCTTCTCTACGACTACTGCAGGAGAAATTCAGAGAGAGAGACAGACCCCTTTACATCGTTTTGGTTGATCTGACTAAAGCTTTTGACATGGTCAGCAGAAGTGGCCTGAGAAAAATAGGTTGTCCTCCCAAACTACTGAAGTTCATTGAGTGTTTTCACGAGGAAACTAAATGTACTGTCAAATTCAATGGAGCCCAATCAGCACCTTTTGAGGTTTGCAGTGGTGTCAAGCAAGGATGTGTGCTCGCACCTACTCTGTTTGGAATATTCTTCTCCTGTCTACTGCATTATGCGTACAACGACATAAACGTAGGTGTGTTTCTCCAGACAAGATCCTCTGGAAAACTATTTAATGTATCAAGGCTGCGGGCAAAAACCAAAGTTAGGAAGCTACTCGTCAGGAAATTCCTGTATGCTGATGATGCAGCTATTGTGGTTGATTCTTTTATTCAGCTATAGTCCCTGGTTGACAAACTATCTGCTGCTTGCCAGAAGTTCGGCTTAAACATCAGTCAAAGCAAGACTAAGATACTTGTTCAAAACACAAACACTGCACCTCAAGTAAGCATTAATCGCCAACCACTAGAAATTATTGATTACTTTTGTTACCTTGGCTCTATCATATCCAACAACACTCCACTGGATAAATACATAAACAACAGGATAGCCAAGGCAATGGCCACCATGTCACGGCTGCAGAAAAGAGTCTGGGACAATATATTGCTGACTAGCAGTACTAAAGTCCTAGTCTACCGGACCTGTGTGTTGAGCACCTTGCTGTACCTAAGTGAAACATGGTCAACTTACTCATGGCAGGAAAAAAAGCTGAATGTCTTCCACCTCCGATGCCTAAGGCGGATCTTTAAGATAAGGTGGCAAGATAAGATAACTAATGAGGAAGTGCTACAAAAAGCAGGGTGCCAGGACATCCGCTCTGTTATCAGCAGCAGACGCCTTGGCTGGCTTGGCCACGTTCGTAGAATGCCAGTAGGTCGACTTCCACAGAACATCCTGATGGCGATCTAATAGAAGGCAGGAGAGCCGCTGGTCGCCCACTTTTACGTTATATGGATGTACATGTATGCAAACGCGACATGAGGCTCTTCAAAATCGACACTGGCAACTGGGAAGAGGTGGCACTGGACAGATCCACATGGAGAGAGAGCATAAAGGAAGGGTCACAGATTGCAGATGTCATACACAACAGAAGCAGAAAGAAGGGTGAAAATGCAACGGCGCCTGGTGATTATATATGCCCAACCTGCGATCGCAGCTGTGTATCAAGGATTGGCCTCTTTAGTCACACAAGAAGTTGCAAAGGGAAAAGATCGTCTCTCGAGACGTAAAATGCCATAGAGTCTACACATAGACGCATCTTTCCGGTTGTTTCCTTTGTTTCACTAGGACTGCTGGAGCTTAGTATGGAGATGTAAATGTATCTATTATTCCCATTTTTAAAAGCGTTTCAATTTCCCTTTTCAGTATCTCTTCATGGTATAAGGAAACTGGATATGGTTTGGCTCTTGTGGGCTTCGTATCAGTCAGTTGGATAGTGTGTTTTATGGCAGTCGTTCTACTCGGTTGGTCTGTGAATATTGGCGCCCATTGAGCTAGTGGTTTATCAATATCTTGCTTAACTGGATACTGGAGGTGTGATGTGCCAATACCTTTTACAGTTTTAAAGCTTTCAATAACTGAGCCTGGTAATTCATCTGTTTCCTCTATTGCTTCTTTCATCATTACTCTATGACTGTCTTTTATGTCTTGCTTAGCGTTTGTTGAAAGAGTAAATGGTCTGGGCATCTACTGCTTAAGCATATTGATATGAAATACTTTATCTCGGCCTCTGATGTTTATGCTGTAGTCGACCTTCGAAACCACCTTTGTGACTTGAAATGGGCCCTGCCATTTTATAAATAGCTGTCAGGCAGCAGAACCATGACATTATCACCAACTTGTAGTGTTCTCAACTTTCGTCCCTGATTTAGCTTTCTCAATAGTTCTGGTTTCTCTTTGTTTGCTTGCTTTTGGACAGTTTCGCATGCATTGATTATATTTTGTCTTGTCTTGATGACAAGATCCTATCCTGTCTGTACGTCGTGTTCTATGTTCCTTAATAGGAAAGTCTCTGTATAGTGACATGGGTCCCCTAACAGGTGAGCCATAGGGCATTTCGAATGGTGAGAAGCCCATTGTTGTGTGTGGTACTTCTCTGTATACAAACAGTATGGGGTTGATCAGCTTGTCCCAGTCTGTTGGGTTGTCCTGTGCTACTTTGTTCAGCATTATTTTCAGAGTTGAGTTCAGGCGTTCGCACATTACATCTGTTTGAGGGTGGGCTCGAGAAGCAAATTGTTGTTTAATATCCATAGTCTTGCAAAACTGCGTGAATTCATTTGATTTGAACTGAGTGTCTGATCGCTCAGTATTATACGAGGTTAACCTGTTCTTGAAAACATTGTTGTTAGTGCGTCTTCCACATCTTCGGAAGAAATTCTTTTCAATGGTTGCTTCTAGAAACCGTGTACACATGTCTACAACAGTCAGATTATAGCGATGGCTTCTACCGGATATTACTGGCATAGGTCCAATAATATCTACAGCTATCTTCTCAAATAGCATTTAACTTAAGTCTGTTGTTTGTATTGGAGTTTATATATATATATATGTTCCTTTTGCTCCCTGCATTTAGCAAATATGGCAAGATTTTATATAAGCCTTGACTTCTTGCGTAATTCTAGGCCAAAACATTCATTCAAGATTCTATTCAATGTTCTCTTTACTCCCATATGTCCGGCAAACGGGGGTGTCATGTGCAAGCTTTAAAATTGTTGCTCTACATTTCTTTAGAATTAGCAATTGTTGTGTCTTTTCAGATGAATTTCTCTCACATAGACACCATCTTCGCCTATCATTATTAACCCTCGTCTTGGTGTAGCTTCACTATCTATTAGTTTTATTAGATCTAGATCATTTTTCTGTTCACTGACAAATTGTTCTGTTTTAATCTGTAGTGGGTCTTGACTTTCTGTGGAGATTTCATTCGGGTTGTTCACTTGATTATGGCTTCTCATATCGCTATTTTCTGTTTCTGTATTTTCATTTTCATTGTTATAAGGAACTTGTCTCTTATCGTTTTGTATTTAGCACTTCTTTTGCTTTCTTCTGAGCTCTTGTAGTAACTCTAGTAACCATGGAACTTGTCTGTGTGTTTTTTTCTTTCCCCTTGTTCAATTCTTCTACTGTGCAAGGTTTAGAGCCTTTGATACAGCCAATGATAAGGCCAATGTTGTCAGGTTTATTATCAAGTACTAAAGCCTCATGTCAACCACTGATGAACGGTGTGTGTATGTTGATACGTGCTACCAGATGTGTAGCTACTTGGCCAGTGTAACCAACACAGTCTTGTCTTCTTCCGGTGTACTCTTGTGGGTTGACATATTATTTTGTGACTAGAATTGCGGTTGCACCTGTATCGTACAGTACGTTGGTCATTTGATCTCCCACAAAGCCTGGGTATACCTGCAGTTTATTAACGTGTTTGGCAGCAAACGCTTTATCTCTCGGTCTGTTGTTCCAATCTCTATTGCGTCGTTGTAGAAGCAAGTCTCTGTTGTGTGGTTTGTTCTACCACAAATTTGACATTGGAAACGAAGTCTTTGCTGGTTACGTTGGTATTCTCGTTCCCAGTAGGTATATGTTGGGCTCTTTTCTTTATCTTTTCCCCTTCTATATGTATATATTGGGCTCTTTACTATGTCTTTCATATATGTATATTTTGGGCTCTTATCTGCGTTCTCTCTTCGATATCGATATGTTGGTTCTTCACACTGACTTTTTTTTGTTTATTTCCCTTTTCCATAATTTTGAAAACGTGGAGATCGTTTTTTTTGGTTTAATTTGGATCAAGTCAGCACTGGATATTTCTCTGTAGTCCAAATTAAGAGTGTCGGAAATTTGCTTATTGGGATTGTCGACCCTTAGTGTTTGTTTACATTTGTTAACCTGTGTACTGACCGCATTTCGTAGTCCGTGTTGTGAACTCTACTATGTGTGTAGTTGTTTGTCATTCAGTGAAATAAAGCTTTGAATGTAACATGGTATTGTTATTATTAAGTACAACAATTTATTTCACTGAATCTGTCTAAACATGGATAGACTACTTCGGGCTGAAAGGTTCGATGTGGAACCTACCGCACCTCAAGCACAAGAAAAATGGCTGCACTGGTACGAAACATTTAAAAACTTTCTGTCTGTAGTTACTATAGAAAATGTAGATAACAAGAAACTACTGATTAACTACATTTCGCCATCGGTGTACCAGATGATTAGTGACAAGGAAACATATGAAGAAGCGATCCAGTCACTAAACAACATCTATGTGCAGCCCAATAACCAGGTCTTCGCAAGGCACAAGTTAGCCACGTGCAGACAAGAACAGGGACAAAGCGTTGACGCCTTTCTTCAAAAACTCCGCAGTCTATCCAAGGATTGCAATTTCAAAGCCGTGACAGCTGAGCAACATCGTGACGAGTCCATACGCGATGCATTCATCACAAGGATTGCCTCCAACAGTATTAGAAAACGCCTACTAGAGAAAAAAGATTTAAAGTTGAAGGATGCATTTGAGGAAGCCAGAGTACTTTAACACGCCTATCAACATTCGTTGTTGTACGAGTCGCAGTCAGAAACCACTAGTGGGGCAACTACAAATGCTGTAGAAAACACCCTGTTGATCCTGTCGCTCCCCAGTTGCCTAATCTACGAGCCTCGATTAATTCAACTCAAACAAAACAAGAGTTTAGCGCTATATCTATCAAGTGTTACTTCTGTGGCAGAGGAAGACATCCTCGTAATGAGTGCCCCGCACGTGAAGCTACATGTAATCAGTGTGGCAAGAAGGGACATCTTCAGAGATCTTGCAAATCAAGAAAATGTACTGTATTTGCCCTCGCTACGTTGCACTCTTTAGGACTATGAAAATCAACCTCCTTGATTCTTCTCAATGGGGTGCCACTTAAAGCCTTGATAGACACTGGAAGCTGTGAGAGTTACTTATCAGCTCGAGTTGCCAGGAGTCACAAATGGCCGATAAAAACCTCCGTGGATAGAATATGTATGGCTTCTACTCACCTGTCTCAAGTTACTGAAGGCCATATCTTTGCTACCATTCAACTCAAAGATGAAACATATGAAAATATTAAACTGTCACTTTTAGATGGATTGTGCTCAGATGTTATTCTAGGCTTGGATTTCATAACCCTACACGAGAATCTACAGATTCCTTTAGTGGAAAGAGACCACCCCTGTGCGTAAGTACCCTTAGACCAGCTAAAGTAGAGGCGCCTAGTCTTTTTGGTAACTTATCTCCAAACTGCACCCCAGTGGCAACTAAGTCACACAGACACTCACTACAGGACTCTAAGTTTATTAATGCTGAGATTCAGAGACTACTTAAAGAAGAAGTAATAAAACCCTTAAAGTCCCCCTGGCGGGCACAGGTTCTAAGAACAGCCAATGAGAGGCACAAAAAAACGTATGGTTATTGACTATAGTCAGACGATCAACAGATTTACGCTGCTAGACGCCTATCCCATGCCAAGAATGGATGAATTAGCAGAGAAGATATCACAGTTTTCTGTCTTCAGCACTCTGGACCTCAAAAATGCTTATCATCAGATCCCGATTAAAGAAGAAGAAAGGCCATATACAGCTTTCGAGGCTGGGGGTAGACTTTAGCAGTTTCGAAGAATTCCATTTGGAGTTACAAATGGAGTGGCTTGTTTCCAGCGAACCATAGATAAAATAATTGAAGATGAGCAACTAGAAAATACATTCGCTTATGTGGACAATGTGACCATCTGTGGATGTGATACCGAATCTCATGATAGAAACCTGCAGAGATTCTTCAAAGTAGTTCAGAAGTATTACCTTCAACGAAGCTAAAAATGAGATCGGAACAAAAAGTGTCAGACTGCTGGGATACGAAATATCTAAAGGTCAGCTCAAGCGTGACCCTGAAAGATTTCCCAGCCTTGCGGGAATTAAATGCTCCATCGAACCTGCGAGACCCTCACTTCAAAGCGAAACTGAAAACAACGCAGAGAACTCTTCTCTGAACCCTCCTGTTAACCGAACAACCAAACCACCCCTATCGGGGGAAGTGGACCCGGTTGAAGCCCCGACCATCGAGTAACCAAGTAATGTTAGAACTGATACTGATAGTATTAATGGTGCCGATACTAACTGCCGATACAACCTAAGAGAAAGAAAATCAAGACCCAACTACCGGGTTTAACAGACTAATGTGTTTGATAAACAGTTTGCTATTAACCAGTATTGCAGATGTGTTCAGATGTTTATATTTTATTAATCCCTGTATTTGCTTTGACTTCTTGATGTCGTGTTATATGTATAAAATTTAAACGTGGGGTGAATGTCGTGAATTTGCTTATTTGGATTGTCATCCCTTAGTGTTTGTTTACATTTGTTAACCTGTATACTGACCGTATTTCGTAGTCCGTGTTGTGAACTCTACTATGTGTGTAGTTGTTTGTCATTCAGTGAAATAAAGCTTTGAATGTAACATGGAATTGTTATTATTAAGTACAACAAAGAGGTCATCTGTGTAAAGTGCCTTATTGACCGAAATGAGGTCCGGAGGTCATTCATGAAGATTAGAAAGAGTGTGCAGCTAAGGGCTGAACCTTGTTGTAGGCCTTCTTCCAAACGTTTTGTTACTAGAGATTGCACCTTCAAATCGAGTTTATATGGTTCTGTTTTTTAAAGAAAGCCCTGATCCAGCTATACACTCTTCCATAGATGCCCATTTTTTTTCATCGTAAAAAATAGACCTTTTCTCCGCACACAAACCCCCAACCAATATCTTTAGGATATTGCTGAAGGCCTGGTTCAGTTGTTTTCTTGGTTGTTACTTATTGATGCTAGGCTTATTGCAAATCTATAAAAAAACTGCTGTAGTGTGTTTGTTTTCGTGGAACCCTTCTACTGTGTCCTGGATAAAACGAAAGAGGTGGTATTCTGTTCTACTTGCTTTCCTGAAGCCAGCTTGTGCATTGTGGAGTGAGCAAGTACTTTCTAGTCACCAATATAGTCGGTTAGTGATAATTTTTTTATGCCATTTCGCCAATGTTTGATGTTAGAGATATTGTTCTAAAACTTTTAGGGTCTCCTGGTGGTTTATTTTTCTTTAAAATGGGTATTATTTATGCAGTTCTCCATTCCTGTGGTGTGTCTCCAGCTCTCCATGTATGATTGATAAAGTTAAGTATACAGTTTTGGGCATGTGGTATCATTTCATTTGTTATTTTATCGGGTCCAGGAGATTTTCTTGGGGCAGTATTGAGCTCGTATAGAGTGAAGGAAGTGTCAATGATATGACAGTTGACAGTTGGAGCTTTTTCTTCTATCTTTAGGATATTGCTGAAGGCCTGGTTCAGTTGTTTTCTTGGTTGTTACTTATTGATGCTAGCAAAGTATTTATTGAAGGTTACGGCCTTTTTTTCTTCTTCTAAGATGTTAGAGACTATAGTTGCGTAGATTGTGTTGACATCTGTCTCCATTATGATTGATAGTCTTGAGTCTGTTTCTTGTAAAAACACTGCTTTTTTATAGTTCCATCTAGTTGTTTTGCACGGTTGGTATCTACCTGGTGTTCCTATATTGAGGAGTATGGCCTGTGGTCACTACCTATGTCTTCAAGAACTGTAATTTTAGAAGAATTGATAATATCTGTTGAGATAAAAGTTAGGTCTGGTCTGCGAGTTGTGTTGTGTGCTCTATGGAGGTGAGGTTTCGTTTTGCAGAAGTTGAAGGTTAGAGGCATTTGTTACATCCTCTATTTCTTTGCAACGCATGTTGTAGTGTAGGTAGCCTAGGGAAGGTGTGTGTGGATTAAAGTCACCAGCTATTATTGTTCTAGTGTAGTGTGGTAGATGTAGGTCTATTTCTGCTGTTGAAGATGGTGGGCAGTTGAAGTTTTGATGGTGTACTTAGTTCCTCCTCTCCAAAGAAGTATTTCTTGAATGTCGATATCTGTATTATTCTGTACATGTTTGACTGTTGCTTCAGTGTCGTTTCTAATGAGGGTCACAATTCCCTGACATTTGGTGCGAAGGCATCTGTGCTGTGTGTAGCCTGTGATATTTATTTTTTTCTTGGGCAGTAGTGTTTCTTGTAATAGCGCTATGTGTATATCTTGCTTCTTGAGTATGTGTTGAAGCTCTGCTATCTTGTTTTGTAGGCTTATAATGTTGAGTTGCAAGAGGTTTAGGTGTTTGCTGTTTGTCTGTTTTTTTATTTCGGGTATCTGACTTTTCACAGGCAGTCCCGGAAGAAACTGCCATTCGTAGACCTTTTACGAGGCGACGTCTGAGCTCGTATGAATTTTTCTTTATTTTTCTTGGCATTTAGTGTAGGCTGGATGTTTCCTCGGGCTTTATAAATTTATATAATATAATATAATCCCCGCTTTTTAAGGAAGTTTTTGGTCCTGAAAATTAGCTCCAATACTGAATTAAAAGAACATCTGAGTCTGAAACTGTAACATCCATGGGACAAGGTGGGGTTGGCCAATGGTCCATTCTCCGCCATCAACAGGGCTCTCCAAATAAAACTATTCTACAGTAGAAAAGCTTAAGGTAAACTGTGCCCTGGATATGCCCTGTGGAATAGTCACATCCTGGATACAGGCCCCTTCACGTGATCACATTCACCAGTTCCAGAAAAAAAAACTTTGTGATGGGTTTATATCCACAAAGTGGAGGCTTGGAGTCAGAGTTTTCCTTCTCCTAGATGGGTTGCATTATTCAGGCTGACGTGCCTTGTCAACACAAAGCTAAACTAGTTTTGAGGTGCCAGTATTCCGCCTTTCATCCCTTCTCCTGTTAGTTTGTAAGAACAGGTTCCGCCGGATAGTTAATATCTTCTTTTTCTTAAACTGACAGGTAGAGTTGAGCCTTCGGCTCTTGGAACTCTAGGCCAGCAAAAGTGAACAAGAGCTCCCTCTCACTGGCCTGATTGAAAACAGTGCACACTGTTCTGTCTGACGGGTGGGTCAGACTCGTGGCAAGAGACCGCGTACACTAAGACCCCCGCCATTTTCCTTTTTCTATACCAGGCTAGCTGTGCGAGACACGCCATTTATGTAACGGCCCCTTGAGGAACAGCGCTTGGACTGTGACAAGGTTGTGGGAGCTTTCTTACAACTCCACACAGTGCAATGAGGATGCTCTCGCAACCCCTTCGGCATCCCAAAGGGAATCTTGTTTTGCTACCCTTTAGCCTAATCGTTTCCTCTTATGATCGTTTCCACCCGGGCGCCACTTTGAGGCAGGGTAGCATGCCCGGGATAGCTAATATAAAGGAATAGACTTAATTTAGAAATACATAATGTTTTCAAAAGCTTTTTTTTTAAATAACAAAAGAATTTGCATATTTAATATATATATTAAAGTAGCACTGCTAGCACTGTGCCTTGCACTTACAAGGTAAACAAAGTTGGGCTGCTTTAAGTAATTCCACTGATAGACAACATCTAAGCTGAACAGAAAATAGATTCGAGCCATATCTCCCACGTTTAATTTCTGGTTAGGGCTGATCATCTCAACTACTTCCACTGGAAAACAAAACACATACACAATAGTTTAGAAATCTAAACATTATGTTTCGTCTATGTAGCAATAAGTCTGTCATTATTTCAATTTAGTCAACATTTGAAGTACTTAGCAGAGCTGAATGTGGACCATAGTGTGTTAGATTAACTAATGTAGGATTCAAACTGTGTTCCACTTTACTCAACTTATTCCATACATTTTTCCAACTTTTAGGGGCACCCGCAAGGGAAAGGCCGCTACTAGGTTTGTTCAAAATGCCCGTCTGTCCGTCTTTCACACTCAGATCTACAAAATTAGAAGAATCATGAAAACTCTACTTTCACCATGCGTTGCGGCTTGCAAACTTTAGGTGCAACATGTAGGTTACTTTTTTGTTTTATAAATGCAAACCGTTTAGTTTATGAAATTAATTATGCAAGTGAATTCTAAACCAATACATAAATATAAGGGAGATTATGTTTACAATATATTAACAAAAAATTTTTTTATATTCACTATCACTAAGTCAAATATATGTATAAAAATACAAGAAATGTTCGCAACAAATATAAACATTAGTTAACTGTATTCCTTCTGGTACACTAGATACTAAGATTAAAAACAGAAAACATCTATGTTTGTTTATAAAGGCTAAGAATGCATTAATATGTTAATGTTACGCACATTTTTTAATATCGACTTTTTACACAGCGACTTTCGTGCAGTAGCTCGACGGCCGCAGCCACGTTATCCTAAATTAGTTCACTTTAAAAAAGTGTAATGCTAGTAGATATTAAACAATATTCATTCATGCTACAATAAGTTGAACTGTGTACAATCAGTTGATATATGTGGCACATGCTAGTAATACAGCTTAGCGTGCTATATCGATGGACAAGAGACAGTACTGGAATGAACTTTGCACGTAAATATGACCCTGTTATGGTCATGTGATCATAAGCCTTCGTGGACCAGAGACGGAGTGTGTAAGGCAGTGCAGTTCAAGACATGACAGCAAAGAGACTGTTAGTCGGCTATGATGACTGTTCTGGTAGAGTCCTTGATTGAAACCTACGACTCCAGGATGAGATAGAGAGACAGTAGAGTTTAGTACGGCAGTACAATGATGTACTGTGTAACATTTGTATTAGATTATTGTATCTTGCCAATTGTGTCATATTGGCCGTTTTTATTTACTCATTAAAGTACCAGAGTATTTGGAACTCTTGTTGTCAAATTCTTGTGTTTAGATGTGTTGTGTTGAGCTGTGTTAAAAGAAGACCTGATTAGGAGAGAGAATATATATTCAAAATAGTTCCTTCACGAAGTCTTACTGTTCTTACTGACTCAAGAAATGCTGCTACTGAGTTGTTGATTTACCTCTGCATTCTCCTCTAATGAATCGTTTGTTTTCTCCACATATACATGAAAATGTTCTGTGCAGGTCTAAACAAAGCATTCCGCCACAAGGTTTCCAAATACAATCATCAATAGACACGTCACAACGATTGCCATTCCAGCCAGTTTTACAGAGACATTCACCTGGAGAAAAAACAATGAATCTTTAGAATGTAACAAGTCTCACTAGCCAGGCTCTCTGCACCACACGACACTACCAACTCAAAGTACATGATCATTCATGGCCACAAACTAACGTAAAAGTTTTATGTCCTATAAATCACAACAAATACTGTGCAATTTGCAATAAGTAACACTGTTCAAATGATTCCCCTTTAACAACCGTACCGCCCGTATCAACTCTTGTACCGCCGTCCAGACTGGCACTGGGTTCAATTGTTCCGGACTTAATCGTAGATCGTGAAGTCCTCTCGTCCTCAGGAGATGTCTTGACTCTACTCTGCACCACACCATAATAATGTACCGTACAGAACCGGACTGAACGAAGCCCGCAGTGAACCGTCTTAACTGCGACACCTTCGCTCTTTGTATCGACGTCCCTGAAGGCCTTCTTCTAGAAACCGACGGAACGTTGCTCGACCCTTCCAGTTGATCCCAGGACTATATCCAACGTGACTTGCCTTAGTACTATTCAAAACACAAATCATTCACGAAAGGTCGTCGCGGCGTTACTAGTAGCGTTTAACCGGCACCACTCATCAATGTTGACCGCTCGTATAGCGTTGTCCTGTGTAATTTGTGTCAGCTGGCAAAATATCCGGTGCCTAAATTTCCTAAATTCGGTGTGCGGATAAGGGTAATTGTGTGTGTTTAGCCAGCTGACACAAATTACACAGGACAACGCTATACGAGCGGTCAACATTGATGAGTGGTGCCGGTTAAACGCTACTAGTAACGCCGCGACGACCTTTCGTGAATGATTTGTGTTTTGAATAGTACTAAGGCAAGTCACGTTGGATGAATTTAGGAAATTTAGGCACCGGATATTTAGGCACCGCATATTTACGGATATTTAGGCACCGGATATTTAGGCACCCGGAAATTTAGGCACCCGGATATTTAGGCACCCGGAAATTTAGGCACCCGGATAATTAGGCACCAGGAAATTTAGGCACCGGATAATTAGGCACTTTTTGACAAGGCGGAAAATTAGGCACCGGATAATTAGGCACTCTTTAATTAGCGACCTTAATTTTGAAAATAATTTTAAAATGTTAACGTATATTTTATCCTTAGGCTATGGGCTATCGGTGACGTTATAATAAATCGAAACTATAACGATTCTAGCTAAAGAAATGCTGACAAAATGGGGGAAAATGACAATCATGAGAATGTGTGGAAAAAAATGACATTTGAGTCATTATATAATATAGACATCACAGGATTCAGGGGAGGGGAGGTAGAGATGATTCTCCGCTCATTGCTTCCCTCCATCACCAACCCCTAAGGTTGACTGGTGAGTTTTTTAAATTGATGATTATGCAATTTGTGTAAATATTTAGTTACTAATGTAAATACTTTAGACTTAAAAGTATTATAAAATATTTTTATAATGTCGGGGAGTGTTGGCGATAAATACAATCGCAATCGCCCTCTGCTTGTGGAAAAGGAGGGGTTGTACGCTTAAAACGGGATGGTGGTTGGGGGGGGGGGCACACACTCAAAGTTAATGGAGAAAATCTCGCAGGTAGATGTAAACTTGGTCGTAAAAGTTACGTAGTGAGTCTTAAGCCTACGGGCGGAGGTCAAGTGTATGGTACAGCATAGGTGCTAAATTTGAAGTCTGGAGAAACTTGTCTCCTTACAGTGGGTATGGGAATGGGGAGGGCTTTGCTCTAGTTACTTATAGGGATTAAATGTGTTCATAAATTAAAGTAGTATTCATTTTTTTATAACTGCATTAATCTCTATTATCAACACCCCTTTTTATATTATTAATGGGTAACCCCTTTAGGAAGATTTATTGTGTGAGTGTATAGGTGTGTTAACTCCTTCAAATTTTTTTGTGTGGTAATTAATTTGTACCTATACCTACGCATATATTTAATATATATGTACATTTATGTAATATAATATTTATATAAAATATATATGGTTGGACATTGCAAAATGGCTAGAAATCACGATAAAATATGATGTTTTGAAAATAAAAAAATAAAGAGTTTATGGAAAAGACAGATGAGTTGATAGTTTCTATATTATTTTTTTGGAATATTGGTCTCTTTTCATCTTTTATAAATAGAATACTTATTCTGCTTATAACAAATGAAAATCTTTAAAGTTCTTAATATGATGATTATGTTCACAGTTTATGAAGCAGGCTCCTTTACACGGGCGGGTATCTAAGGAGAAATTGAGTCCCCCTGATCCTATAAGACTCCTGGGCTCGAAATGTATCACGGCTTTTCCGCGACATGCGAAATATCATGCTGATGCTATAAACGTATTTATTCAGCTACATCAAAGTCGATTTGTGGTCCAGTGTTAGTGGCCTGTTTCAGCCGGCCACTGTATAAAAGCAGCTTCTGTGACAACTATAAGTCTCAATGTTTGAAAGCTCTTGATACAGACTACTAAAGTGTTTGTTCCTGTCCGTTAATTTGTTAGAGTTCTTTCTGCAACCAAGTGGTGCTCACAGTTGTTAGCCAGAAAGTTTAATTTAAGTACATTTTTATTAATTTTATTAGTGAACATTATAGACTGTTATTATTTTGAATTTTATTTAGCATAAGTTAGATAAACATTTTAGTAAACTGCTATTTAGATTAAAAAGCAATAATTAAATAAACCTAATTTAACAGTTGTAACGGCATAGGTATACTTATATGTAGACCAAACACAGTAAATTGATACATTCAGAGCATAAAAGCCATTATCTAAAAGCTCATAACATCATTTTTACATTATTTATTGTATACAGCTTATAATATAGATTTAAAAAAATGTTATTACACAAACGCTTGAAAATACTATTATATAAGGAAACATTCTGAAACTCAGTCCTCTTATGCTAAAGATGAAGGACAATAATGACATAAAGGGTAGGATTCGTTTCTCATTTTTTAATTTCGCAATATTCAAGGCGATAACTTAGTCTACTTGTACCTCCCATAGATGATCATAATTTATAAACATAATTTTTGAACCTGAATAGCAGAAAAGTAAAGGTCTTTATAAAATATAAATTAATATTGAACGAGGAAACCGAAGTTCACCCTGTACATGCATTTCTGCATGTAGGTATTATTTATCCAAGAGTTAAATCAAGTAATGTTCAGGAACATTTTGCTGACCGTTTTCTAAGTCGCAATCTAAAGGGCTATTTATAAAATATTATAAAGTTTATTAGATTTATACATTCGCTTAAAAATGTTTTTTTCTGGGGGGGGGGGGGGGGTTGGGAAGAGGGAGTAAAAAAAAGGTTCCTTTTTAAAAAATAATATTTAGCATTTATTTTGTTGAGGGCAAAATAGTCGCGCTTTAAGAAAAATATAGGATGTATTTTTCTTAAAGTTTTTTTTTATGTTTTCTTGTTTTTTCTGATACATTTTCATACCTAAATGCTGATTATAAAGGAAATAAGTATATTTAATGTCTTATTATATTTTTTTATATTGATATGTTAATTAAAAATTTTTTTCTGCATAGATGGAAATCTTACCTACTACCAGAGGAAAGCATAAAATTGGCTAACAAGGCTACATGTATACAAAACAGATCTCCAAAGTATCTCATGTACGATGGAGATGCGTGCAACGAAATAATGGTTGCAAAGGAACTATGACTACTAGTCTAGACCTGACTCAGCCTGAACTTAGGAATAGCCACAGCCACGCTCCTGACCCAGCTGCTATTTCTATAGCGAAATGCCTTGACACCATGAAAAAAAAGCGAGTACAACAGAGGAGAAACCCGGCCAGATATATCGAAATTGTTTGGAACATCTGACACCCGAAGAAAGGTCTTCTCTACCTTGTGAACATTCCGTCAAGCGAAACCTGAGGTATCAGAGAACTAGTCAATGTCCTCGGGTCCCAGAGTATCTTACTGATCTATTTATAGATGGCCCATGGGCTATGACTTTGGGGCCTGAGCCAAAACAGTTTTTGATTTTCGATAATGGGCCAGATACAGATAATTGGATAATTGTTTTTGGTTCTGACGAGTCGCTAAGATTACTTGTATCAAGTGATACTTGGCTGATGGATGGCAACTATAAAATGGCTCCAAATGGCTTCCTACAGCTTTATGTCATATGTGTTCCACTAGGCAATACAGCGGTTTCGACTGTGTTTGCCTGTCTACAATCCAAAACAGAAGAAACGTACGAAACTATGTTTCAAGCAATTGTTAATCGTTGCCATGAACTAGATTTAAATCTAGACCCATCGACAGTTGTCGTAGATTTTGAAAAGTCTGTTATTAACTCCATTCAAAGTTTATTTTGGCATCATATACACATACAGGGGTGTTTTTATCACCTTGCTCAAAATACGTGGCGGAAAATTCAAGAACTTGGTCTCGTTACCAAGTATAAGGAAAGTGAAGAATTCAGACAATTCTGTGGCCAGATCGATTCCTTAGCATTTCTACCAGTAAATGACGTTCCAGCAGGAATGGCTTTGCCTCAGAGCCTTTGTCCAGAAGAAGCACTTCCACTTTTGAACTATTTTGATGAGACATATGTTTCTGGTTCAATAGTGCGAAGAAACCCACGCACACAAACAAATATTCTGTCTCTTCAGTGTGGAACGTCCATTCGGCTACATTCAACAGTTCACCCAGAACTAACAACATTTGTGAAGGATGGAACAACAAATGTTTCCATTTAGTGGGCTATCAACACCCTTCAATTTGGAAATTAATTAAAACTTTACAAAAAGAAGAGGCAGCAGTTAGTGCATTAACTGCAAAGGACGCCATTGGCAATCCGCCATTAAAGAAATACAAAAAGGTTTTCATTGACCAACAAAAAAGACTACAAAATTTGTGTACTCAATATACGGAAAAAACCAAAACATTAGAACAATTCTTAAAGGGAATTGGCCACAACATAAGATTTCACTAGACTATATAAGACTTCAATCAACTTTGTTTTGAAAATGACTTTGTTTTGTAAATTAGAGTGAGCTTTAAGTATTACATCTTAACTAAAACATTTTTCTTTGGTTTTATTTTTTCTTTGTAAGTTTTGTAAATAAATTTGCTTATAATTTTTAGTATCAATTTATGATTTGAAGTGTTCTTAATACAATAACAATATTCATAGAATAAAGATTAGTAGCAAGCATAAACAAATTGAATCAGCTCTAGCTAATATATACTATATATACAAACACAAAACCTAATAAAATACACTAAAAGACAAAAAAAAAAGACAAAAAAAAAAAATAGAGACACATTTTCTGTTACTTCATTAGTGTGTTCCTTCTATTCCCTAGTGCCGTTAGAGCAGGAAGATGGGTTGCCTGAATTAATAAATCTTCCTAAAAAAGGGAATTATTTATGTAAAGAAATAAGACTAAATAAGTTCCATATCAAAATAAATTCTTTTGTTACCTCATAACAATATTTAAACCGAAACCATACAAAGATAAATATTAGTCCCTAGGACAAATACAATAACCATCTCCCCGTCAAACTTAATTTGCTTCTTTTTAAAGTATGTCGTACTTTTCGAAAAGGATGGGATGGGGCGGTGAAAATGTTGATGTTCCAAATCAACCTCTGCGCCTTCTCTATCATAAACCAAATATATTTATTATGATTTTCGCGATCAAATGTTTCCCTCTTCCTTTTGTTTTCAGTACCAATTGTTTGCTCTTCTCAATTAAAAAAAAGTTAGAATTAAAAAAAAAGAAAATAGTCTCATACATGCATTATTAAACACACACACACAAACACATAATTAAAACAAAAAATAACATCACTGGTTTCCCTAACTTTCAACACTGCCCAATGAAATTAAACTATCTGCATTTCCCTTGTATAATAAGTTTTATTACTGTATTAATATTATGATGGTTTTAACAGAAATGTGTCTACCAAAGTTTTTGGAAGGCCTATAAAATATAATCCCCAACCTTCCATTTAAACACCTTTGTACTATGCTGATCTTATTTCCCTACCCTTGACCCCCGCATGTAGGGTTAAGACTCACTACGTAACTTTTACGACCAAGTTTACATCTACCTGCAAGATTTTCTCCATTAACTGGGAGTGTGTGCCCCCCCCCCCCAACCACCATCCCGTTTTAAGCGTACAACCCCTCCTTTTCCACAAGCAGAGGGCGATTGCGATTGTATTTATCGCCAACACTCCCCGACATTATAAAAATATTTTATAATACTTTTAAATATAAAGTATTTACATTAGTAACTAAATATTTACACAAATTGCATAATCATCAATTTAAAAAACTCACCAGTCAACCTTAGGGGTTGGTGATGGAGGGAAGCAATGAGCGGAGAATCATCTCTACCTCCCCTCCCCTGAATCCTGTGATGTCTATATTATATAATGACTCAAATGTCATTTTTTTCCACACATTCTCATGATTGTCATTTTTCCCCATTTTGTCAGCATTTCTTTAGCTAGAATCGTTATAGTTTCCATTTATTATAACGCCACCGATAGCCCATAGCCTAAGGATAAAATATACGTTAACATTTTAAAATTATTTTCAAAATTTAGGTCGCTAATTAAAGATTGCCTAATTATCCGGTGCCTAATGTTCCGCCTTGTCAAAAAGTGCCTAATTATCCGGTGCCTAAATTTCCTGGTGCCTAATTATCCGGGTGCCTAAATTTCCGGGTGCCTAAATATCCGGGTGCCTAAATTTCCGGGTGCCTAAATATCCGGTGCCTAAATATCCGTAAATATGCGGTGCCTAAATATCCGGTGCCTAAATATCCGGTGCCTAAATTTCCAGATACCCCGCACACCACCAGAATTATAACAATAATGAAATGCATTCAATTTATCGATTCGAATGAGTAAAAAATTGATAAGTGAAAATCTCCATTTTAATATTAAAGCAAAATATGAAAGAAACTTATATTGTAGAAGAACTCCACATCTACAACTATCTCTCTCAGTAATGTAGAATTTATTTATCTTTTTCGATATCAAACAACATAATTTATTAGCAATAATTAATTGACTTATTGTTAATTTTGCAATTGATTCATGTTTTGTTAGGTACTAGAAATGTTTGTAGTTTCTACTTGACCCAAGAATAGGAGAAATAAAAGTGCTCACATTTCTACAGAGTGAGTTGATGTAAGCTTTGTACAGAGTGAGTTGATATAAGCTTTGTACAGAGTGAGTTGATATAAGCTTTGTACAGAGTGAGTTGATATAAGCTTTGTACAGAGTGAGTTTATATAAGCTTTGTACAGAGTGAGTTGATGTAAGCTTTGTACAGAGTGAGTTGATATAAGCTTTGTACAGAGTGAGTTGATATAAGCTTTGTACAGAGTGAGTTTATATAAGCTTTGTACAGAGTGAGTTTATATAAGCTTTGTACAGAGTGAGTTGATATAAGCTTTGTACAGAGTGAGTATATATAAGCTTTGTACAGAGTGAGTTTATATAAGCTTTGTACAGAGTGAGTTTATATAAGCGTTGTACAGAGTGAGTTGATGTAAGCTTTGTACAGAGTGAGTTGATGTAAGCTTTGTACAGAGTGAGTTGATGTAAGCTTTGTACAGAGTGAGTTGATGTAAGCTTTGTACAGAGTGAGTTGATATAAGCTTTGTACAGAGTGAGTTGATGTAAGCTTTGTACAGAGTGAGTTTATATAAGCTTTGTACAGAGTGAGTTGATGTCAGCTTTGTACAGAGTGAGTTGATGTAAGCTTTGTACAGAGTGAGTTGATGTAAGCTTTGTACAGAGTGAGTTGATATAAGCTTTGTACAGAGTGAGTTGATATAAGCTTTGTACAGAGTGAGTTTATATAAGCTTTGTACAGAGTGAGTTTATATAAGCTTTGTACAGAGTGAGTTGATGTAAGCATTGTACAGAGTGAGTTGATGTAAGCTTTGTACAGAGTGAGTTGATGTAAGCTTTGTACAGAGTGAGTTGATGTAAGCTTTGTACAGAGTGAGTTGATATAAGCTTTGTACAGAGTGAGTTGATGTAAGCTTTGTACAGAGTGAGTTGATATAAGCTTTGTACAGAGTGAGTTGATGTAAGCTTTGTACAGAGTGAGTTGATATAAGCTTTGTACAGAGTGAGTTGATATAAGCTTTGTACAGAGTGAGTTGATATAAGCTTTGTACAGAGTGAGTTGATGTAAGCTTTGTACAGAGTGAGTTTATATAAGCTTTGTACAGAGTGAGTTTATATAAGCTTTGTACAGAGTGAGTTGATATAAGCTTTGTACAGATAGAGGTGATATAAGCTTTGTACAGAGGGATTGATATAAGCTTTGTACAGAGGGAGTTGATATAAGCTTCGTACACAGGCAGGTAATATAAGCTTTGTACAGAGTGAGTTAATATAAGCTTTGTACAGAGGGAGGTGATATAAGCTTTGTACACAGAGAGGTGATATAAGCTTTGTACACAGGGAGGTGATATAAGCTTTGTACACAGGGAGGTGATATAAGCTTTGTACACAGAGAGGTGATATAAGCTTTGTACACAGGGAGATGATATAAGCTTTGTACACAGAGAGGTGATATAAGCTTTGTACACAGGGAGGTGATATAAGCTTTGTACACAGGGAGGTGATATAAGCTTTGTACACAGGGAGGTGATATAAGCTTTGTACACAGGGAGGTGATATAAGCTTTGTACACAGAGAGGTGATATAAGCTTTGTACACAGAGAGGTGATATAAGCTTTGTACACAGGGAGGTGATATAAACTTTGTACACAGAGAGGTGATATAAGCTTTGTACACAGAGAGGTGATATAAGCTTTGTACACAGGGAGGTGATATAAGCTTTGTACACAGGGAGGTGATATAAGCTTTGTACACAGGGAGGTGATATAAGCTTTGTACACTGGGAGGTGATATAAGCTTTGTACAGAGTGCGAGTAACAGTGCATTTCAATGTTTATTTCATAGAATTTACCTGTCGCTAAATTGCAGCCCAATGTGTTTTCCCACATACAAGGACATCTAGCGCTTCTTTTACAACCTTCACCATTTCTGTTTGGACACACTGTCAAGAACATACACTTCAAGACCAAATAACTCAAATGTAACGGGAATGAATTTTTATCATATTGAAAATTTTCCTTTTAACATTTTAGATATTTACTTATATCAGTTTCATTCGACAACAAATATCTAAATTATATGTCGGAATATACCCCTCCCCAAAATAAATGTCAGGTAGACTCAGTAACATCTGAAAATATTTATAAATTCAACTGCCAAATCTGAATATAAACCAAATATAGATTAAGTATTATTACCATCCCACTCCCCATACACTACCAATGAACCATTAAGTGGTAAGAGTCAATGTTTGTGATGAGACAGAATGTAGTCTACTATTACAAAACTGTAACCAAGCTGTCCTATTGTGGAATTGAATATTTCTAAGAGATACAAAACATATCACTGAGTGAAATCATTATATAATTGTAGGAAAAGCAGAAAATGCAAAACTTACATTTACATTGCAAAGATACTGGATTTCTTTCATATCCTCTCTGGCAACGGCAATTGTAGGATCCAAATGTATTTTCACAGGCTGTAAATTTTCCCGGACATGCTCTAAACATAAGTAAAGAGAATAGTTGAGAGCTCTTTTACACATCTAGTGTCAAGTGTCGATATCTTCTTTATTGCGTTTGTCAGGTCTATTATAATCTGCATTTATAATAGATCAATAAGTAAACTGTTGGCGTAAACTACGCCATTGGAAAGAGCTGCTCAAAGCAGATCTACCGGAAAGTAGAAAAATGCTTCTTGCAATAAAAAAACTCTCTTTGCGCTATCTGACCTGATAAAAATGAACTTGGCATTGATAGTTGTATGTATGTGCATGTAAGACCCAAAATCTGACGCTATATCCAATCCATTTTGGTTTCAATTTGTGCAATGCATTCAAACATTTCTTTCTTCAGTTAGTGATAATTTACAAGCTCTATCTTTCAACTAGAATCAAGTATATTGGATTCTTATATCAACAGATAAACTTTGAAAAGGCCTATACACAATTTTTAAATGTGGAGAGGTGATGGATATTTTAAAACTCTAATCCTAACCTAAGCCCATTAAATCTAAACTCTACTTATTTGTATCTGGCTAAATTCCTTAAGAACCATAGTCGGACTTGCCTGGAGCCACCTGAGTTATGAGATAGCACAAACTCTCTTTGTAATCTTGTTTTTTTTTTAAATACATTTTCCTATTAGATATTAATTATTCTTGTACCTTGCACTAACCTATCAAATCGATTCTTTTTGTTGTAGACTCGACGTCCAGAAATGTTAATTATAGCACAAGAGTTAGCATCATACCCTACATGAAGTGGAAAATCTTCCGTAAAGAGAAAATGGTATGCGAGCGTTTAGCAAGTAAAAAGAAAGTCTTATGCTTAATTGCTTATCAGTAAGCCTCTGTCAAAGTTGATTCTTTTGTTTTAGTGTTGCACTTAAGTGGTGGGGAAAGAAAATGAAGAAATATTTTCTTTTTACTTTGGGTGCCTGTTTGGATAAAATCACAAGAACATATCTTCTTTCAATCAGGTAGGTAGTTTGTGTCCTTTTTATTGCTTAAAGTTAAAAAAGAAACAGTCTGTAGAGCAGGCATGTCAAACTCATAAAGGTGTACGGGCCACATAAAAAAATTAATATGACCCTGGGGGCCGCAGCAAAAAATCAGTTGCAAAACAGCCTACTATGAAAATAGTACAATAGAATGCAGTAATTAATAACATGCCTGTCCCTTAACTAAATTTGGAAATGTCCGCAATTCAACGTACCGTTCAGGTAAATAACTGTAAAACTTTGGCAGAGCCAATTCTATATACTTCTATTTTAAGAAACAATCTGACAGTTATTCTGTAGCTCTAGTTGCATATTATAAGAAGCATTTTCAGAAGCAAATGAGAATGAAGATACAAACAACAAAACTTCTTGCTCGTAAGGAACGAAGTCACGAAAACGGTCATTGAAAGCATCTACTAACGATTCTAGGTGTAAGACATATTTACCAAATGTTGTAGCGGTATTTAATCTTTTTAGTTGCTGACATGTTCAGACGTGAAAAGGATTTGGTTTATCCACAGTCGTTATTTTGCTTGAAATGATCACACACATTTGTGACAATTGTGTCTCTGAAGTTATTAATTGAAATTTTATAGGTG